>UESW01001907.1:0-60114 GCA_900491605.1 Calamus simplicifolius
AGCCAAGGTGTACTTATAATGGACAATGAGCCACTAAGAAAATTAAGACATACAGATTACTATAGTGTCTCTACAATTCACCGAATGGGCTTTAGAAAAGAAAATGGAAACTGGATTAAAAGAGGACATGAGGCCAGAGCTGAAGAGGTTAGAGTTGAGGAAGTCAGAGGAGAAGACATTCCTGAACCATCTGCTGGACCTTCTTCTGCTGGACCTTCTGCTGGACCATCTGCTGGACCCTCAGAAGCTGGACCTAGCTCTCAACTTCCACATCAGTCAGCAATGGCATCTGAAAGATTTTCTGAGGAGCAAATTGGTCAGCTCAGAGCTTTACTGGCTGAGTATGACAGTGTAAGAACAAATGATATGTGTAAATTAAGAGAGGAGTTCAATCAATTAAAGGATGAGATTAATTCAAGACTTGACATGATTTCTTTTTCAATTAGCAATTCCGTCGAATCCTTTAGCACTGATCTTCATAAATTTTTGAAAGGATGGAAGGCATTGCAGACGGTTCTGGAAAGTATCTTCATGCTACCAGTCAACTGAAGAAAGATATCGACCTTGCCGTCTCTCAAATTGAAGCATGTCTTGAAAAGTTTTAAGAAGACCCAAAAAGATGATGTTATGGAAATGATTGGACATTTAAAGAAAATTGTGTATAAGCATATTTGATTTTGATATTCAATCCTAGGTTGTATCTTAGGATTTCTTGCTTTCTTTCTTAGCATGTATCTAGGATTTACATACTTAAATCTGTCATTTTAGAATACATGTAATGGATCTTGCTTTGGAATACAAATGTTTGAATGAATGTTACACTTTATTACAAATTTATCTTTGATTGAATGTCAATGAATAAGTTTCCTATCCTTATGTTTATTCGAATCAACATTCTCGCTCTAATAACATTCTCTATTGCTTTAAACTCACCTTATTGTTGATAACAAAAAAGGGGGAGAGAAGTGTATATGCATATAAGATATATAAGAAAGAGAAAGAGAAAGAAAATGAAGAACAATTCTGAGAATTTTTAGAAAGAATTCAGATTATCTACATAGGGGGAGCTATTCAATGCAGGGGGAGCTTAATAAATTTCTCCATATAAAAGTTAAATCATTTTGATTGATGTCAAGTTTTGTTTATTTTATTCATTTTGAATATTGGCATCAAATTCTCTATTAGGAAGTCTCTAAGCTTTAACAATGTCTATAATTCTCAATTCAAATAAATTTTAATGCATATACTCAAAGTTTTTGTCATCATCAAAAAGGGGGAGATTGTTGACCCAATTGAGGATTTTGATGATTAACAAAACTATTTGAGTATAACATTTGATGTTACTAATGATTTTGATTAAGTTTTTCAGATTATAAGTCTATTTGATGATCAAAATCAAGAAGGAAAATCAAGTTCTGGTTTGAATCTAATGTCAAGGTAAGACTGCAGACATTAGAGTCGACACATGGAATCACAGAGCCGACTCCGAAAAACGGCACAGACTTAGAGTCGACTCCGGGACTGTGAGAGCCGACTCTATCAGAAAAACAGAACGATGGATTTTCAGGCCACGACTTAGAGTCGACTCCCAGACTGTTAGAGTCGACTCCAGAAGAATTTTGTGTCGACCCCAGAAAAGTCAGAGACGACTCCAGATCGAGCGGATTAAATTATTTCGAGTTAGAGCCGACTCCAGAAAAGCCAGAGCCGACTCCAGAATGTCAGACACGGCTCCAGAACTGTCAGAACGACTCTAAACTTTATCTTTATCTATTTTAATCCCAACGGCTATTGTTATTTATGGATCTAATCCTTTTTCACTTGCTTCTAACGGATAGTTTCACACTATTTGTGGATTAATCGGATCTATAAGAGGGTTGATTGCATCCCAAAAAAGAGAGAAGAGAGAGAGGCAAAAGAAAAGAAAGAGAAAATCCTTGAGATCCATCAGAAAAGAAAAGAGGGAAAACCTGTAAGGAAAGATCATACTCATTCCCCAAAAGAAGAGAAAGAGATTCCAAGCCTTTGCTGTTCTATTTAGAAGAAATCTCAAGAGAAGGAAGAAGCCCTAGTTTTTCCAATCTTCTGAGCCTCAAGAGCATATTCAAAGGAAGATCCATTCAAAGGAAGAGAAGGAAGAAGCCACCAAGATCTTCGAATCAGGCTTTGGTTCCTAATCTCTATTATTGTTTCATTATTGTATATTTGCTCATTGAAGGAGCAGTTTGCTTTTGTAAAATCAAATACTGTTTGCTGGGTCAATCTGGTGATTGATTCAGTTGAGGCTGTTAGCCTTGTGCAAGCATTAGCTTGTGGTTTTAGGTTTTGTGCTGGTGAGCCTTGAAAACCAGCTGGGTTCGTTGTGCACCCGGGAAAACAACAAGTTCGAGTTGTGAGCTTGCAAAACAACTCTGCTGTAATCAGTTTGATTATAGTGTGGACCCAAGAGGTACTTGGGAGTGGACGTAGGTGTAGGTACACCGAACCACTATAAAATCTATTGTGTTTGCCGTGATTGTCTCTTTATCTTCAACTCTCTATTTATAGTTGCTTAGTTTTAAATCTGTGAATCTAAGTTTTTATTTCCGCTGGGGGTTATCTTTCAAAAGAGTTTAATTTTTGAAAAACCCAATTCATCCCCCCTCTTGGGTTGCTATCTGGACCAACACCATCGGTCTTTGGGGCCGTCGGCCTTTGGGGCCGTCGGTCTTGGAGGTGTCGGCCTTTGGGGCCGTCGGTCATGGAGCCGTCGGTCTTTGGGGCCGTCGGCCTTTGGGGCCGTCGGTCTTGGAGGTGTCGGCCTTTGGGGCTGTCGATCATGGAGCCATCGGTCTTTGGGGCCGTCGGCCTTTGGGGCCGTCGGTCTTGGAGGTGTCGGCCTTTGGGGCCGTCGGTCTTGGAGCCGTCGGCCTTTGGGCCGTCCAAAAAATTTTATTTTTCATGGGGTCAACTGGCCCCATCAAATGCCCCCTACACTCCTTGAGCTTGCGTGCCCCGCATCGACTAAGCGAAAGGAATGTAGAACTTTTACCTTGGCATCTTCGCTGCCTTGGGTGGACGTCTGCATGCCTTCTTTGGCTAGCTGAGGGCGGCTAGTAATCCTTTCCAACGCAGAGTCTGGAAGTCTTTTGAACCCAGGAGGGTGACCAGAGGGTGCTTGGGCCAGGCTCAGGTGCCTTTTTCTTTAAAGAAATTGGTCTCCTTCTGCAGGGTTGATCTGCCCCCCAGGAAACTCTATTGATTGGAGTCCGCAGGTCTTGAGCTTGAGGGTGCCGACATAGAGCCAGTCTTGGGTGCCGATGCGGAGTCCGGTCTTTATTGCCGACGCGGAGTCGGTCTTTGGTGCCGACACGGAGTCGGTCTTTATTGCCAACGCGGAGTCGGTCTTTGGTGGTTTTCCTGTAACGCATTCAGATACTAATGAAAAGAAACTTTTTCTCAGTGTAGTATACTTAGCTTTTTAGCAGTTGTTTGCCTTCGCGGGTCTTTGGTGCCGACGCGGAGTCGGTCTTTGTTGCCGACGCGGAGTCGGTCTTTGGTGCCGATGCGGAGTCGGTCTTGTTGCTGGCGCGGAGTCGGTCTTTGGTGCCGACGCGGAGTTGGTCTTTGTTGCCGATGCAGAGTCGGTCTTTGTTGCCGATGCGGAGTCGGTCTTTATTGCCAACGCGGAGTCGGTCTTTGTTGCCAACGCGGAGTCGGTCTTTGGTGCCGATGCAGAGCCGGTCTCTGTCTAAGGAATATACTCATCCCAAGAGTGTGATAAAACAAGGATATTCTGAATAATACTTTATTAAAGAATCAGCAAGCTACTGATAATATCGTCCGCGTTCCGAATGCGGGGGAGAAGCTTCCCATTTTTATGCCAGCTTGCTTCCTTACGTTGGGGCATTGTTGAGGCAAATCTGAGGCGCTGGAGGTGCCGACGCACCCGGGCCGTGAGGTTTCCTCGAACGAACTTGCCCAAGTGGCCCTGCTGGACAAACTTTTCAATGGCCGTCTTCAACTGGCGGCAATCTTCAGTGTCATGCCCGTAGTCTTGGTGATACTGGCAGTAAAGCTCTTTGTTGTGGGGGTTTACTGACTTTAGGGGATGTGGGCGTTGAAAGTAAGGCTCCTCCTCAATCTCTAGCAAGATGTGGGAGATCGGAGCCATGAGAGGAGTAAACCGCCCTTAGGAACCAGCACCTGGGGCCGGTGGTCAAAGCGACGGGGTGGTTCGGGCTGCCTGGATCGTCCCTCAGCTGGCTCCATTGGTGTTGGCTTCTTATTGGAACTCCTGCTGGCTTCCCTTCTGGACGAGTCAGCCTCGTTGGCGCGGATGTACTTCTGGGCTCGGCTTAGCAACTCGGCATAGGAGCCGGGAGGCTTTTTGTCCAGAGAAAAGGTGAAGCGGGATGGAAGGAGTCCCCACTTCAGCGCCAGGGTGGCCACCGCATCGTCGAGATGGTAGACCTCGAGGGCGGCGGTTTTGAATCGGGACATGAAGTCCCGCAGTGACTCTCCTTCCTTCTGGCGAACGGAGAAGAGGCTGTCCGCCACCCTTGGGATCCGGCGACAGGCATCAAAGTGGGCCAAAAACGCCCTCTCCAGCTCCCGGAAGGAGTCTATGCTGTGAGGGGGCAGGCATGAGTGCCATGCACAGGCGGCCTTCCGCAGGGTGACGGGGAAGGCCTTGCAGAGAAGGGCGTCTGAAGCGCCCTGGATTTGCATCATTACTTTGTAACTCTCGAGATGATCGAGAGGATCCGTCGTACCATCGTACGGATCCACCTAGGGGAAGCAGAACCTGGAGGGAACCGGTTCCTCCAGGATGCGGCGAGTGTAGGGAGGACGAGTGTCGAACTCTTCCTTCGGCTGATGGTTGATCTTCTTGGCGAGCTCGTTGAGGCGCCGGTCGTACTCCTCCAGGCGTTCCTCTGCCTGGTGGATGATCATCGGGGCACTCCGAGATGGCTCGGAGGAAGAAGAAGACGAGGCAGAAGGAGATGGAGATAGAAGTCGGGACTTCCGCCTGGGTTCCTCGTGATGATGTGGCTTGGGAGGAAACTCGTTGGGGTCGTGGTCAGGGGACCACGGCCGCTTGGAGGGCTCGCATCAAGGCTTCCTTGGGGAAACTTGACGTCGGCCGGTACCTCACCGACCGGCCTCCCGCCGAGAACCTCCCTTCGCCGACTGCTGGCTGGCGGGGGGAGTGGTCTAGTGCTGGATGGCCACGGACTGCTGCTGCTGGAGCCCGTGGACCATGGCGGTGAGATTCTGGACTTGCTGAGAGAGGGTTGCCAGCTTCTCCGCTGTTTGGACAGCGGCGTCCGGTGGCGGGCCGGCAACCGAAGGGTTGGTAACAGAAGGATCGGCCTCCTGCTGCCTAGCTGGCAGGAGGGGCCCCGCCGGACAGCTGACGGAGGCATCCTGGGCTTGAGTCACCACCATGGCTTCTTGAAGAAGAGAGGGGATGAAAAGTGTAGCTCAGGGAGAACGTTCGCTACTTTTTCTTATCCCCCCTTCCTAGCGTGCCAATCTGATGACGCTCGATCACCCCTCCTGGACGTTGGGAATGGAGGTGCTTCTCGAATCCTCGCTTCGCCGGGTTGCCTGCAAAGAAGTCTCGGGACCAGAGGGGGTCTCCGGCGGGACCCTCCGACGGCCAAGTTAGTGACTGAGGTCACAGCTGAAAAGGACTCGAGTGAGCCCTGTTTTGTGTGGAAAAGAGGGATCTCTGAGAGGAGGAATCCCTTTGAGAGTAGAGATGGTAATTTTGGGGGTTATCGCGCATACCTGTTTACTGGGTGGATTCACCTTTTTATAGGGTTTGACCCTGGCATGATTATGTGGGGTTGCGTGAGGAGGAGGTGTCTGCGGAGTTCAGTTGCGTGAACCTAGTCTGGTTAGTGGGCTACGTCCCATCAGCCATTGGGGCTGTCGGGCGGCACGCGTCTGGCGCTGTCAGGCGGCGCGCGTCTGGTGCTATCGGGCGGCGCATGTCAGAGAGTGGTTTCCTGAACCGTTGGGGCTGATCTGGCTGGAACTGGAGATGCTGGGGCCGAGTCGGGCCGGCCTGTGATGGCCTTGGCCGACTCAGCGGGGCAGGAGACGCCGGGGCCGAGTTAGGCCGGCCTGGGATGGCCTTGACCGACTCGGCGGGACAGGAGACGCCGGGGCCGAGTCGGGCCAGCCTGGGATGGCCTTGGCCGACTCGGCGGGACTGGAGACACCGGGGCCAAATCGGGCCGGCCAGGGATGGCCTTTGCCGACTCGGCGGGACAGGAGACGCCGGGGCCGAGTCCTGGGATGGCCTTGGCCGACTCGGCGGGACAGGAGACGTCGGGGCTGAGTCGGGCCGGCCTGGGATGGCCTTTGCCGACTCGGCAGGACAGGAGACTCCGGGGCCGAGTTAGGTCGGCCTGGGATGGCCTTGGCCGACTCGGCGGGACTGGAGACGCCGGGGCCAAGTCGGGCCGGCCGGGGATGGCCTTGGCCGACTCGGCGGGACTGGAGACGCCGGGGCCGAGTCAGGCCGGCCGGGGATGGCCTTGGCCGACTCGGCGGACTGGCTGGGAAGGAAGCGCCGGGGCCGGCTGAGAGGGGCCGGGGCCGGCTGAGATGGAAGCGCCAGGGGCCGACTTGGATCAAGCGGGGCCGGCTGGGATGGAAGCGTCGGGGCCGACTGGGTTGTGCCGAGGCCGTCTTGGATCAGGCGGGGCCAGCTGGGATGGAAGCGTCGGGGCCGACTGGGTTGTGCCGGGGCTGTCTTGGATCAAGCGGGGCCGGCTGGGATGGAAGCGTCGGGGCCGACTTGGATCAGGCGGGGCCGAGTCGGGCTGGCTGGGGATGGCTTGGCCATCTCGGCAGAACTGGAGAGGCGGAGGAAGTGCCGGGTCGGCGGAGCTGGAGACGCCGGGGCCGAGTTCGGGATGGGCCCTGGCCGACACGGGTGTCGAGATGGGCCATGGCCGACGTAGAGGTCGGGATGGGCCCTGACCGACACTGATGTCGAGATGGGCCATGGCCGACGCTAATGCAGGATGGGCCCTGGCCGATACGGATGTCGAGATGGGTCATGGCCGACGCCGAAGTCGGGATGGGCCCTGGCCGACACGGATGTCGAGATGGGCCGCAACCGACACGGGAGTCGGAGTAAGCCATGTCAAGCCCAATTGCCAAGGAATTGGCTCGCATGTTCTTTGACCCGATGGAGCTGTCGGCCTTGAAGGTGCCGGTCTTGGAGCTGTCGGCCTTTGGGGCCGACGGTCGTCGATCTTGGAGATGTCGGCCTTTGGGGCCGTCGGTCGTGGAGCCGTCGGTCTTTGGGACCGTCGGCCTTTGGGGCCGTCGGTCTTGGAGGTGTCGGCCTTGGAGGTGCCGGTCTTGGAGGTGTCGGCCTTTGAGGCCGACTGTCTTGGAGCCGTCGGCCTTTGGGGCCGTCGGTCGTCGGTCTTGGAGATGTCGGCCTTTGGGGCCGTCGGTCATAGAGCCGTCGGTCTTTGGGCCGTCGGCCTTGGGGCCATCGGTCTTGGAGGTGTCGGCCTTTGGGGCCGTCGGCCTTTGAGGTGTCAGCCTTTGGGGCCGTCGGTCTTGGAGGTGTCGGCCTTTGGGGCCGTCGGTCATGGAGCCGTCAGTCTTTGGGGCCGTCGGTCTTGGAGGTGTCGGCCTTTGGGGCCGTCGGCCTTTGAGGTGTCGGCCTTTGGGCCGTCGGTCATGAAGCCGTCGGTCTTTGGGGCCGTCGGCCTTTTGGGCCGTCGGTCTTGGAGGTGTCGGCCTTTGGGGCTGTCGGTCATGGAGCCGTCGGTCTTTGGGGCCGTCGGCCTTTGGGGCCGTCGGTTTTGGAGGTGTCGGCCTTGGAGGTGTCGGCCTTTGGGGCCGTCGGTCTTGGAGCCGTTGGCCTTTGGAGCCGTCTAAAAAATTTTATTTTTCATGAGGTCAACTGGCCCCATCAATAATAATGGAAGAAATATGGATTAAGACAGAGTTTGGATGCACTATTTCAGCCTGGAATAGGAACTTATTCCATTCTATTCCTTCAAACAGGCAAGAAAAAGTAAATGAGCCCCACAATAATTCTTATTTTCGTCAAACAATCATATTCTCTTTTGCTATTCCTGGAGTCCCCATGGAATAGCTGTATTCTCACTTATCTTATTCGAAGGGTATCGATAGAAGAAAAAAATCTTTGATTTAGAGAAGAAACCATCTCCCTAACTCTAGAATTTGAGAAGCGACGATTGATCTCGGCTTCTAGAGGCTATCCGGTGTCGGTACTTAACCGATCTCAGTGGTGACCAACCTCAAGCATGAAGGGCATAGATACGTGTCCATCCCCAATCCCGCTTCTGTCTTTTTTGGCTCGGTCTGTTCTTTTATATTTCTGGTTGGGATAATTTTGAGTTGATATAACCCAAATTTTTTTTCCCATCATCCTTTGCTCCGTTCTTTGGAATCTGTTGTTCCTGCTTTCATTGGTATATTAAGATAGTTGTTCCCTGGTTTTCGTCTTTTTTTGAGTCAGAGGGGCTATAATTATATAAAGCATCTATAGGCATTAGTCATTACTAAATTATGCTATCTTCTCCTATATAATTATATAATCATATTTGTTGCAATGGATTGCACTCAGAGGGCTTGTCAGTGGCTCTGGATGGTGGAAAGTTTTTCTGTTTTCTTATTTGTCTTACATTTTTCATTTATGCATGCATCTTTCTTTCCAACATGAATTTGTTAAAAAAAGATTAGGTGATCTTGGTTATGCATTCACATTCTTTTAGCTACTAATGACAGGTGAAATGTCTTAACAACCTAAGTTAAAGTGATATGTTCTGTTGCTTTCATCTTTTTCTCCTTCATATTATATGAGTAGGGAGGTATGGCTCTTTTGGTGTTCAGAAGGACAGATTTAACTTAAAGAGTTAATTTCTGTAGGTTTATTTGTAAGTATGCCATTTGGACTCGTATGCACTACCTGGCTGCGCTTGTATTGTGCAAAAATTTATTTGATTCCCAAGGTACCTTATAATAGGCACTTATTTAAGCTCTCTATGGTACAAATTAACATGATGTCATGAAATAGTTGAAAACCATCTTAGTGTCTTGAGCATTGCATTAATTTATGATCAGATCAAACAGAAAAGATCGATGCACATTTTTTCCATCCATGATGAAATCATGGTATATTTGTATTCTAAATTGACACATGAACTGCACCATCAACCCCCTACATCCGACAACACAAATATAACCAGCATACCACCAATACAAAAGCATCCTAGCAGTAATGCCCCCTTAAATTATTTTGCAAATTAGACACCATCTCAATTGCACTCGTTAGCATAAACTCCTTTGCATCTAACAAGCTTCAAAAAGAATTGAAAAATGCAGAAGGGCATCACCACATTCACCACTCTAATCAGGTGATGACATGGCAATACAGATAAGGGGAAAAGATTAGAAAAGGAGAATGGCGATTACATTAACTTCATCATATCGGATTTCATGAATTTTGCAATGTTTTCACCCATATTTGGCTTTTGATTCATCATCTTATTCTTTCTTTTATCTTTCCTTTCCTCTAGCACTTTTGGTAGATACTAATTTATCTTCTCGGGTTTGGCTGTTGATGGTTGGTGTTTTGTAAGTGCTACAAAATTTAAGGTTCCATCTTAACTTGAGTATTAGATATATGAAATTTAGAGAATTATGTCACTGAAATTCCAATATATTTATGTGTGTTTGAATTGATTTAGTTTGGTTTGAATTGATTTATGATTAGTAGATCACAAAGTCAAGTGATGTATTAAACATATTACTTTAGAAGGCAGCTACCATGCTTTAATTTGGTTGATATTAGTCATCAAAAAAAAATTACCTGATCATAGAATATGCTGATAATGCAACCTTTTCTTTTCCTCCTCTTGTTCATTTTCTTGTTTCTTTGTTCTACATGGTTGATTTGAGATTGGGACTTGATTAGATCTCATAAAATGTCCACTTTGGTTCTTGTTATGAATTTGTTTTCATTTTTGTCAGTGAAATGATTTTCTTATTTTATAACAGGTCTTCCTTATTATTTATTTTTTGTTCATTAGCCAACCAATTGGAACAATAAATATTGCCATTCTGATAATTGATCAACATTTCGTGTCTTGTAGATAAGATGTCTAAATTCAAAAAATAGTCAATTTGTACATGCAAGAGAAGGATCAAGTCGTAGTAGAGCACCTAATTGGACATATGCTATTTATATGATAATGCTTACCTTGATAAGGCAAGAGAATGTCAAAGGTAACTGTCATAATGGTACTTTCTCGCAAGAAACATGAAAGAAAATAACCAATATGTTCAACGCACAAACAAATAAGTCCTTCAGTTATAGAAATATCAAGAATCAGTTGAAGGTACTGAAGAAGACTTTCAACTTGTATTATAACTTATGTAATCGATCTAGTTGGGGATGGGATCCTGTACTAAAAGTTTTCACATTTAGTGATGAACATATGTAGGAGGAGGTCATCTCATTGAGTGGTCGATTGATGTTGGTATCATATGCAGCATGCTTTTGATAATATTATAATAATTAATTTTAAAATTTTTTTAACAGGTTAATAAGGAGTATGCTTGGATTAAGGGTAAGTTATTTTCCGCATACAACGACATCCGCATACAACGACATAGATATCCTTTTTTCAAAGAATACAACCACTGATAGATGGGGGGATATATCTGCTATTCCAGAGGGAGTATCAAATGATGATACCTCAGACAAGGAGGAGGATCAGATAAACTTGGACAACATCAACGTCGGGCAACCATCACAATAACGTAGTGGAGTCTCAAACTCATCATCTGGTCCTTTTTATAACCTATTTGATGATGTATTCTCAAACGGTCCGACTACATGTGCCTCGATCCTACCTACAGAATGTTCTCTAGATGCAGGTTTATCCTCTAGTAGTGGAAAGAGAAAAAGATCAACCATCATTACTCCTATAGTACGTAGGACTAGGCCCACAACTGATGCAACTGATGCCCTTTTAGATTTGATGGATCAAGGTAGAAAGAGATTGAAAATCGCTAATAAGATCTTTAAGAGAATCAGCTTGCCTGTCCTACGGTGTATTCTATTGATGAATGCATGCGAAAGTTGGAGAGTCTCCCTGAAATTACACCTGAATGTATTCTTGCTGTAGGGGAGATTTTAAAAAATGAGATTAATAGGTGGTTCTTTAAAAACTACTGAAAGCTTGGCTTAAAAGATAAATGGTTGAGTTTTACCGTGTACCACCTTCAATGGCAGCCTCTTCTGGAAGTTATGCTCATGCGCCTAATGTCTTTATGCCTTCAATGCATGGTGTCCATCAAGGTGGCCCACCTGTATTTGCTCCTCCTTCCATGCATGCTGTCACTCCAGATGGCCCTATTCCATTCATGCAGCCATTATTAAGGTCAAGCAGTGAAGATAGCATTTTTCTGGATCGTACCCTTTCTTCTGTTGATAATCCGAAGAATTTGTTCGTACCACATCTGCACCTCATCACATCAACATGAATTTGGCGATTATGGTTGGCCTTAACATATCTATATTGTAGGAGTTAAGGGATGATATTTATGATAAATGACTTCTATACATGTTGTTGAGAATTTATTGAAACATAATTGCCCCAACTTATTGATTTGATGATTTCCAAAAGACATTACTTTACTTTCTAAAAGGCTATGAACATGTTAAGTCAATCAATGAAATATTCTTACTATGAGCAATTTCAAATTGGAAACTATGAACTGTTAATGTGTAATGAGTTTTCTTTCAATTGAATATATGTTTCAGTGAGCTATACTCATGAATTCAAAAATGATTTCTATACCACTCTTTAAAGATCAATGAATTAATGAAAATGTTTTGAAATTGAGCATTACTGTTAAATCAACATTATTCAAGTCATATTTATATTTTAAAATTGGTTGGGATGATTTTCAAAGCAATCTGAATGTTTTCTGATTTTTGTATCAGTCCCGAGCCGACTCGAGAGTTTCCGAGTCGACTCCTGTGATTATCTGATTTTTAATGTTGTCTCGAGTCGACACTTGAGTTTTCAAGAGTCGACCCCTGAACCTTCTCGAGCCGACTCGCACAGTACTCGAGCCGACTCGCTCAGACGGCAGAAAGACTCATTTTTGAGTGCCTCTCGAGTCGACTCCCAGCTTTTCGCGAGTCGACCCCTGAAAGTCACGAGTCGACTCCCAGCTTTTCGCGAGTCGACCCCTGAAGATTCACTTTTTGGTGCGTTTCTGGATTCGCGTGTTCGAGCCGACTCGCACAGTACTCGAGCCGACTCGACGGAATCTGGGCGATAAGTTTTGAGTTGACACATCAGCACCAACGGTAATATTTTGAATCAACGGCTATATTTTACTGTGTCTAACGGCTATATCTTTTCAGGATCTATAAATAGAAGAGCCGATTCAAATAGAAGTGAGAAAAAGAGAGGATTGAAAAAGAAAAGAGGAATAGAAGAGCAAGAGAGAAAAATAGAGAGAGCCTATTGAATATCAGAAAAAAGGAAAAACTGAGAGTATTGTAAATCATTTGATTCAAGGAGAGATTCAATCTTTGCATTTGAGAGAGAGATTCGTGTGCATCATTTAATCAACTCTCAAAGCTCAAGAGGAAGGCAAAAAGCAATCCAACGTGCAAAATCTTCAGCCATTCCCAAGTTCAAAAGAGGCAACACATTCTCCAAAGCTTTTCAACGATTGAGGAATCTTGCTGAGGCATCGATTCAACTTTTCAAGGAGAAAAGGGAGAAAGCCATCGCTGCAATCATCCGGAAAACCATCAGGCGTTTCTAACCCTAGTTTTTATTTATTCTTAAATTTGTATATCTGCTCAAGAAGGAGCATTTCTGTTACAAATACTTTGATTTCACTTGGTTACTGGTTCAATCAGTGGATTGAATCAGTGGAGGTAGGTTTACCTCGTTACAAGCCGGAGTGCTTGAGTTGGGTTCGTTGTGATCCCGTGAAAACAACGAGTTAGGTTTGTTGTTAGCCCGCAAAACAACGTGTAGGGTTTGCGCTGGTAAGCCCGCAAAACCAGCTGGGTTCGTTGTGATCCCGGTGAAAACAACAAGTTAGAGTTTGTGATCTTGTAAAACAACTCAGCTGTAATCGGTGTGATTATAGTGGACCCAAGTGATCCTTGGGAGTGGATGTAGGTGTTGGATACACCGAACCACTATAAAACTTTTGTGTTTGCCGTGTTCATTTTCTCTCACTTTATATCTCTTGTTATTTGCTTGGATATTGTTTTAAGTTAATCTCTCTTGCATATATTGATAATACATCTATTGAAGTTAAAAAGGACTTAAATTTTTAAGAACCCAATTCACCCCCCCCCTCTTGGGTTGCCATCTGGGCCAACACATGTGAAATCATATTATATCATATGTTAACTTTGCTTTGATAAATTTTGTTGTAAATACGAACATGGCTATTGCTTTATTGTAATGTCTGTTAGTACACTCTTTATCTTTCAATATTGGCTATCAACACACAGTTATGCATACGATTGTATCATTAACTATTCTCTTTTTGTAATAGATGGATACCTTGCATGATCTTATGGCATTTTTAATATATGAGAATAACTTTTGGCAGGACATCATAACTGTACTGATAAGTAATAACATCATTAATTTGCAAAATTCTAACGTTATTTGGAAGGTGTCATGTCGAACTCGTTCATTCTCGGGTCATGAACTCATAACAGATTTTGAGTGGACATCCAGATCGAGGTTATTATGATCACTTTAGGATGACAAACACTATGTTCTTGAAGCTAGAAGAGTTGTTTGTTTCACATGGCTTTATAACTAGCACACGTAATGTTATGGTACAGGAGCAACTAACAATTTTTCTTTATGGCATAGGTCATAGTGTAACCAATAAAGTGTTGGATAAAATTTTTCAACACTTAGGGGAAACAATATCTTGACATTTTAGCAATATACCGAAGGCAATTTATTTTCTGAACCAAGAATTTATAGTTCAACCTGGTCAAGATATTGGCGTGCACCCAAGGATCCGTGAAAACAATCATTCCTATCCTTACTTCATGGTACATATGGATATGATTAAATGCTAGTTTTTAATTTTAATTTTGTTAACTTATCTTTGATATAGTTGGTTGCATCACAGAATGCTATTGGAGCGGTTGATGGTATGCACATACCTGCGTTAATCAAGAAAAGCTAACAACCGCGCTTTCGTAATCGAAAGGGCATTATTTCCCAAAATGCAATGGCTGTAGTTTCATTTGATCACTCTTTCCTTTTCGTTTGTACTGGATGGAAAGGATCTGCTACCAACATGAGAGTTCTACGTTGGTATGTTGAGTTAGGAGGCTTCGTTATCCCAGAAGGTATTCAAAAGCTTTTCTATTTAATTGATTTTATATTTTGATTAAAGTTCTGAGTGGTCTAAGTAAAGGCATTATTGTCGTATACATAAAATTATTATCTTGTTGACTCAGGATATGTCAATACAGATAAGTTTTTGCCCTGTATTGGGGCAATAGATACCATCTAAGTATGTTTAATAATCCTAGGGCTCGACGATATAACAATTGTCGAGACTTATATAACCATCAACATACTCAACTCAAAAATTATGTAGAGAAGGCCTTTGGAATTCTTAAGAAGCGATATAAGATTCTTAGAAGTCCCATCCCATTCCCCTTCAAGATTCAGAAACATATTGTAATGGCTTGCTGCATCATTCACAACTTTATTTGACGCATCCAAGGAAATGACAATACTTCAATATGTCAATTGAACCCTTGCCTGGTGACCATGATGAGGACGATATTGATCCTTATCTTATTATAGGGGACAATGAATCCCAAAGAGGTGATGAACTACGCAATTTCATAGCTAATAGGCTATGGGTTGCTCGTAACACGTGAAGTAAGTCTAACCTGCATCCTTTTATCAAGTACAATTTTTGCTAAAATTTTGTAAGGTAGTATATTTACCATGATTGAGTTTATTAATAGTGCAATGTATTATGTAATCTGAGTTTCATCTTGGTTTTACTTTAACGTAGAAAATCAAGTTTCCTGCTCTTGAGGTTTAGTAATATCTTCCAAAAATTATTATGTAGTTTTTATAGGACGTAGACGAGGAATCTATAAATCTGGCCTGAGGGTTAGCGCGAGGTTACCAGGTTCAAGCATACCTTATACAAGAAGTTTAAATGTAGACAAGAGGCAATTGATGTATTTCAAAATTATCATCAACCTTCTGATCATCGATCTATCGGAAAAATTCATGATATTGAATATAAAGGAGGAAAAAAAGATGTACCCTTGCTTAAGAATGTGGGTGCACCTTTAAAAACATTTATGTTGGTTTTCATAGCCTTTCTTGTAGGCTCTCTACTTGGGTTTCAGTGTGGATAGACTCCGTTAATGCTTGAGATAGTTACGACTATTATATCTTGTTAATGTCTTCGGTGCAGGACTCGTAAAACCATAATGCTCTTTCCTTACTTTTGTTTTTGGCCGACTCTTTGCATTTACTGGTGTTGCATGTGCATTGCTAATATGGTTGGAAGGCTCTTATGTGCAACAATTATTATGATTTTTGATTGCTTTTTGTTTGTTTATAGACACATCTAGGTGGTATATTTTACAGGTAAGATGTCTTTGATTTTTTGAAGGGCCTAATATATGCTTATGTGGGTACTAAACCTGAACAATGATGAAATTGGATTTAGAATCAATCATCCATTAAAAAGTTGGCAGCTATGTTGTAATAATGACAATATTTTCAAATCTGATTTTTTATTTGGGGGATTGCACTATTTCTTGTAGTATTATCTTGAGATTTTTTTTCAGGGAACAGGTTTCACGTTGAACCCATTCATACTACTTTGATTTTTAAAGTTTATATATGACCTGATATGCCTATGTTTTGGAAGCTGCCTCTTATGGATGATATTTGGATGCATGGGTATTTGTAATAGTCATATGATGAAAGGTAAATCCATGCTCTGAGTTCAGAATTTTTATGAAAATTAAAGATTTTGCACTACTGAAAATGTTTTATTGTTATAGGCATATGTAAAATTTTTCCTGCAAGGGCTATAATGTTTCAACAAGCTGTATCAGAAACAATAAAAAAATATAATTATGAAATATTTTTTCTCATAACGGACTACTAAGTGCACGCCAAATTTTCTTGGAGATAAATCAAAGATTGTCTCATGTAAGGTGAGTTCTTTCCATGCATTCTCGTAGTTTTTTTGGGGACTACTGAAACTTGACATTTGAAATAATGTGTTGTCTATCTATATATAGGAAGAGTTGGCATACTATGCAGATAATGATCCAACTGCATTGGAAGTAATGAGTAAGAACATCTCTCATTTCCTTCTCCATGAGAATGTTTTCAGCTTCTTTAGTGCTGATACTACAGTCACAGCTATGTGAAGCCGTGCCAAAAGAAAGATTATGCTACTACTGTTTACTTTTGTAAATTCAGTTGTCATTACATTTCTTAATGCATGTATTTCATTGTCCAACTCCCTTAATGATGCTTATCATTACAACCATGCTTCAAACATTGCCATGTTCTTTTTTCAGATGCAATTAAGCGGCATGATATCCATTGGACTGTCTCCTATTTTCAAGTTGTTTGGTTCATTTGAATTGTTAATAGAGGAAGACATCATCAGCAAATAAGATAATATGCATGCCATTTTTTTTATATTATCGGTCATCCAGAATTTTGCATAGATTTTTCTTTAATAGTTTGAATGGTTTTTCTGATGAGAACTCGATCTTCGTTTCTGACATTTATCTGTTCCAAAATACAGGTGGGAATAACAGATGATTTTGAATATTTGCAATGATTATTGAAACATCCTGGAGCTGAATCCTAATTGCATAGTTCAGTGTGCAAAATATATCAGTAGATTGAAATTTTTGTACCGAAACTTATTTTCATTTTATTCCTATAAATTGGGCACTTGCTCTTGTTTTTGTGGAGATAGCATGGCTATGTCTCTAGCCAAGCTTGGGTAATTCGTGCATATGATTATTGTTTGGGCATTCTGATATTGAGCATATGCCTTGGGTTGTAGGTGTAAGTATAGCAGCTGTCTTGTATAGATTTCAGAATATTTATGAAGAACATAGCTTATTGCATTTTTTTTTTACTTGAAGAAAACATGAGAGAGATTAATCTTTATATCTGCTGTGGTACACACTGCATTATTAATTTTTTTTGGCAACTCATCGATTCTTGTTAGAATGTATGAGTAATATGTGTTCTATGGTTGAATTCATGAAGTACATGTAAGAATGGAACTCCAAAGTTGAGAGCATGGATTCATTCAGTAGGCTTAATGCTAGAAACAACAAACTTAGAGCAAGCCTAAAAATTTTGATGGCTGACAATAAATTTCTGGAATGCTGATTGAAATGGTTGGGTCTGTTGATGCCAGATCACTGGCCTCGAGTATCCGCGAACGTCCGGTCGCCTCCTCCAGCAAGCCCGGGATCCTCCGGCGAGCTCCTCGCACCCGCGGGCCTGCAAACAAGTCACGGGGCCAGAGATTCCGATGGAGACCCTCCGACGCTCAAGTCAGTACTCTGGGCAACGGCCGTGAGCTTGAGGAAGCTCGAAAGAGGGAAGAAGAGAGAGGCTTAGAGCCGTACTCTCTGTGGGCAAGAATGAGCATTAAGAGTGTAGTGAGTTCTCAGTTACTTGGTCTTACCTGGTCAGGGTCCCTTTTACCCTTTTTATAGATGCCTAGAGTCCGTGGGCTTGGGGCGTGATCACTTGTCAGAGCATTAATTGATGGTAGTACAGTGGAGCTTACCTCTATGTGACGTGTCAAGCTGCAGGCCCTGTGTCCTGTCAGAGTTGGTGGCTGCAAGGCATGGCCGATCGTTACGGTGCTTGCCAGACGTGTCCCCTACGTCACCTTTTTGGTTGTCCTGTATAGACAGTAATGGATGATAAAGTTAGTCATGTGGGTCCCAAGGTACAGCCGTTGGAGGGAGGGAAAATGATGTTGAGTTGAAGCCAGCTGTCCCTCGTAGAGCATTGATTATAGAGTGCTTGTGTGGTACCGTTCATGCCCTTGGATGAGCTTCAGACCGATGAGCTTCAGAAAAGATCAAGGGTGAACACTTGCATGGCACTGTTCACTTGTATGGCATTGTTCACCACCGAAGGGAGCTTGGCAGTTGCAGGTCCGAGGCTAAGAAAGAGTTGAGGCCGAGAGGAGCGTGGCAACCATAAATGCCTTTATATAGGTAAGATAATAAGGCAATAAATGCCTTGGAGCAAGGGGATGATAAATGCCTCGGAGGTTGGCCTCGAAGGTTGAGAAAGAGAGTTGAGGCGAGATGTTTGTGACATTTTATTCCATTAAATGCTCTTCAAGTCATTATGACCATTTCTGCACCATTAAACCCATTGACTCCACCAGACATTAATGACGAAAGGTGGCCCTTGAGAAACCCACGCACATAACGTGACCCTTTCTCCCTTTTATTCTCTTTCTTCATTATGAGAGCAATACCGTGGATGGATGTTAGGAGCTCGAAGGGGGGCTCCGTCAGTTTCCTACAAAGCGAGCCTACTCTAAGGCGAAAGGGGCGTCACCTCCCAAGTGGCTGATCCCCCACCTGACTTTGGGGTCTTTAACTTTTGACATGAAGTTTGGATGTGGGTCCCCGTCCACATGCCGTTGAGGCAGAGAGCCAATGAAGCCGCAATGATGCTCTTGAGATAGAGGGAGCCGTTGAGGGTGCAATAATGCTGCAGAGGCAGAGATAAGCCGTTACTGAAATAAAATTGCTGAAGCGGAAATAGAGTCGTGAGGGCTGAAAGAAAATTGCCTCGGGTGTGTGTGCTGGTCCGGGAGGTGACTCGAGCGGGTATGGGCTGTTAGGGATTTGAACCGACTCGGGGCATATGCTAGCCAGGTCGAGTGGTATCCGTTAGCCGCCATACTATCGAGCTACTCCGGAACCACCTCGGAGGTTTCGTGGCCGGCCCAAGGGGTGACTCGAGGTCGCTAGAATCATAGGTCTTGAACCGCCGTGGGGGTTTCGTGGCCAGCCCGGGGGTGACCTTTTGATCACAGGACCGTTGAGAGCCTTTTGAATGGTTGGTTTTTTCATAATGCATTTAGATACTAATGAAAAGAAACTTTTTCTTGTAGTGTACTTAGCTTTTTATTGAAGGAATTTGTCTCCTTCTGCTTTGTCTTGGGAGGCTCCACGTTTGTGGCATTTGTTGGTGAGCTTGGAGGGGCTTTTTACTTTTGGCATGAAGTTTAGAGGTGTGTGCCCATCAACTGTGAGCTGAGGAGTTGGCCTCTCCTAGCTGTGAGCTGTCTTGGGGCTTCTTGATGGCTAAAAGTAACCAGCAATATGTTGCAAGTGTACAATTTAAACGAAGGTATTACCCGATTGACCGTTGGCCGCTAATACAGAGTTGAAGCCGCTAAGGCTGAAATGAAGCCGTTGCGGCTGTGATGAAGCCGCTGAGGCAAAGTTGAGGCCGTTGAGAGCCTTTTGAACCCCCTGAGAGTTGAGAGTCGTCAGGTGAACCCCGGAGGGTGACCTGAGAGTTGAGAGTCGTTAGGTACCTTTTTAACCCCGAAGGGTGACCTGAGAGTTGAGAGTCGTCAGGTGCCTTTTTAACCCCGGAGGGTGACCTGAGAGTTGAGAGTCGTCAGGTGCCTTTTTAACCCTGGAGGGTGACCTGAGAGTTGTGAGTCGTTAGGTGCCTTTTGTGCCGAGCTGGCCTCGGGCTTTAGTGCCGATGGTACATCAAGCTTTGAGTGCCGACTGGAGTCGGGCTTTTTGGATCCGGTGGTACACCAGTCTTTGGTGCCAATGGTACATTGGTCTTGAATGCTGATACAAGGTTGGTCTTCATGATATTTTTAAGTATCAATGAAAGAAGACTGTCTTAAGTGTAGCATACTTAGCTCTTGTAGCACCCCTATTTTCCTTCTGCGGATTTGAGCACTTCCGCCCGCTGGTGGTCTGCCCCCCAGGGAATAAGTTGGGACGGAGCCTGGAGTTGGTTGATGACTAGCTCCTCTACGAAATGAAGCTGAGGACTCATCTTCGGGGTGCAGTAAAGAGAGAGATGGGATCCAGAGCCGGAGACATTGAAGCGGAGCCACGGACGAGAGTCGGAGTCGGACTCGGGAGCCAGAGGTCGCCGAGGGAAGCTCGGGCAGCCAGCGGTTGTTGAAGATGAGCGGCCCGGAGAGTCTGTTGAAGTCGGACGGTTAGGAGAGGATGTTGCTGGAAGTTATCAGAATTGGGCAGCCTCCACATTGGTTCAAGGCAAGGGGCCCTCTAGCTTCCACGGTCTCTCTCTCTCCTTCTGCTGAGTTGACGATCTGCCCCCAGATAACTATGTTGATTGAAGACGGAGGGTACCAGTGCTGAAATCCGAGGGCAGCTGGAATGGAATTCGCAGGAGGTCTTGGGCTCGGATTGGCTCTGGGTGCAATAGAGAAAAGAGAGAGAGGGGGTAGATAGAGTCAACAGTCAAAGCCCTTCGTCCTCATCTCCCACCTTGCATTAATAGCATCAGCATGTCTTAGCTTATCACTGCCAGGAATAAAAATGCCCATAAATACTTAAGGTGACTAGGAGTTAGGATTTGGGTGGCAAGGAGTGGCGCTCTTACTGGCTAACGAGCTGAGCCTTAAATTGCCGTTGAGCTTAAGTTTGAGGTTGCTTTTGCTCCTGAGCTTGTTGCCACACGGCCATGGAATATCGCTCCCATAGCCTTGAACAACTACCGTTAATGCTTGGATCTTCAGGGTGAGGGTGGCACGGTTTTGCTTGAATGGCATGAACTGGTGGTGATGGTGGAACAGAGAACTAGCATCTTGTTGCTCAGCTTGTTGAGGGTGCCCCCCAGCGTTACTAGTGAAAGCTTCCCGGATTCTTGTCATCACCCTCTTCACGATCCACCATTTTGATGAAAAAGGGATGAGGATCTGCAAACCAGCATCGCTGACCCTTCCCCTACCTGGCGCGCCAATCTGTTGACGCCAGATCACCGGCCTCGAGCATCCGCGAATGTAAGGTCACCTTCTCCAGCGAGCCCGGGATCTTCCAGCGAGCTCCTCGCGCCCGCGGGCCTGCAAACAAGTCTCGGGGGTCGGAGATTCCAGTGGGGACCCTCCGACGCTCAAGTCAGTGCTCTGGGCAACAACCGTGAGCTTGAGGAAGCTCGAAAGAGGGAAGAAGGGAGAGGCTTAGAGCCGTGCTCTCTGTGGGCAAGAATGAGCGTTAAGAGTATAGTGAGTTCTCAGTTACTTGGTCTTACCTGGTCAGGGTCCCTCTTACCCTTTTTATAGATGCCTGGAGTTCATGGGCTTGGGGCGTGATCACTTGTCAGAGCATTAATTGATGGCAGTACAGTGGAGCTTACCTCCATGTGACGTGTCAAGCTGCAAGCCATGTCCTGTCAGAGTTGGTGGCTGCAAGGCGTGGCCGATCATTACGGCGCTTGCCAAATGTATCCCCTATGTTACCTTTTTGGTTGTCACAGTGATGGGTGATAAAGTTAGCCGTGTGGGTCCTAAGGTATAGCCGTTGGGGGAGGGGGAAATGATGTTGAGTTGAAGCCAACTGTCCATAGTAGAGCATTGATTATAGAGTGCTTGTGTGGCACCGTTCATGCCCTTGGATGAGCTTCAGAAAAGACCGAGGGTAAACACTTGCATGGCACTCTTCACTTGCATGGCACTGATCACCGCCTGGCACTGATCACCGCCGAAGGGAGCTTGGCAGCTACAGGTCCGAGGCTAAGCAAGAGTTGAGGCCGAGAAGAGCGTGGCAATCATAAATGCCTTTATATAGGTGAGAGAATAAGGCAATAAATGCCTTGGAGCAAGCTGATGATAAATGCCTCGGAGGTTTGGCCTTGGAGGTTAAGAAGGAGAGCTAAGGCGAGATGTACGTGACATTTATTTATTCCATTAAATGCTTTTCAAGCCATTATGACCATTTCTGTACCTCCAACCCATTGACTCGACCGGACATTAATGACAAAAGTGGCACGCATAACCCTTTCTCCTTTTTATTCTCTTTCTTCATTATGAGAGCAATGTCTTAGATGGATGTGGGGAGCTGAGGCCGAAGGGGGCTCCGTCAGTTTTCTTCCTTCATGTTCTCTAATGGAGATCAGCCACATCAAGGTCCATAATTGATTATAGGCCCTTTGAGAAGAGGAACAAGTATTCTGAAAGAGGACAATGCTTAGGAGGCCAAAGATTACTTGGCTCGAGATGAAGCGGAAAGTTATCACAAGGCTAAATTTAGAATTGTATCTCAACTATGATATGGGGTTGGTGCCACCTAGCTGCCTATGTATCACCTAGTATCTAAATGTTAAACATGCCTTAGCACGTGTACCATTGGATACCTTTTTAATTTTTATCAGTTCACCTGGAAACACCTTTGCCTAATCTGTCACATGTTCGTCGATGTATTACATTCATTTTCAGAGATGTGCAATCATTAATTATCATCCTTTGGTTGCATGCCACATAATAAAAAAGGTCTATATAAAAAAATTGTCACGCTTGTTGTTTGTCACTTACCTTTTATTTCAGATGCCCTTAGTCCAAGAAAATTGGTTTTGGACTGTTTCATGATTTGGATACATAAAGAAAATTGGTTTAGTACTGATTATATGTGGCTTATTGGGCTGATAATGGGTTGGATGATGAGCTCTAAGGTTGGCCTGAGCATTTCAGCTGGTTCCCAAGCTTGCTAGAGACATGGAATGGCAGGGTGCACGAATGACTGCAAGGCTAGAAAATGAAAATAAGTTGCGGTATGAAAATGACTACAAGGCTCAAAAGATTGAGAAGAATGGTATACTTAAGTTCTTCCGGCGTTTATAATTATATTCTTTGGCTGAATTGATAAACCATTTTTTCTTTTCATTTGCTTAAGAGATATTTTAAAGATTTATAAAAAAAATTCATCTATTTCTAATGAAATACAGGCTTATTCTCATGTCATCCAAACACCATTTAAAATAACACTGCATTAATTATACTGGAATAACATGAAATACCAAATTTTAAACCAAACAAAAATCTGAAATAACAAGGAGAATAAGCTATTCCTGAAAATTCATATTCCTATTCATGGAATAACTTTTTGGCATCTAAACACTATCTAAGAAAATTATATTGAAAGTTCAAAATTATAGTTTTCAATGCAAAAGCCTTTTTGAAATTTCACTACACAATCAAATGCCCTATCCCATAAAATCACAACACATCTTTAAAAAGATTAAAATAAAAAATGATTTTATAGCATATTCAATATTGATAAATGTTGACCCAACTATTGATTTGATGATTAATAAAGGAATTGAGTATATTTATTTGTTTACTATTGGATTTGACAAGTATTTCAGGACTCAAAAATATTTGATCAATTTAAATAAATTAAGAAGCGTGTTTTGAATCAATTGCAAAACATCTATTTCAAAGTTTCAGAACCTGGAGTCGACACCTAGAATTCCTGGAGCCGACCCCATGGCCATTCAAATTTTCTTCTGATTTTTGATACGGTCCGGAGCCGACACCTAGAGTTTCGGAGCCGACCCAGAGTTTTCGGAGTCGACACTTACAGTGTCTGGAGCCGACTCCGATGCGGGGACATAACGTTGATTTTTTCAGCATCTTGGAGCCGACACCTGACGATGGCGAGCCAACACCTAACTTTTTCGGAGCCGACTCCTCGACGAACTCAGAACTTTCTATTTTTGGAAAAACGACTTGGAGCCGACACCTAAAAAGTTGGAGCCGACTCCAACCTGTCTGGGACGAATATTTAAATTGCCAGATCAGCTCTAACGGTAATATTTCCTTTTTACCTAATTTTTAACGGATATATTTTGTTTCCAGGTACATTCCAACGGCTAGTTTTCTTCCAAAATGGATTAAAAGAAATCTATAAAAGGGAAAACACCCATTTGAAAAGAAGGACGAAAAATAAAGAAATTTCAATCAAAAATCCGAGAAAGCCTGAGCCTGAATCTCAAGAAAAAAGCACTCAAATTCAAATCCTTCCACTCCACAAAGCTCAAAGAAGAATCCAAGTCATTTAATCTTGAAAAAATCAAAGGATTCTCAAAGGGGAAGAATAAACTCTTTTTGAAGATTTTCCAACTTCTCATCCGCAACATTTGCAACGAATCAAAGCTGAGGCCTGATTCAACATCTCAAAGAGAAGAGGAAAAGAAGAAAAGAAGAAAGCTCAAGCCAATCTACTTCAAACAGGCTTTTCTAAACTTATTTGTTCATTCATTTGAATATTTGCTCATTTGAGGAGCTTTGTATTATTGAAAAAAATCTTTTCATTCTTGCTTGTGCTGGTTCAATCTGGGGGATTGAACTAGTGGAGGTTGTATACCTCGGGTCAAGCTAGATAAGCTTGAGTTTAGGGTTTTGTGCTGGTGAGCCCGGAAAACCGGCTGGGTTCGTTGTGATCCCGGGGAAAACAACAAGTTTGAGTTGTGAGCTTGTAAAACAACTCGGCTGTAATCTAGAGATTATAGTGTGGACCCAAGTGAATCTTGGGAGTGGACGTAGGTGTTGAATACACCGAACCACTATAAAATCATTGTGTTTGCCGTGCTTTATCTCTATCTCTATCTCCTTGTTTGTGCTTTATAATTGCTTGCATTTAATTTCATTAACTTAAAGCAAATAGAATTCAAAAGGTTTAAATTTTTTAAAGAACCCAATTCACCCCCCCCTCTTGGGTTGCCATCTGGGCCAACAATTGGTATCAGAGCAAGTGCTCATTTTTATTTGATCACACGATCAAGAGCTAAAGATCCAAATGGCAACACAAGTTGGATCTTCATTTGCTGAAGGTCATTCTACGAATAGACCTCCCTTATTTAATGGTTCCAACTATTCATATTGGAAAGCTAGAATGAGGATATTCATTCAAGCTTCTGACTATGAATTGTGGGGTGTTATAATTAATGGACCTAGTACACCCACACACATTGTTGATGGCACTATTGTTCCTAAAGCCCGAAAGGGATTGGAATGATAATGATAGAAAAATGGCACAGCTCAATGCTAAGGCCATGAATGTTTTATATTGTTCCTTAGATGCTAATGAATTTAATCGCATCTCTACATGTAATTCCGCAAAAGATTTGGGATAGATTAGAGGTTACCCATGAGGGAACAAACCAAGTAAAAGAATCAAAATAAATATTCTTGTTCATAAATATGAATTATTTAGCATGGAACAAACTGAAACTATAGCATGCATGTATACTAGATTCACTGATATTGTAAATGGTTTGAAAGTCTTGGGAAAACCTATACTAATTCTGAACTTGTTCGCAAAATTCTTAGGTCACTTCCAAGGACTTGGGAAGCAAAGGTGACAGTAATCCAAGAAGCCAAGGACCTCAACACTTTACCCTTGAGGAGCTCTTGGATCCTTGATGACTCATGAGCTAACCATGAAACAACATCAAGAGGAGGAGTCAAGAAAAGAAAACTATAGCTCTTAAGGCTGCAGAAAGTGAGGAAAGCAAGATGATGATGATGATGAGACAGCTCTTCTAGCAAGAAAATTCAAAAAATTCATGAGAAGAAAGAGACCCTTCCAAAAAAGAAATTGGATTAAGATGGAAGGAAAAAAGAAAAGAAAAGGAAAGGACAAAGAGAAAGACCCCTTGATTTGCTATGAGTGTAAGAAACCGGGGCACTTTAGATACGATTATCCAACTGAAGAAACTTTCAGAAGAAGAAGAAAGCCTATGTTGCAACTTGGAGCGATAGCAATGAATCCTCTTTGGAGGAAGAACAAAAAGCTTGCCAACATTTGCTTCATGGCAAACGAGGATGATGAGGAGTGTCTTGCGGCCAAAAGATCAAAGCGA
The DNA here is from genome assembly GCA_900491605.1 of Calamus simplicifolius. Taxonomy (NCBI): domain Eukaryota; kingdom Viridiplantae; phylum Streptophyta; class Magnoliopsida; order Arecales; family Arecaceae; genus Calamus; species Calamus simplicifolius. The sequence goes on from UESW01001907.1 coordinate 25,971, forward strand.
AAGTGGTATCTGATAGTGGCTGCTCAAGACACATGACGGGTGACAAAGGATCAATTCATCACCCTTGAAGAAAAGAGGTGGAGTTGTTACTTTTGGTGATAATGGCAAAGGCCAAATCATGGGGTTTGGTAAAATTCAAATAACTCCATCTACATATATTGATAATGTCTTATATGTTAATGGTTTAAAATAATCTAATAAGTATTAGTCAATTATGTGATAAAGGTTTTAAAGTATCATTTGAAGCTTCAATCTGCACTGTTTCTAATCCCATTGATAATAGCATTATTTTTATTGGAAATAGAAATGGCAATGTATACTTGATTGATTTAGATAATTTATCTACTAGTAATCATTGCTTAGTTGCTGATAATGCTAATATGAATGAGATTGGTTGGTTATGGCATCGTAGATTAGGTCATGCAAGCACACACCTTATTTCAAAATTAATTAAAATGGATTTAGTTAAAGGATTCCAACTAGATTTTGAAAATAACAAAATATGTGATGCATGTCAATTTGGAAAACAAACTAGAAATTCTTTCAAATCTAAAAATATTGTTTCAACTTCTAGGCCACTTGAGCTACTTCACATGGATCTTTTTGGACCTACTAGAACCACAAGTCTAGGAGGAAAGAAATATGGTCTTGTGATTGTAGATGATTACTCTAGATACACTTGGGTATTGTTTTTAGCTCACAAAGATGAGACTTTCTCATATTTTTGAAATTCTTCAAGAAAGTCACAAATGAGAAAAACACTACCATAGTGTCTCTAAGAAGTGATCATGGAACTGAATTTGAAAATCACTTATTTAAAAACTTTTGCATGAAAATGGCATTCATCATAATTTTTCAGCACCTAGAACACCACAACAAAATGGAGTAGTTGAAAGAAAAATAGGACTTTAGAAGACATGGCCCGTACCATGCTATGTGAAAGCAACTTACCAAAGTACTTTTGGGCGGAAGCTATAAACACAGCATGTTACATTCTTAATAGAGCCCTAATTAGACCAATCTTAAGAAAACTCCTTATGAACTATGGAATAATAGAAAACCAAATATAAGTTACTTTCATGCATTTGGTTGTAAATGTTTCATTCATAATAATGGTAAAGATAATCTAGGAAAATTTGATGCAAATCTGATGAAGGCATTTCTTAGGATATTCAACATCTAGTAAAGCCTATAGAGTATTTAACAAGAAAACTTAATTGTAGAAGAATCATTCATAATTTTTGATGAATCTTTAGCATCAAGTTCTGAAAAGATTGATGATGAGGAAGATACAAACATTTAGAAAGAGATATTGAAAAACTGAATATAGATGTATCTTCAGATCATGAACAAGAAGCTAAAGATGATGATTCACCTATGATGTTGTTGATGCAAATCATAATGATGTAGATCTTCCTAGAGATTGGAGATATGCCTATGGTCATCCAAAAGAATTAATTATAGGTGATCCATCTCAAGGAGTAAGAACTAGATCATCAATGAGAAATATCAATAATCATCTTGCATTTGTATCTCAAATTGAACCTAAAACTATTGAAGAAGCAGAAAAAGATAATAATTGGATGTTAGCTATGCAAGAAGAATTAAATCAATTTACTAGAAATAATGTTTGGACTCTTGTAGAAAGACCTAAAGATCATTCTGTTATAGGATCAAAATGGGTATTTAGAAATAAATTAGATGAAAATGGCATAGTAATTAGAAACAAAGCTAGATTAGTTGCAAAAGGATATAATCAAGAAGAAGGTATTGATTTTGATGAAACTTTTGCACCTGTAGCTAGATTAGAAGCCATTAGATTATTACTTGCATTTGCATGTCATATGAATTCAACTTATTTCAAATGGATGTTAAAAGTGCATTTTTAAATGGATTTATAAATGAGGAAGTTTATGTTGAACAACCACCTGGTTTTGAAGATCATGAATTTCAAATCATGTTTTTAAATTACACAAAGCACTATATGGTTTAAAACAAGCACCTAGAGCTTGGTATGATAGATTAAGTAAATTTCTAATTGAAAATGATTTTCTAAGAGGAAATGTTGATAAAACACTATTTTTGAAAAGAAAAGAAAGGATTTATTAGTAGTACAAATATATGTTGATGACATTGTATTGGTGCTACTAACAATTTGTTATGTCAAGAATTTGCTAAGTTAATGCAGGGTGAGTTTGAAATGAGCATGATGGGAGAACTCAACTTCTTCCTTGGACTTCAAATCAAACAAAGCAAAGAAGGAATTTTCATCAACCAAGCCAAATACACAAAAGAATTCTCAAGAAGTTTGGTATGGATCAATCAAACCACTTGGAACTCCAATGAGTCCTTCATGCAAGCTGGACAAAGATGAAGATGGTAAGAAAGTAGATCAAAAATATTACAGAGGTATGATCGGATCTCTTCTTTACTTAACAGCAAGTAGACCAGATATAATGTTTGCTGTATGTTTATGTGCTAGATTTCAATCTGAACCTAAAGAATCTCACTTAATTGCTGTAAAAGAATCTTAAGATATTTAAGTGGAACTAAAAATGTAGGTTTATGGTATTCTAGAGACTCAACATTAAACTTGATTGCATATTCTGATTCTGACTATGCTGGATGTAAATTAGATAGAAAAAGCACAAGTGGAGCATGCCAATTCTTAGGAAGTAACTTAATCTCTTGGTTTAGCAAAAAGCAAAATTCGGTTGCATTATCTACTGCTGAAGCAGAATATGTTGCAGCTGGAAGTTGCTGTGCTCAAATCCTTTGGATTAAGAGACAACTTGAAGATTATGGTATCACACTTGATAAAACTCCAATTAGATGTGATAACACAAGTGCAATAAATCTAACTAAAAATCCAATTCAACATTCAAGAACAAAACACATTGAAATTAGATATCACTTTATAAGAGAACATGTAGCTAATAATGAAATTTGTCTTGAATATGTTAATACTGAAGAATCAATTAGCTGATATATTTACAAAACCTTTGAGTGAAGAGAGATTTTGTTATCTTAGAGGTGAATTAGGGATATGTGACCCTTTGGATTGATTTTGAAACACTAAGGAATGACTATCTAGATTTCTATTAATTTCTTGATATTCCTTTCATAATTTTAAGGACAAATCATCTAGTCATCTGTGCATCTTGATTGTTAATACTCCAAAATTTTATCAAAATTTTATAGAATTTCTTTTGGCAAGTTTCAGTTGTTTGAATCTCAATTATTTTTCTCTGAAACTGTCATTGGAGTCGACACCTCAGAATGAGGAGTCGACACCTTTGTCTGTGTCGCTCTCGGTCCCTGACCTTGGAGCCGACACCTGTGTAAGTGGAGCCGACTCCAGTTCGAGCGCTGACTGTGTTAGCGATTTGGAGTCGACACCCAACTTTGCGGGAGTCGACACCTGGGAATCCAAAATTGATTTATTAGGGCAGAGTCGACACCTCGTCATTTCCTAAACTATCGAATCCTCAACCAAATCCTCCTAAACTCTCTCAAAGTCTCCCCATCTCTAATTCCACTCCTCCCAAGCTTTCCTAAGGATCCAATGGCCTAAGAGGAGAGGTTCGGTGTTTGGAGCGACTGTGGTGACGGGAAGCGTTCCGTGAGGCGACCCGTCCGTGAGCCGTCTCCAAGCGAGGATTCCTCCACCGATTCAGACAATCCTAACACCACTTCACTCAGGTAGATACCCTAGCAGGGAGGGTAATCACAATGGGTAGGAAAGTTGACTTCGAATTCTTTCAATCCGAGGGTTTTTCAATTGGTAATCAACTTAAGGAGCTCGGATGGGATAGAGTCTGCTCTCTTGATGTTCCCACTTACCCAGCTTTAGTAAAAGAATTTTATTTCAATTTATCTAGAGGAGATGGTGGTTTAGTAAGCTCTGTTAGAGGCAGACGGATTCATCTTACATTCCAAAAACTAGGAAATCTCCTGAGCATCCCTATTACCGGATTAGCTGCGATATGCACAGTGATAGATCAGCCCTTATCAAGGATGTTAGGGAGAGTTGTTGAAGAATTTGAGGAAATTAGGGCTAATCAGTTGCCCCTGGAATTAAGGTTGTTACACAACATTTGCAGCAGGATTTGTTCCCAAAGACCGGACGTTTTGAGTATGTCTCCGAGCGGGACATTGTTGTGATGGATAGTGTATTGACCGGTCAGCCTATTAACCTAGCAGCCATGATGATATTCTATATGGCCGAGGCCGGAGGGAAGAGAAGATCATCACTACCTTATGGCATGATTCTCACGATGGTATTCAGGAGCCAAGGAGTAGTGATTCTAGAGAATGAACCATTAAAGAGCCTGAGACACACCGATTATTATAGTTTGGCTACTTTACATCGAATGGGATTTGTCAAGATTAATGGTCAGTGGGAAAGGAAAGGCAACGTAGATGAGAGAGCCTGAGCCCAGACATTCTGCACCTTGTGAGGCTGGTCCGTCTATGAGGATTCCCTCTCCGCATCCTAGTACTCCTGCTCCAGCTCTTGCCCCAGTACCTATGATTTCACCCTCTTCTTCAGTCGGATTTTCAGACCTTCAGATAGAGCAACTCAAAAATCTTCTTGCTGCTCAGAAGGATGAATTGAAGACTGAGTTTGACAACAAATTTATGAATCTTAAAGAAACTCTTTATTCCTTAGATGATCGGATTGCCAAAATTGAATCAACTCTTAGCTCTTCTACTGGATCTTTAAGTAGTGACTTGAAGAACATTTTTGAAGAACTTAAAGACATTTGTGGAGATTCTGAAACCTATTCAAAGAGCAATGCCGAGTTACAAGATAAAATTGTCACTGCTTGTACTTTTGTTGATGAAAGATTAAAAGACTATGTCAAACTTCAGACTGAAGGAATGCAGAAGATTGTAGACCATTTAACAAGGATAATTAGAACTAATATATTGATGTAATGAAAGTTTCAATTTTGATGTAATGAAAGTATAATTCTGATGTAATGTAAGCATAGTTTCTTTTTAATGAAATTTCAGTTTCATTTTATAACATTGACTTTTGATGAAATGAAATTATCTTTTGATCTATCAATTTGATCTTTTGACTTAACTTTTCTTTATCTTTTTGTTGATTACAAAAAAGGGGGAGAAAGTTATGTCGTATATGCATTGATTAGTAATTGATTGGAATTCAATTAAAGCTTATTTGATTAACTTAATTGGAGAAAGTTATGTTGTATATGCATTGATTGGTTATGCTTTAATTGGCATTTATTGAATGAGTATCAAGTGACTTTGTATCAAGTGATACAAGTGATTTTGGATATGCATTATTCAATTAAGCTTAAGTAAAAATTGAAATGACTAAATTCTAAGTATCAAACACGGACAATTGATAATTTGAACTTCATAGGGGGAGCTACCTTATTCAGGGGGAGCTTACTTATGAGGATCACTCTCTTAAAAATTTTTTAATTTAAGAATACTATGCATATACTCAATTTTTATAATCATCAAAAAGGGGAGATTGTTGACCCAACTATTGATTTTGATGATTAATAAAGGAATTGAGTATATTTATTTGTTTACTATTGGATTTGACAAGTATTTCAGGACTCAAAAATATTTGATCAATTTAAATAAATTAAGAAACGTGTTTTGAATCAATTGCAAAACATCCATTTCAAAGTTTCAGAACCTGGAGTCGACACCTAGAATTCCTGGAGCCGACCCCATGGCCATTCAAATTTTCTTCTGATTTTTGATACGGTCCGGAGCCGACACCTAGAGTTTCGGAGTCGACACCCAGAGTTTCGGAGTCGACACTTACAGTGTCTGGAGCCGACTCCGATGCGGGGACAGAACGTTGATTTTTTGAGCATCTTGGAGCCGACACCTACAGTATTCGGGAGCCGACACCTGACGATGGCGAGCCGACACCTAACTTTTTCGGAGCCGACTCCTCGACGAACTCAGAACTTTCTATTTTTGGAAAAACGACTTGGAGCCGACACCTGAAAAGTTGGAGCCGACTCCAACCTGTCTGGGACGAATATTTAAATTGCCAGATCAGCTCTAACGTAATATTTTCTTTTTACCTAATTTCTAACGGATATATTTTGTTTCCAGGTACATTCCAACGGCTAGTTTTCTTCCCAAAACGGATTAAAAGAAATCTATAAAAAGGGGAAAACACCCGTTTGAAAAGAGAGGACGAAAATAGAGAAATTTCAAATCAAAAATCCGAGAAAGCCTGAGCCTGAATCTCAAGAAAAAAGCACTCAAATTCAAATCCTTCCACTCCACAAAGCTCAAAGAAGAATCCAAGGCATTCAATCTTGAAAAAATTGAAGGATTCTCAAAGGGGAAGAATAAACTCTGTTTTGAAGATTTTCCAACTTCTCATCCGCAACATTTGCAACGAATCAAAGCTGAGGCCTGATTCAACATCTCCAAAGAGAAGAGGAAAAGAAGAAAAGCTCAACTCAATCTACTTCAAACAGGCTTTTCTAAACTTATTTGTTCATTCATTTGAATATCTGCTCATTTGAGGAGCTTTGTATTATTGAAAAAATCTTTTATTCTTACTTGTGCTGGTTCAATCTGGGGGATTGAACTAGTGGAGGTTGTATACCTCGGGTTAAGCTAGATAAGCTTGAGTTTAGGGTTTTGTGCTGGTGAGCCCGAAAAACCGGCTGGGTTCGTTGTGATCCCGGGGGAAAACAACAAGTTTTGAGTTGTGATCTTGTAAAACAACTCGGCTGTAATCTAGTCGATTATAGTGTGGACCCAAGTGAATCTTGGGAGTGGACGTAGGTGTTGAATACACCGAACCACTATAAAATTGTGTTTGCCGTGCTTCCATTATCTCTATCTCTATCTCCTTATTTGTGCTTTATATTTGCCTTGCATTTAATTTCATTTAACTTAAAGCTAATAGAATTCAAAAGGTTTAAATTTTTTAAAGAACCCAATTTCCCCCCCCTCTTGGGTTGCCATCTGGGCCAACAATAAATAATTTTTGTAGTAGTTTTTATCATTTAGTATAGAACAAATAAAGATTTTATAAGCCCCACAAATATAGGTGTCTTATTGTGAGGATGTCCTTATCCTATGCTACTCTCACTTGATATTTGAGATAGGTTTTAATAAATGTCTTGATATAAGATATCATCATCTAAGTTGATTGCACCTTAGTTACCAATATAAATCTTTTACTATATCATATTTCATTATATATCATAATTAACTAATTTATCTTGAGGGGGAGAAATAAAATTATTAGACTAATTAAAAAGTGGGTGAACTTATGTTGGGCAACATCAAAGTTGGGTGATGCTATTCATCCTTTTCTTTACATAATTTGTCATGGAATTTATTTTTGAATATATTGTCACCGAATTTATTCTTGAACAATATTTTTAACAATGGTATGCTATTTCATTCTAAATTTTGTTGCCAAAAATATAATACCAAATAATCTCACTCTGGCCTTTTAATGGAAATTTTTTTTGATGAAGATCTAAATTTTTTTGTAGCAAAATATTATTATAGCTAATATTGCTGATGATTTAGATATATGTCAATGAGTAAAGGTAATGAATTAAGAAGCACAAAATTTTCAAAACGCATAATCAGTTATAAGTTAAGAATTCTTAACCTTCCATGTGTTCTTTCTACCTTGCTCTTACAACCTGATTTTCTAAGTTAGCATCTTTTTCCTCTTAAATTTATATAATTTTGATGAATTTAACCCTTAACATATACCTGTGAGCTGAAACTTGTTTCAGTGGTCAAATCCCTATACTTAGTAACCATAGATTTTAAATCGTCTTAAGATGGCATATGCTCGAGTATTAGAAAAGGTTAATTACTTTAGTCCTCAAACTTCTAATCAATTTTTTTTAATTTTTAATTGTTACAATTTAGATCGTAACATCTTAATAATGTTCTATTCTTGATATTTTTGATATTATATTATATAAAGTCAACTAAAATTGATAGATTAATCAGTGCCTTATCTTGTCAACAAGTTTGCATATTTGTATTACGATGATGTGCCAATAATTTTATTAATTTTAATTAAAACTATATGACAGGTATAATAAATAAAATATTTTTAAAACATAAGAAACTAAATTATAATAATAAAATGTTTGAGAATTGAAATTAAGTTTTAGTAAAATTTTGAGGATCAAAAGTATATTTTTATTAAATAAATAAAAAAAAGGTTGGAAGGAAAAATAATTTTTTTAATAGAAGAAATTTTGGCTATTTTAAAAGCACACAGAAAGAAAAGAAAAAAGTCTTGAGGGTGCATTGGTTGGACGATTGGTCGCTCATGCATATCAGCGCGTATGCGGTGGCCCAATGGGCCTTGTTGCATATCATATGCAGACAGTCAATTTGCGCGATCGATATAAACAGAGAAGCCAAGCCAGCCACATGGTGAAAACTTGATAGTGACCCTTCTTGGCGATGCGACTGTCCATGCGCTTCAAAAAAAAAAAAAGAGAAAGAAAAAATCTTTACCTTCTATGCAAGATGGTCCACATTGAATATGATAATTGATCATGCACGTGTCTTGCCGAAAGGCCGCTCATGGATCTTGCACATAGATGCGTGGCGAGGACTAATCACCGTGCTTTGGCCTGCACCGGAGCTTTGTACAAAGAAAGCGAAGAGAAAAAACCTTGGTCCAGTTCCAATTGAATTTTATGGGCCCAAAATCGGGTCAATCCCGGCCCGACCCAACAGATCCCGATCCGATTCAGTTACCTTCAAAAGTTTTCCCTTTTTTTTATTTTTTCACTTAACTAGAGCTTAACTCCGTACCTCGCCTCCACGGATCCGCCGGCGAGCAGAGGAGAGGGAGGAGGTCAGAAGCCATGATCGGGGCAGGAAAGATCAAGCAGTACGCCAACGTCCTTGACAAACCCCTCAGCCGGGGCAGGCAAGAGGTATCTCTACCCTCTCTCTCTCACCCCCCAAAAATCATTCTCATAAAAGTCTTCTAAGATCTCGATCAATTCGCGTGTCCCATGATCTCCCATCTTCTTCGTTCTTGGCACGAACTTTTCTTTCTTTCTTTCATTTTTCCCTCTCCTGGTGGTCATATCGAACAAAGGCTCTCATTTTTTTCTCTCTGGGGGCAGATGTGCAGGGCTTAGGTCATGATATTTCTTTTCTTCTTCTTTTTTTTTTTTCGATGTTGAATTTCTGGGATCATTTAGATACGGGGAGAAGACAACATTTTCATTTTGTTGGGATTTTCAGCTCGGGTTCGTCACTGATTTCAGGATGGATGGTATGCCGAAGTTATTTACTTGTTAACAACACCTTTCGGGATTTACGAGTGAGAGAAAGAATTTGGTGTTATGCTTTACGGTCTCTAGTTAATTAGCATGCTTGGTCGAGATGAATGGATGCTGATGGCGATTTCCTTAGAGAAAAGGAAATTTTTTTATGTCAATTTGCTAATTGATCCTTGACATAAAAAGTGTCAAGTTTTCTGGTTGAAACATTTTATGAGACATAAAACTTGCCCATGGAAGCACCACTAAAGTATTGATGTGCATAATACTCTCAAATGGATAACATGATGATGCCTACCCTCTGTTTTTTCTTGGCATCGTACAAACACATTTTCTGGCACTATTACATCGATGGACTACAACAAAGTGGTATGACATGAGAAATTTTTGTATATCTTGCAGACTTGATTTACATTCATGCAATTAGAGCTTTTTTAAAAAAAAAATTTAAATACATGACCTAGGTCAACAAGATTACACTTCATTGATCATTTCGTGATCACCTACATCATATTTTACACAATGTAGAAAACCTTGTTGCTTCTATACACTGAACAGTCTGCTATCTGAAAAAACGTACATGTTAAGCTTACATATCATCTGTTGCCCTTTTTCATTTTTTCCCTATTCCTTTTTTCTCTCTAGCTATGTATTTATGTATGCATTATAACGTCATCATTAATGTGATGCAAGTGCTCTCACATCGCAACATTGTCTAAGAAGCTCAACTCCCACCGTTAAATGACATCTCCCGCACAAATAGGCATATTCATAAGTGTTTTGTATGCATGCATTTCTATGCCTATGGAACTACTCCCTTCTCTGTATCATATACATACAAGCATGCCAAGTTTCTTGGTTATCATCCAGCCTCAATATTCATAATTGTAGTCGATATGTCAAGGTGCAGGATTGCATGATTTGTGGCTCAAATAAGAACTTTAACAGCATAATTTTCACTAGGATAAGTGCACGAGAACTTTCATTTTGGCTTGGGAATATTGAAGACAATCAGACATTGCAAGATATTTGCATGCATACACGCATATGAAGATTTTAAATTTCCACACTAAAGCAAATTTCCAGCGGTCCAGAAACTTGTCATTAGGGTTTAATCTAAATGTTTTGCCTACTTTCAGAGAGCAAATTGTACCTGAGATGCAAGAGGAAGACAAATCTACTTCCTTGTGATCGTATTTGTGAGATTTATGGTCATTTACTTGTTTTGTAGCTTATAATATATTCAAATCTCAAAATTTGAAGGGAAACTTTCGTCAAATCACTCTAGGGTTATGTAGCCATTACATGCTTTAAAAGTGTCAGCTTATTCTCACCAAAAAAGAAAGAAAGAAATTATAGCTCGTAGCTAAAGATTATAATAATTTAGTATCACCCCGACCCAACTCATTTACCATACCTCCCAAAGTTTGATGCAATCTAATTTCATAATTCCATGATACCATCCACAAGGAAGTTTGAACTATTTGGCTTGAGGACTAGGTTGGGGCTAGATAGTGGGTTGGTTTGTCAAAAGTTGGGACAAGTTTTGGATATATGATTATTTTTCTGAGTTAAAAGTTGAAAAAGAAGGTAAGTATTTTTAGGATGTTGGAATTTCAAAAATTAAGAAATAAAATAGTGAGTGAGAAATTGCTCCAATGTTGCATGGGTAAGAGTAAATAAAAATAGCACAAAATTCTTTCTTTCATCAAATAAAGTCACACACACACACACATAATACAGTAAATATGATGATTAAACATTTGAAGAAGTCTTAATAGTTGGAGACATTTGGGAATGGTCTTGCACCAACTCTATAAAGTGATGGTTTGAGTCCAAGTCAAGGTTATCAAAAGTGGTTAGCCAAATAACCATGTGGTGCTAAATCATTTAAGACAGGAATATTTTAACATCAATTGGCCATTTATTACTAGTTTTCTTTTTTTAGTATCACTCTTATGTCTAGGCATTGAAAAGAAACCTTCTTTTATTTAAATTCTTTCTCAATATATTTGTTATTGTACACTGATTCCCAAAGTCCATAAAGGCAAAAACCTCTAAAACTTCTTTTTTTTTTTTTTTTTTTGGGGGGGGGGGGGGGGGGGGAGTGGTGTGGTTATGTTTTAGGTGTCTACATCATTTTTGATTGTACAGATTATTACTTTGGATTTGGGCTGAATATCTACTGATAAGATCCTAGCTCAACTGTCTCTATTCCTGATTCTCTGCCCCCTTCTTTCTCTCAATGGTAAAAATGGAAGAGTCTTTACATTTTCTTTTTAGTGGAAAAATAAAAAAAGGAGTATAAGGTGATTTTTTTTTTAACCAAAGTTTCTCTATAACTTATAGAATGCACAAACTTAATACATTTATCTCAGAGGCCTCACTTGGACTATTTTTTGGATTGGCTGGCTTGTATGAGCATTTGATCTGTTCATGCACATCAAATCTCTCTAAACTGAAATTTTAAGGTTTCACACTCACTAGAGATTGTACCTCCTTGTATCTTTTCATCTTCCAAATAACCAACAAAAAGAAAATAAACAGAACTGTTTAGGTGAATTAACTCTTGGAGTCTTCAATTGTGGAGGTTTTAAATTATTGAAATTGTGATGTCTACAAGGATTCTTCTAGAATTATATTTTAAATTAATAGCATATATGCATTCATTTGTATTTTTTGCTTTCATAAATCAGTGATAGTTTCATGCCAATTTTTCTTGTTGCAGGTCAGCTTGAGTGCATTTGCATTCTTGTTTTCAGAATTGGTGCAATATAATCAAACTCGAGTTGATAATATTGCAGAGTTGGAGCGAAGGTGATGCTATATGCAAATGCCACTTTGTGCTTTCTTATAATCAAATTCCCTCTGCATATGCTCCACTGGAGGGACCTCCCACTTTTTCACAATTAATCAGCAAAAGATCATTTCATCCCACTTGCTCTGTCATTGGTCAATGTAGTGAGGAATATAATTGTATCATGCTGACCTTATCTTCTGATTTATTTCATTACTTATTTCATATATGTTTTTGTCTCAATATTCACATGTGCACAATTTCTTAGTTGCTGATGCTATTTGTTTAAAACTGTTGCATGAGACAGGACAGGACTTTCTAGTTTCTATCACAGTATGATTGTAAGATTTAAGTTCATCCTTTTAGACTGGAGTCTGTTCCCCCATATTTCACTTCTAGCGAACAGGGAAGATTGATCTGGCTTGGATCAATTGATGAAAATGGGAATTTATACAAGTACTTGCATTGCAGCCAAGTATTCTTGGTTAAGGATATGTTCTGGTTCAATTCTGATTTTTTTTAGGCATTCTTTATTAAGTAGATTGATGGATTAAGCATCGTTGAAGAGTCTCTATTGATGTCATTGGTATTAGAGGATGAACCATATGTAATTAGTCTGTACATATATATGTATTATATTAGAACTATGTATCTGCAGGCTATGATATATCTAATTATATTAACTGGGCTATTTCCTGTTGGTCTATATTTCATCACAATATTGCTATTTTTAACTATTGTTCCTTAAGTTATGGTATAAGAAATGGAATTTGCCTTCTTGAGCTCATCTTGATAGCGTGAATACTCATTGCAGGAGTGTTCAATTATTGCTCATGCTCATTGATGGATTTGCACCTTAATATCCTCTTCTGCTAAATGAAAAGCTGGCCAGTATCCAAGCTATCGTAGTTATTGGTTGCTTAGCCATTTAATTCCAAGTTATTCTTGTTGACATACCCAACTGAGGCTTGATGCTTATGTACTACTGTTTACATAAACTAAGTTTCAGAGAAAAACATTGAACGTATATCTGTTCAATAGTGTTATTGTTTCTTAAATCTTAGTTTCTTAAAAATTATCTTTGTACAAATGGTGCAGGCTAGAGGATGCAGGCTATGCTGTTGGTGCCAGAGTTCTTGAACTGCTTTGCCATAGAGATAAGGTGCAGAACTAGTATTTTCTCATTTGCATTCTACTTCTGCATGTAGAATACCACTGTAAGTTAATTAACATATACAAACTCAGAACTGCATGCTCTCAACGAAAGACTGTTGAGAAATTATGAAGTTAACCCAGAGAAGTATTTACCTGACATGCAAAGCGTTATTAACTCTATTGGCAGCAAATTCCTCTTCAATGCTTATGACTGATTGTTCATTAGTTATTAGTGATTGGCCCTTTTGTTTGTTGTAATTACTGATCTTTTGAAAATTATGGGTTTGTTTGCATGATTCTTCGTTCTAGAATATTGCAGAATTAGATGTGAAAATCTACTGTAAATTTAGAGCAATGCTATTGATTCCATGTGCTTAGGAAGCGACCTCTCTTCAATTGAAGAACAGGGAAAGAACTGCACAATAGTGACAGAGAGACTTCAAGGTCATCTCGTGGGGTGATAACTTTTAGTAAATATCTGTTGGATCTCCCAATGAAATAAACTTGTACCAGTGAACGGTATACAGTTTGATAACTAAACCTTAAATATGTGGACGCTATGAATACTTGTTTGGTTTCTCTGGAAGAGGTGGAATCTATTGTTCATCTTTGAGAACAGTTTGCATCAAGTTAAATGTCTTGTTTATTAATAGGTGATTGCATTGAATTTTGAATAATGAGATTTAGTCCATTGTTTCTGCATGAGCTAATATGTGCAAGAAATGGTGTTCGTTACTTATGGTCCCAAATCATTTGGGAACACTTGTATAGAAATCCTTAACCAAGTTCTCATAACACTTACAATGATCCTAAATCCCTATAATGGTCTCTTTCTACCTTGTGGTAATCTAATAGTCTGTTGTAAGAGCAGGGTGAAACCTAATAGAATCCCCTTTAAACTCCTTGCTAAAAATCCCAATCATTTGCCACCTTTCTTAGCCTTGACCCTATCACAAATAAGTTGATAGGATCCAACTGTGCATTTTTTATATTTGTTTGTGAGCATACCAATACAAAGGCCTCAAATCATGACCAGATAGCAGGCTCATCACCTGCATTCCAAAATAACTAAACTGCATAACTTTGGGCAATATGCGTCTTCTCTAGTTGATGATGTGGGGCTATTGAGCTTTGTTAACCTGACCTTGTATTACATGACAACATAAAGATTACTAGCATTGTGATTCTTCTCCATTTGATGAATACAGAGAAACTGATCACTAGTTCTTTTTCATTATCATTTTGTCTCTTACGTCTTTTCTGTTGTCATTTTTTGAGCTTGTTGTAATCTTCTTAGTGAAGCCTCATATTATGTAGACCTTTCAAGTTTGTTATCACTGTGTGTTTGTTATGCCAATACTTATGTTCTGCAAGTAGCATACTGAACCTCTATCTATGAGGTTGAGTCCTTGATGAATTTTGCAAGTCTTTTGAGCGTAGATCTTAGTCTTATGCCTGGACTAACTATAAAGTCTTATTGCTTCCATTTGTTCCCTTTTGGTGACTATCGAATGTGGTTAACAATTCTTTCGATGCTTATTTCATGAAATTGTATATTTAAATTATGTCATATGATAGATTGCCAATAATTTTGTCAACGGTGACATGTTTAACCAAATGGTACAGGGAAACAGGAGGGAGACACGACTGCTGGGAATTTTATCATTTGTGCATAGCACCGTGTGGAAGGTGCTCTTTGGAAAGGTAACAATATTTTTGTAGCCATCAATCAATAGTTGGTTGATACTAAAAGCAATATCCTTCTTTTGCTTTTTCTAATTTCAAAGTTCTCTATCACTATTGTTTTTCACAATGCAATTGAAAGGTTTTAAATTGATTTACACTTCCTAGAAATGTTTTAAATACCAATATTGGATCCTATACATTTTTTTTTTTATCAGAACAATATGGTACTTACTACTAATGATGTGCGCATATTGAAATTGAAAGCTTAAAACTATTGGCACATTACCAACATGGTTGCGGCGTGCTAGTACCTGGGGTTTCATAGTTCTGGCACTTGTGTTGGTTTCGGTTTTGCATCAGAATTGTATGCTACTAGTCATACCATCCCATTTTGTTGGTTTTTGAATCCATGCTTCCTAGAAGTTATAAGCAGATTGTACCTACATATGTTACTAGTCTATAGGATATCTAAATATATTGTAAGACAGACCTATTCTTTTAAGAAATTATTTCATGATGTTTTTTAAGAAGCATAAACTTGTGTTACTATCGGTAGTTCAATAATGCATTTGCTAAATTCTCTAAAAATTTGTCTTTAATAATTTCAGTCTCATTAGATCCAGAAACATTAAAATTATTTTAAATTCATAAAACAAACTTCAATTTTCAGTTCTTAATCTTTCATGGATGATCAAAATAACCATAATTGTGAAGCAGTGTGCCAACTCTTTGGGCTCCATACACAATCAAGCTTAGTGCCTTAAATAAGAATGATCCTAGTAATGACTGCTTTAATTAGTATTTCTCTAGCTGCACGTCATAGTTTAAATTCTAAGAAATATATTTTAATCTTAGAATTTTATAACAAGTTTAATTATTTTAATTAATTAGTCTGCATATGTTAGTGTGAGGTTCACTATTATTGTGATCATTTCTAAGTCTGAAAATCTTATAAATTTGAATAAATGTTGGCTAAAGTTTTATAAATTGCATTTTAGGATAATTTTTCTTGATATTTTATTTTTTTAATTATTTTTAGGTCAAATTGATTTTTTGAAATTTTTATTTAGAGTGAAAGTACTTTAATTGAATATTTGCTAAACATAATTTTTTAAAATTCTCCGAATTTGTTCTTAAAGGGAGACTTGGCTTTTGATTCTTAAGAACTTTGATTTTTTCGATATTTGGATGGTATTTTCTTTATTTCCATAAGAAATCATAAGCAAACATATCTTGACATTTACTTTGTAAATGTCATCCTCGCATTTACTTATGTGATTTTGAATGAAAAGAGAGAGGAAAGAGGATGTGGGTTTGTAAGAGCCCACATGCCATCCAGCCCACCTTCCTACCCATCCCACATTCCAATCGACTTGAACCGTGCGATTCGGCATAGTTCAGACTAGTTCAGGACCTGTATTGAACCGAAATTGAAAAATGGATTGAGTTTGGTTCAGTTGGGGCCAAACTGATCGATTAGGTTTGGTTTGATTCTATTTAACATCCTCGAGGCAATAAACCAACTTGGGCCAAAGAGGATCAATCAAGATTAAAGAAGAAGAAGAGATCAACGAAGGAAAAAATTAGTATCATTATGCAAATTTCTTCATAACTGTTACATTGGCTTCATTTTATAGCCCTAAAGATGTGATTTCAATTTAATTTACCAATCTTAATAGCCTTAAAAATTGCAAAAAAAGACATTTCATATTCCTATCCCTTTTAGGCCTTTCTAGATGATATCTTCATCCAAGTGAGCTCTTGTTCTGAATCTAACACATTGGAAAGATGCATCTCATGGAAACATCTCAAGAATAGATAGAATTTTGCTGAAGTAGATGCTCAGATATTAAATTATAGCTCCGAGAATTTATGGTTATTGTTGTAACAGGAGATGATATTGTACTAGTAAGTGAAATTAAGGCTGGAGTTAATGTAAGTTAGAGATATGGTGAAATGCATTAGAATTTAAAGGTTTTAGGTTAAGTAGTATAAAGATAGAATATATAAAATGCAATTTTAATGTAAGAAGAAATGAAGATGAATGTAGAATACAAATTGAAAACCATGAAGTTACTAAAAAATGATCATTTTGGTTACTTTGGATCAATTATTCATAAGGAGAGATTGAGAATGATGCTCATAAGATTAAAGCAGTGATTGAGAATGATGTTTATAAGATTAAAGCAAGTTGGATAAAATGAAGAAGTGCAATTGAAATATTATGTGATCATAGAGTACTTGCCAAGTTGAAAGAAAAGTTTTAGAGGACAATCATAAGGCCATCTATACTTTATAGCATGGCATATTAGACAGTTAAAAAAAATATATACATAAGATGAATGTAGCAGAAATGAGAATGTTAAGATGGATGATATTAATCAAGAAAATATATAACAAAAATAAAATCATTCATAAAAAAGAAAGAGGTAGCTTCAATTGAGGATAAATTAAGGGAAGGATGACTTAGATGGTTTGGATATGTGCAATATAAATCTAAAGATGCACTTGTGCGGAAGAGTGACTTAATACATGTAGAGAAAAAAAAAGGTAGAGGTAGACCAAAAATCACATAAAATAAAGTGATAAAGAAAGATTTAAAATTTTTGCATTTACAAAAAATATGATTTAGAACAAAGCTGAATGGAGAAAAAGAATTCATGTAGCAGACCTTAACTAATTTGGAATCAAAGCTTTGTTGTTATTTTGTGTTAAAAATGGGAAAAAAAAATCAAAATTAGTTGACCCATCTAATGTTAAGCGCAGGGGGGGGGGGGGGGTTCAATGGAGGGGGTGGTGTTAGGAAAAAGAAGAAAGATGGAAGTCGGGTAGCTTACAAGGAGAGAGCTACGAGGCCTAGAGCTGCTAATGGGCTATGCTTGGGTCATGAATGGGCCCAGCCATAGGATTAGCCCATATAAATAAAAAACAATCGAATTTTGTGCTGGCCCATTAGTAGCCTCGGGTGTGGAATGAAAGTTAGGCATGGCAAGTGTAGTGCCATGGTGACTTGATTTTGCATGGGGTACAGCGTACCATGGTCACAACCAGCAAAAAAGAGGAGAAGGGAGCATAATAGGAGGACGAAGAGAGGAGAGGAAGGAAAGAATCATGATATCTTGATAAAGGGTTTGAATGAGGTAAAAAAAATAAAAATGTATAATTATTGCAGATATACATCATAAATCATATATTTTAGATATATATTTTCATTGTTGAAGCTACCACATTGAATTATTAATTCAAGCTTGGGCCCTGCCCAACTCATTCAATCAGGATCTAGAATCGGTGCATGTTCTTGGCTAGAATCCTATATAGCTTAGACATAGCTTGAAGATGAGACATGTAATACTTACAATAAGGGTCTAAACATTTTAAGAACTTAGAAAACTTGATCTACTTGATCATTTGAAAATGGTTTTGAGATTTAAAGTACAACTTAAGCATATAGGATATGTGCCTATCCTTTCTCTTATTCAAATATGCCGATTTTCTCTTGTTTTCTAAACTGTGGTCCTTGGAAGATTGCTCGAATCTCATGAGCCTAAGTATTCAACTAATATGGTAGGCATTCTACCTTCCAAGTGCCAAGTAGAGTGTAGTGGCAAGCCCTTTTCTTGCCCATAGGCCATGAAAATTTCTTTTTCTTTTCTTCGATCATTCATAACCAAACTGATTCATGTGCTAGTTATATGTTCCATAATCAGCCATTTCTGAGATGCATATTTGTAATTACCATCTAAATGACCTGTCGAGCCTTGAAGAGAGAGAGAGAGAGAGAGAGAGAGAGGAGCTGTTTAGCCAGCAATGAACCAAAAATGCCAATGTTAAATCTAAACACTGAAACACCCAAATTTATTATTAATGTTCACTATGCATGCCATCAACTAAAGCTTTCACACAATATTTTTATTGGGCTTCCAGAACAATTCCTTGCTATACATGTCTATTTGTGTAATCTGACTCATCCTTTATTTATTATCTTATCAGGTAGCTGATTCACTTGAGAAAGGAACTGAACATGAAGATGAGTATATGATCAGTGAAAAGGAACTTCTGGTTAACCGGTATTCTACTGTTCCTTTTGTTATATTAGCAAAGATAGCATTCATTACTTATTGAATTTATGGGGGGAAAGACAACTAAGTTTTCTACTAATTTGCAGATTTATATCCATACCAAAAGACATGGGAACATTTAACTGTGGGGCATTTGTTGCGGAATTGTAAGGGTAAGAATGGGATACAATTTATAGCTGTATTTCATTGGCTTTTTTGTTACAGGTATTGGTAGTAATTTGCAAATTCTTAATGAACTGTTGTTTCTTGTGAAGGGTGTCTTAGATGGCGCAGGTTTTCCTGCGGTTGTAACAGCACATTTCGTGCCTGTAGAGGGTCAACACCGACCACGGACCACCATTTTAATAAAGTTTGCTGAAGAGGTTAGTTACATCTGGATATAAATGTAATTGTTTCGTTGCATTTTGCAAGTTCAAATTTTGACAATCATGATCCTTTGCATGCTTGTTTGATGATTAGGTAAAAATATCAATTTAAAGGCCTGTCTTTTAAAGATCATAGAAATTTAAGACTATCAAATTTATTAAGCTGTCTGAAGCAGTATGTATCATGCTTAACTTTTCATGAAATGTAAAAACAAAAGAGAACCAGAAGACAGCCATTTATCTTTATGCATGTGGGTTTGCTTAGGTAAAAGTTAAATTCCATAATTTGCCCTTTTAGTACTTCCAAATCTTTACCTGAGATGGACCTACTTTTTCTATCTTAACTTGGAATGGGTATTGGAAATGTTAACCAAAGTTAAAGTAAAATGCATTTCACAATGCAAGGAAAGCTATTTTATGCGAATATAACACACCACTTAATAGATGAGTAGCCTAAAGTTCACTGTTTTGACTAAAAATTTTTCTATAAGATTTGTTACTTTATTTAGTTTTGTTGCATCTTTATTTCCAAAGAGATGGAAGAGGTACATAAAAGCAAAGTTCTAAATATCGTAGGATGAGGGCATCTTGGTTTCTTTATGGAATGGGGCACCTCGCATCTTGTCCCATCCTAATGGCCATCCCATTTTTCAATATTTTTTTATTTATTAGTTTATTTATGAAGTTTTGTTTCTTGATTGGTTGTTTAAATATATTTGAATTTTAAAAGCAATATATTTAAAATGAATTAATTGTTTATATTAGTCAATAATGCACTAAAATCTTTTGATTGAATGTTTTGGGATTTTTTTCGATTATCAAACCATCGATTACAGTGGTTTGGACATATACAACGAAGATCTTTATATACTCCAGTTAGAAAGAGTGATCTTTTAACAATTCATGATAAAAATAGAGGTAGAGGTAGACCTAAACTAACATGGATAGAAATAATTAAAAAAGATATAACTATTTATAATTTGAATGTCGATTTAGTCATGAATAGAGTAGAGTGGAGGAAGCAGATTCATGTAGCTAACCCCATGTAGTTGGGAAAAGGCTTAGATGAGTTGAGTTGAATATTGCCTTGTTCATATATCTGATTAAATTGACACTATAGTTTCTTGTGGCTTTCTTTGTTATTGTAGATCCTTTCTCAGTTATTAAGAACTGATCTTTTATAATTAACATTGCATGAGTTTTTGACAAAAAAATCTTATGTAGCATGATAAAAAAAGTGAATTTTTATTGTACAAAACTGTCACATAGTAAGCCACTTTTCCTTTTTGTGCTTTAGCATTTCAATTTGATACTTAAATACTATATGAGTGATGATGTAGTAAAACTATCGTATTGTACAGCAAAATAAGTATGGGTAAAATTTATTTAATGCATGTACTTAATTGTCATATTGTTGCTTAATTTTTTTAATTGTTGCTTAAACCACATTTTTCTGAGTTTGAAAATATTTTTTTTGGAGATAAGTAGGATGAACAAGAGATTGTCTAAATTTTCATATCTATTAGGAATAAAGGATGGCTGATATTTTTTATGCAATATTATTTTTTAAAATATATATATTATATATAAATAAATATCGTATGTAGATATTAATTTTTTTATATTTATAAAGTATTTTGTCAGGAAAAAATAATATTATATAAATTTTGATTTTTTTAATATATTTTAAATTTTTATATAACATATTTGATGAAAAATTTATTTATAATGGAAGGTGGAATTGGACCCTGCCAAATGAGCCACTTAGAAATCCCTGCTAACCAGCATAGCCGAAGATCGATGGTTGTTTAATTAAAAAACTAAAATATACTTAAAAGAATTAAATCTATGTGCTTAACCAAAAAAAAAAAGCTCTTACTTCATCTAGAACCTTCCACATTCCTCTCCCTTCCGTCCCTTTTTCCTCCCATCTTCTTCCGCTCTTCCATTTCTTATTCGCTCCCCTTCCTGGCCGCAGATTGAAGACAAGGGAAGGGAAGAGCATGAGATTGTTTGTTGAGCGGAATGATGAAATGGTCATCTGGCATTCAAAGACTTGCAATCATCATTCCATCCCTCCCTAAATGAAGATGGAATAGCCATACTAGTGTCTTGGCCAGAATGACGTTGGGATGGATAGGGCAGCCCGCAGATGTTGGTTTTAGTGTCCTACACTTGTCCTGGGTTCTGTTAACTGAGAGGAACAAGATGGGACGGCTGCGGACACCTGTTGTCCCACTGGGATCTCAAACCTTGCTTAAAAGTGCACATAGTATAAATACATATTAGGCCTCCAAAAGATCTAACATGATCATGACATACCAGGAGACTGAGACATATCTAGGAAACTGCTATTAGACATTGCTTCTATTTGAATTAAGGATTAAGGGTTCCTAACCGAATATGACCCTTTTTATCTAGGTATATTATAGAAGTAAGAAAGAGCTTCATGGTCCGTTGACTTGAAGGGTAGCATTTTATGCTGACCTTAGTTCTATTTTTTCTGCTCGCCCCTTCTATGCCAGTGCTTGGTATTTTTGGAACACATTGAGTACTGGCCTATTGATAGTATAATACCAGCACCCCATGCTGATAAGGCACTGGCACAGTATGTACAGAGTGCTGTGCTGTGTTGTGCCTGGGCAGCTGACCAGCACTTCTATGGATTGAACGCAACTCTGCTAGATCTTGTCATGCACAATGCATATGAGGGGAGGCTTGCACTACCATGATCCCTTAAGGGAAGACGGCAGTAGAGAGTTGAAAAGTTGTTTCTTGAGATTTGGGATCTTGGTTTAGTAAAAAGTCTGACTTCCACATGTAATTCTTGACTTCTTTCTTTCCCTCCTATCATGTTCAGTTTCCCTTCTCATTTAATAATCATGTGAGATATGTTTAACATCTGATAACAGATGTCTAGACAAGGAGTTTGCTTTATATAAATTGTGGTAACATGATGATACATCCTAGGGTATAAGAACTTAATGCTGGCCTTGATACCATGGCTGCTAATTTTGTATCCTATTGGAAGTCCTAACTTATGATTTCTTGTCTGTGGTTTTTCAACAGCAAATCAGCTATAGAGGAATGCTCCATGCAGCTTAATTTCTGAGCAAGAAACCAAGGGGACCGACAGTCTAATGGAACTTCTATTTGGATTTATTCTTGTATCAAGGCATTATTAAGCCATTGAAAATGACTAGTTAAAGATTTAGCTGTTCCCATTTAACTTTTATCCATTTGGTGCCGTGTCCTGTTGGAAACACTGGTATGTTTATGAAGTGGCCCCAAAGCTACAGAAAGTAGTGAGCTTCTAAAGAATTTAATTTGGGAGTTCCATATAATTATAAAATCAGAAAAAGGGTGTGATAAAAGGTTCCTCCATATTCTTCTTCTCTTTCCTCTTTTTCCTTCTTCACTGATTCCCACTCTCTTTTGTATTGTTAGAAAACTTCATTAATATAATGTTAATCTAATAAATTTTTTTGAACCATGTGGTACTCCTAAGTTATAATTAATTTCCCACAGGATCTGTTCTAATTTTATGTTTAAAACTTCTCTCCCTTTTCTCTAACTTTTCTAAAAAATTAGTAGATCAGTTTGTTGGGCTTTGTTTTCAGTTCATTGGCCTTTATTTTCAGTTTTAAAATCAGATCATTCTGTTTAGTGAGTTCACTTGATGTATGGTTGAAATTAGAATATCTATTCTCATATCCATGGAGGACTCTGATAGTAATGGGGTATAATTGTTCATATAAGCGCATCAAAATATGAAAACTGGATTTCCAGAACCTGATTCACTAGTAAAGAAATTGTGAACTAAAACACCTCAAACTTGAACATTGTGTATCAACATACTGGGTAATGATAGTATGGAATTCCATGGTGTCCAGGTAATGAAAACATAATTAACTTTCTGGTATTTCAGGTACTCCGAAGGGAAGCAAGACTTGGATGAAGTTCTGACAAAGATCTTGTTTGTAGCTGCAACACTTTAAGGTATTAGGCAGTGACTGACGCAGATAACATCTCTAGCTGAGAATTTTAATTTTATATCTGATGACTTCTATTTCTTACTCGGATTGCAGATATTTGCCACTAAGTCTTTCCAGATACTGTAATGCATTAACGAGGCTGGAATTTCTATATCCAGTCTGTGCAATCTAATGCTAGAAGTTGCGGATTTAAAGCACAGCACTTTTCCTTTGCTTTTCAGAGAGAGCAGCAGAAATTCTTCTTTTATCTCATGCTTAAATGTAGTTAATTGTTCTAAGGGCTGTACCTGTGGCTGCGTGTTTCTCTTTCCAGATTAAATTGGATCCGCTTGATGCATGCTTGGATCTGGCTATTGTAAGTTCAAATTTGGGTATTTTGCAGAAATCATCATTTAATTTTCATGTTATGAATGGTTTTTTCCCTCTTGTTTTGTAGAGTGAGCTGTTCTCTCAGTGATGTTTCTACTCTTTTCATCTCAGAATAGGGTAGATATAGAGGGAGAGTGAGAATATGCAATATATATGGAATAAAATGTAAGAGCTCTTTTATTTTTATTTTTTTGGTGAAAATCAGGAGAGGGTAGGGATATTTTAAGAATTAAAAAAAAATATTTTACTTGGTCAAAGGGACATTAACTTACCCATCATTTTAATAGTTAAGTATTTCTTCCCATTTTGTGAGTAAATAGTGCCCATGCAAACATCTTGTTCCTTTGATTAGAGTAAGAAAATATGGTTAAATTGGCTGAAGAGAAAGTTAAGCAACCTTTTCATGAAATTTACTCTTAGGTGAACAGAACTTAGAAAAAAAAAGATGGTTAAAAAAGAAGGGAGAGATAGTCTTTTGTAACTTTCTCTTGTTTTTCATCTACGATCTCTCATTGGTCAATTCTATTACCACCTATCACCAACAATCTATCATTATTGCATGCAAATGACAATAATTTTAATCATCATTCATCACTACTATTATTGATCTACCTCATTGCTTAACATCACTTTCAATCTCCACTATAGTTCAACGGTAATAATTTTCGTCATTATCCATTATCTTTCATGACTATTAATCTTCATTTTCATCAACCATCACTAACAAGTTTTACCACTACTAACCATAGCAAAGGGTGTCATTGGCCATAATTATTGACTATCAATCAGTGCTAACGGCCTTACAACCAACATCTTTCAATACTAATTATCTCCACTATTATTTATCATTGTTTATGATCTCCACCATCATCCAATTATCTCCACTATTATTTATCATTGTTTATGGTCTCCGCTACCATCCTGCACCGTCTCACCGTAGCTGATAATCATAACCAATGATTTTTGCCGCCACCTACAATCTTCACTATTGTCCATCATAGCCAAGTGATCTTCCCCATTGTCCAAATTGTCAACTATGATAGCAGAGATCGTTGTTGTGTATCGTTGTTGTGTATATATTTTTTAAGAAACTGATGCATAAATATAATAAATAGCCAATAATGCACACATTTCAAAGAGGTGGTGATCACAACTTTAGAAACTAATGCATAGAATAGAGGCATGATGCACACATAAAAAAAAAAATCATGCATTATAAATAATCTAATATGATATAGTAAAATTGATATATTTTTATTTTGATTTTTTTTATACTACGTGCGTGCCTACATTAAATAGGTTTTAATATAGTGAATTTTTCTCATCTAAAATGATTTTTCTTTCAAAAATCATCCTATAATTCCATTTGGTGTAGTGCTATAGCATGCGTCCATAATTTTGATTATATTTCGACTGATTTATTTGATTCCTCAAATGTTCATGTTTGCTTCTTTTTATTTTTCTTCTACTTTTTAAGTTTTATTTTATACTCAATGTTTAGTTCTTTTCTTTCTTTCTGTTGACCTAAATATTGATTTTGATGAATAACAAAAATCATATGAGCATATTCCTTATGTTACTAATGATTTTGATTAAGTGTTTCAGAAATATAAATCATTAATCAAAAATCCAAGAAAATCAAGCTTGGTCTTGAGTTTCCCTTTAAGTGTCAGTTTTAGCTCTTAGAGTTGACTCTTACAATCATGGAGCAGATTTTGGGATATTCCGGCACTTTTGGCACGGACTCGAGTCGACTCTTACAGGAGCTCGAGTCGACTCGATTAGAAAGACATAGAGACCTTATTTCTGCGACGAGCTTAAGTCGACTCCAACAGCAGCTTAAGTCGACTCGATTAGTTATATAAAGACTTACAAATTTGGGGTTCAGCTCGAGTCGACTCCCGCATTAGTTCGAATTGACTCCTAATGAATTCGAGTAGACTTCTAGAAAAGCAAAAATCGACCTCTCTACGGGCATAAATTTAACTTTTTGAACAACCTATGTTTAAGCCGACTCAAGGTTTTAAGCTGACTCAAGGTCAGAGACGGCTCCAGAACTGACATTTTTTAACGGACTTCAACAATGATGCGTGTCGTAGCGCAACGATTAAAATACCTTAATTTCACTATTAGAATAGTGAGAGTAAGGGATCGATTCCACGGGGACTTTAGTAATTATCTTGAAATAAATTTATAAATTTAATTAAATAGATAAGTAGTATGCAAATAATCAAGATATGGTCTATCTTATAAGAGCACGGTTCGTACCCGTAGATCACAGTCCCTTTTAAGAATATATCAGTCTAAATTATTTTACTTAAATAAAATTTAATAACAATTTAACATGAATAGAAACTTTATTTCATATTAATTAAAAGTTATGACATTAAGAAGGCAACATATTATAATAAATTCTGAACTAAACCAGAGACATTATAAGAGCACGGCTCGTACCGTAGATCACGGTCCGTCCCTTTTAAGAATAGATCAGTCTAAATTATTTTTACTTAAATAGAATTTAATAACAATTTCAGTACTAATCAGTCTATTTTTTACTTAAATAGAATTTAATAACAATTTAACATGAATAGAAACTTTATTTCATATTAATTAAAAAGTTATAACATTAAGAAGGCAACATATTATAATAAATTATGAACTAAACCCGAGACAATCTGAACCGGGTTGAAGACATGAACCGGGCCACGAGCAGAGCATCCACGGACGTCTTTTGCTCTCCTGGGAACAGAGCTTCCATGGAATCCACAGACGCAGAACCTCCGGATCCACGGACGACCGCTGCAGAACTCCCCGAATGTCTCCTCCTTCAAGCAGAAATTCCACGAACGGTCTCCTGCTAGGAACAGAGCATGTGAACTCTCCACCGAGCCATAAATGGATCCTCCAAGAAAAACGCCCACGAACGGTCTCCTTCTCCACAGCACGAACGGATGCCTCCGGTGTCCAGACGCGTAGAAGCAACGATTCTGTTGCCAAAACAGAAACGACGCGGAGAAGCAACGAGCGGCGTAAAAAAATCCCGGAGATATTGTGGATAAAATCAAAATTCCTTCTAGATGAATTTAATTCTTCCAATTTGATAATCTTCTATCCAATTTATTCCTTAATTAGTGGAGGAAAAGATTGGATTTGAATAGGGAAGAAAAAATAAGGCAATTTCTGTTGAGAAGACGATGAAGTCGGCACTGGGTTTGCCGACTTTGCTTTAAAATACATGCTAAATCCTTATAAAATTAATTTTGAGCTCGTTTTAAGTCCGATTCGAGTGCCGTTTGCATCGTTAAATTCCTAAAATTGAGCTATTTAAATTGATAAGGTTTTTCCTAAAATATTATATAAAATACTAAAATATTAAATAATAATAGGTACGTTGAATTATTAATTAATAGATTTAGTGATAATTATTTATGCGTTTATCACTCCCCCCAACTTGAATCTTACTCGTCCTCGAGCAAATAAGAAATTTAGAAATGTGTACCAAGCTAGTCCAAGAATTGATAGTTATCTTATAGTTCTTTTTTTAAAAAAATTTCTGGTTAGATCATAAGGGAGGTACTTCATTGGATTATTAAGTTTACCCATTTAATGATAGAGTGTAGTCCATAGAAAGATGGTAACATTTGGATTACACTTGACTTAATTTCATATTGGACAGCCTCTACTGGAGGCACTTGAATGTAGAGAGAGTAGGTATACCTTGAAGGAGTGAAATACTCTTTTAACTGTCGTGGTTGATTATTTTCGTTATTATGATCCATAATTCTAAGTCTGTTTGCTCTGATAGTTCTTTCTATCTCAGGATTTAGGGGTATAAGGTTGGGTTGCAACGATTGGCGACCAAGCATACACCTTAACAATGACTCTAAAGCAAACAATAATTCAGTTTTTTTTTAATAGAAGAAAAAGAGGAAGATTCTAAAGAAAATATCCTAAAAGATTCCTAGAACTAAGAGGAATGAATAATTTAATTAGGGCTTAATAATTCTTAACAATTAAGTTAACAAAAATTAGACTCTCTATTCTAGGCTTACCCTAGATCTACACAGCTCCTAACTGATAGAGATATAGACTAAAAGATATGCTTTATGTTATGTCTTTATATTTCAATGAGAATTTATTTTGAGCAATGTATGCCATTTACTATATATGTGCTGTGTCTAGTATTTAGAAGAGTATTTGATCTAGTGTGTAGAGTACGACTTACACACAGAAGACTAGATCATCGGTTCTTTTGGAATACAAGTTTATTGTTCACAGTTTTAGATGAAATTGGACACACCATCAGTAGAACTGTAGCATAAATTTTTAGTATGTCTGTCTTGACTACGGAGAATGGTTTATTCTAACTATTTGTGCTAGTACACTTTGTGTGTATTGAACAGGACCCAGTTGAGTTAATTATTTTATACTGACTTTATAAAATAATTTAAAACTTATGAATATTATGATTACTTATGCTCTTAATCCAAATTCTATTTCTAGACACGTGTATGTAGTGATTATTGCTTTGATTACACATAGAGTGAGATTCTATATGAGTCAATAAACTCAGTGGGTTGGGCAATAACATTATATATATGGTGAATATTAATAGTTGAAGGAAACCACGTCCTGATAAATTGGATTGATGATATCCCCTTGAGGAAGCTTATAAGTTTTGATTGTATCAAATCTTGCAAGTGGATTTTGAATCCGATACATCAAATAAGTTAAGTGGATATGTCTCAAGGATAATAAAAGCCAATTAAATTATATTGTCAGTAATTTAATTGGTGGATATCTGTAATCTTAACGTGGGGAGATAATAAGTATTTAATATTAAAGGCTCAAAAATATAAATTCAAATATGATTAGGAGTATAATTATAATTCTTTAGTGGAATGAATTGTAATTTACGTAATTGAATCCTAACCCGGGGTAGGATTGGAGATTTAATTACGTGGGAAGTCCTTTTCATACTTGCCTATTGGTCTCTGTTGTAGCTCTATAAATACCCTCTCAGTTGGTTGCTAGGGGAGAACGTTTTTTTGGAGAAAGATAAACAAGAAACCATAGGACGACCAAGAGATCCCACTATCTTGTGAGAGAAAGAAGGTATTTTTGGGAATACGGCGGAAGGCTAAAGGTTGAGGTCGAGCAATCGAATCAAAGTGATCCAAAGTTCAAATCTGAAGGTATGATCTTGTACTCATAGATTAGAACGATAAAAGTTTTTTTTTGTATTACTCATATATGCTATAATCGTGATCTTGGGGGTATTATGCATTCCCCAACAGTGGTATCAGAGCCACGGCTGATATTGTATATGAATAATACGGCCATGTTCTCCATTAATCGGTATATGCATGCGTAAGATAGATCGTGCTTGCTGCTAACGTTGTTTTGAAGGTTTCTATCCTGTTATTATGGTCACATGAATGTATGTGTTTTGATTTAATATTACTTAGATCTGTTTTGTATACTCCGGTTAAGGAGGCATAGGATCATTGTAATATTTCATAGCATGTATGCTCTGGTTTTTTGAGAGCTTTGTGATTGTAAATACGTAGCATGTGAACTCCTACATGGAGGCATAGGATTTATGTAATCTGGTGCGGCTCTGATGGAGGAAGAAGACCTGCTGCAAAAAGCATAATAGGATTCTAAGGAGAATCCATTGCAGATAGGATTCTAAGGAGAATCCGTTGCAGATAGGATTCTAAGGAGAATCCATTGCAGATCCGGATTCTAAAGGAAAATCCGAAGCGCGAAGGGATCGGAAGGTCGATCCCCGCTGGGGGCCAGCCCCCAGACCCCCGTATGCGAAGCGGCAAATCATCGAGCAAAGTAGCAATCATGATGCAACGGGATCTTCATCTGCATGGAGAATTTTGACCATAATAACAGGGATTTTATTTATCTTGTTTATATTGGTTATGTTGCATACTTGATTGTTTATCCTTTTGTTCTTATGTCTATAACTAGGAGAACATGGTTAATTGGATAATCACTTGCTGTTTGTGTTTTGATATATATTCAAAATTCCAAGACTAGTGTGAACATGGGCAACTAGAGAGTAAAATTTATTCCTAATTTTAATTTAAATTTTTTTAAATTTAAAGGAATTAAGAGTTTTATTTGTTGCATATATGTATGTCGATCACTACTATGGGATTTTGAATTTATAAGGTAATCAAACACAAGTTTTATAACCCTCAAAATATTGTTTAAATAACTAAGTGGGAGAGGAAATTAATCACATTTAAATCCCATGGTCCCATCACTTGTTTATTGGTGAGGTAGTTAATTTCACGTGTTGGCATTAGTGCTTTCCTCCCCATAGGATGAAATTGATTGCCAGCTCACCAAGAATAATCCCTAGTAATTGTTAATGTTGGATTACCTCTCCATCTGAGGGATCCACCATGGGACAATGGATCTAGGATTGAGTGATGGTATACACTTAGGTATAAATATTAGTATCCTCCCCATCAGAGTCACTACAAATATTTATATGACCAAATTTAGCTAGCTAATTAATTTTACTTGGTATGTTACCTTTTACCTAGATAGTAAAATTAATAGGTTTTATCTGTCTAGATAAATGATGAGTAGTAGACGTCCTCCTATCGAGTCATACTATTCAAAATGTAATAGGCTGCTAGCAAATTCTTTTATTTTGTAGTGGTTGAGGGGCCCTACTTATAATTTTGAATTTAAAGTTTATTGCTCATTATATCTTATTTGATGTATGAATGATTCTCAGGATTAAAATGTCTTCTTTCAATCCACTTGCTGTGATACTCAAAGAAAACAAATTGACTGGTCCTAATTATATTGATTGGAAAAGAAACCTGGATATAGTGTTAACTGCAGAAGGGTACAAGTATGTGCTCACTCAGGTCTGTCCCGCAGAGCCCGGTGAAGGGGCTTCAGATGAGGAGTCCCAAGCTTACCGTAAGTGGATTAAGGCTGATGAGATGGCGCGGTGTTACATGTTGGCATCTATGTCAAATGTTCTGCAACATCATCATCAATCTATGCCCTCTGCCTATGACATGATGTTCAACCTCAAAGAAATGTTTGGGGATCAGAGTCGTGCAGCTAGGCAGACTGCGATGAAAGAACTGATGAACACTAATATGGCTGAAGGAACTCCTATCAGGGATCATGTTCTAAAGATGATTAGTCTTCTGAATGAACTGAAGATCCTTGGACCGGAGATGGATGGGGAAACCCAGGTTGATATCATTCTCCAGTCCCTACCTGCTTCTTTTAAGCAGTTCTGCCTAAATTATACTATGAACAAAATGAATTTTTCACTGGCAGAGCTACTTAAATAACTTCAGGTAGCAGAGAGTTTCATTAAGAAGCCTGTAGTTGCTATGGTTACTGAAAAAGGTTCTTCTTCGAAGTCTCATGCTAAGAAGAAAAAAAAGGTTCAGAAAAAGAAACAGCATCAGCCCCACAGCCCAATAGGAAAATAAAAAAGAAGGAAAAGTGCTTCGTCTGTAAGCAGTCAGGTCACTGGAAGCAGCAATGTCCAGTTTGGCTTGCCAGGAAATAGGCTAGAGGTATATCTCATTCACTTGTAGTTGAAACTTGTTTAGTGGTGTTATCTACCAGTGGCTGGTGTGTAGATACGGGAGCCACTAATTATGTTTGCAATTCTTTGCAACGGTTCCAGCAGACCCGGCAGCTAAGTGATGGGAGATTTACATATTTCTGGGAGATGGCACGAGAGTGTCAGTAGTTGCAGTGAGATATTTAAGCTTTTCTTTTAGTAGAAATATGATTTTAATATTAAAGGACTATTTTTTTGTACCTTCAATTAGAATGAATTTAATTTCAGTTTCTAAGTTAGTTGATGATGGATATTCAGTTTATTTTAATGACTCTGTTGTTATTAAGAAAAATAAACATTTTATCTGTTATGGTACATTGGTGGATGGTCTTTATTATTAATCCTGTTTCTCCTACTGTGCAACAATGAAGTGAATAACTATAATAGACCATGTAAGAGAAAACATCCTTCTGAAATGAATCAAACTTATCTTTGGCACTTGCGCCTAGGTCATATAAATCTAAGACGGATTTCTAGACTGGTTCAAGATGGACCATTAGGTTCATTGGAAGTAGAGGCACTATCGGTCTGTGAATCTTGCTTAGAAGGAAAAATGACCAAGCGGCCATTCTCGGCCAAAGGCAATAGAGTTAAGAGATATTAGAATTGGTTCACTCTGATTTGTGTGGCCCAATGAACATCCAGGCTATAGGTGGTTTTGAGTACTTTATCACTTTATTGATGATTACTCAAGATATGGGTATATTTATCTGATGCGCCGTAAGTCTGAATGCTTTAAAAATTTTAAAATTTTTAAGGCAGAAACGGAGAACCGTCATGGTAAAAATATTAAGACACTACGATCCGATCGTGGTGGCGAGTACCTCTTAGGGGAGTTCACATATTACTTATTAGATGCTGGGATTGAATCCCAGTTATCTGCACCTGGCACGCCACAGCAGAATGGTGTAGCTGAAAGAAGGAATAAGACTCTTATGGATATGGTTAGATCTATGATGAGTTATTCAGACTTACCTATTTCGTTTTGGGGATATGCATTAAAGACAGCTGCATATATTCTTAACTTGGTACCATCTAAGTCAGTACCTAAGACACCCACAGAACTATGGACTGGGCGCAAGCCTAGTCTAAGACATGTTCAGGTTTGGGGTTGTCCAGCACATGTACTAAAAGGCAAACCAGATAAGTTGGAATCAAGGACAGATGTATGCTTCTTTGTTGGATATCCTAAAGGAACAAAAGGTGGTTTATTTTATTGTCCTAAGGATCAGAAGGTCATTGTTAGCACCAATGCCCGATTCTAAGAGGAGGACTATATTATAGACCACAAACCCAGAAGTAAAATTGCTCTAGAAGAGTTGAGAGGTGATAAAACTAGACTGGCTCCTTTAATACCAATGGTACAAGCAGAAACATCACAAGAAAGTGGGAGAAGTATAGTAACACGAACTGACCCTAAACTGGTATAAAAGGATACCATTAATGCACCAGTTTCAGAACCAGTGCAGGTTGATGGAGCACAAGGATCAGAGTCAGATCGTATTACTATAAGCACATACAATCAGGTTGTGCCTCGTCGTAGTGGGAGGGTTGTAAATCCACCTGAATGGTATATGTTCCTTGGAGAGTCATATGATAGAATCTCTGATGAACTGGATACTAAACCCAGTAGCTACAATGAAGCATTACAGGATAAAGATGAAACTCTTTGGTAAAATGCTATGAAATCATAGATAGAGTCTATGCACTTTAATCAGGTCTAGGATCTTGTAGAACCACCCGAAGGAGTAAAACCCATCGGATGCAAGTGGATCTATAAGAAGAAGAGATGAGCAGACGGGAAGGTGGAAACCTTCAAGGCTAGGCTAGTTGCAAAAGGTTTTACTCAGAAAGAAGGATCGACTATGAGGAAACCTTTTCACCAGTAGCTATGCTTAAGTCTATCCGGATTCTCTTATCCATTGCAGCTCATTTTGATTACGAAGTTTGGCAAATGGATGTCAAGATGGCTTTCCTTAATGGAAATCTTGACAAGTGCATTTACATGATGCAACCAGACGATTTTATAGTAAAAGGCCAGGAGCACTTGGTGTGCAAGCTTAAGAGGTCCATTTATGGACTTAAGCAGGCATCTTGATCTTGGAATACTCATTTTGATCAAGCTATTAAATCTTATGGTTTTGATTAAAGTCCTGATGAGTCATGTGTGTACAAGAAGTGTGATAGAAAAACTTTGGTGTTTCTGATGCTATATGTGGATGACATCTTACTTATTGTAAACGATATGGGAGTGTTATCTTCAGTCAAGGTATGGTTATCTGGACAATTTGATATGAAGGACTTGGGAGAAGCAAGTCACATCCTAGGGATCAAGCTTTTGCGAGATCGCAAGCAAAGGATGATATGCTTATCTCAAGCCACTTATATCGATAAAATTCTCACCCGTTTTGGTATGCATAATTCCAAGAAAGGATTTCTTCCTTTCAGGCATGGAATTTCTCTATCTAAGGATCAGTGTCCTAAGACACCTGAAGAGATAGAAAGTATGAAGGCAGTTCCTTATGCTTCTGCAGTAGGAAGCCTAATGTATGCTATGCTATGTACTAGACCTGATATCTGTTTTGCCGTAGGCATGGTTAGCATATTTCAGTCTAACCCTGGGCGAGCATTGGACTGCAGTAAAACATATAATTAAGTACCTGAAAAGGACTAAAGATTATATGTTAGTTTACCAAGCAGATAGTCTTATGCCTATAGGATATACAGATTCGGACTTCCAATCAGATAATGAATCTAGGAAATCAAACTCGGGATATG
>UESW01001907.1:60773-114897 GCA_900491605.1 Calamus simplicifolius
GCCAGAGCTGACACACTATGAGGAAGGCACACCCCATTGCTATCGCCCACACCGCTCATTCTCTGCCAGGTGGCTACACCGCAAGGATGAAGAGAATACCTTCTTCATAATCGAAAAAGGCATCTATAGCTATAGGTAATGCCATTTGGTTTGAAAAATGCATATGCCACTTACCAAAAATTAATGAATAAGGTTTTCAAAGACCAAATCGGGTGGAACATGAAGGTGTACGTGAATGACATACTGACCAAAAGCACCCACACTGCTAACCATGTCACCGACCTCGAAGAGACTTTCAATAATCTTTGCCACTACCGGATGAAGTTGAATCCCTGCAAGTATGTGTTTGGGGTCACTGCGGAAAAGTTTCTTAATTTTTTGGTAACACAAAGGGGGATCGGGGCAAACTCGAAGAAGATTCAAGCCATACTTGACATTAGGTAGCCCACCAATAAGAAGGAGGTATAGTGACTCATCGGAAGAGTGGCCGTTCTAAGCTGCTTTCTATCAAGATCCGTCGAAAGGTATCTTCCCTTCTTCAAAGCTTTGCGCAGGGTGAACAACTTCCAGTGGACGGGAGACTGCTAGAAGACCTTCAAAGAACTGAAGGAGTTCCAGTCTACCCCACCATTGCTGTCAAAGCCAAAGAAAGGAGAGGGTCTCTTCCTCTACCTCATCGCCTCCCGAAAGCAGTCAGCTCCATCCTCGTTCGAATCAACTCTGACAGGGCACAAGGGCCAGTACTACACTAGCAAAGTGCTCCATGATGCAGAGACAATATACTCCAAAATTAAAAAAAATTATTTTTGCATTAATAGTATCTGTTCAGCGTCTCAAGCCATACTTTCAAGCTCACCCGATCATGGTGCTCACATACCAATCCTTTAAAGCCATTCTAGCCCATCTTGACATCTTCGATCGACTGGCAAAGTGGGCGGTCAAGCTTAGGGAGTTCGACATTTCATTCCAGCTAAGGTCGGCCATAAAGTCCCAAGTCTTAGTAGACTTCTTGGTCGAGTGCACCTAGACCGAGGAGCAACCAGAAAAACCCCTTCTGGCACGCCTGACGCTGAACCTGAAGAAGCAGGGGAGACCTGAATCCTCCATGTGGATGGTGCCTTGAACTTCCAAGGGAGGGGAGGCCTCATTCTTATAAGCTTGGAGGGAATGGTAGTAGAGTACACTCTTCGATTCCTCTTCGAGGCCACCAATAATCAAGCCGAGTATGAAGCCATATTGGCTGGAATAAAACTCGTGCGAAAGCTAGAGCAAAGCTCCTCAGAGCCTTCACCAACTCCCAGCTTATCTCCGAACAAATCACCGAATTGAGAATATGAAGCCCAATACCCCATTATGTCTCGATATCTAAATAAGGTCCGTCCGATCACAGACCTCCGCTCTGGCCTACTTCAACATCAGCTACATCCCCAGAGGCAATATGCCAGGGCCGACACCCTATCTTAGTTGGCTATATCAGCAGACAATTCTCTGGGTAGGACCTACATCGAGCATCTGAAAGCTCCGACATCGACGCCATGGAAGAGGCCTTGCCAGTCACACAGGAGCCAACATAGATGGATGCATATATCTGCTACCTCACTGACGGCACCCTTTCCGCCGATCGCACGAAAGCTAAGCTGCTCAAATGGAGAGACTCTAAGTTCATAGTGTTGAACGGGCAATCATACAAGAGATCTTTCTCCTTCCCCTATATTAAAAATAATATTTTTGGATTTAGAAATATTTTATTTCAATCTATCTATCATTTTTTTATAAAAAAATATTTTTTACTTTTATTATATTTTTATTTAAATACTAGTGACTATGTAGAAAAGGATCCTAAATCCTTGCTCTTAAGTAAAAAATGGTAAGAAAAAAAAAAAGAGCATTGGTCCTCAATTAATATTATTCTATTGACTTCAAGCAGCTCAAGTGCATCCCTATGCTTGCAAAAAAAGCTGAGTGAGAGGTTTATTAAATTTTAGATTACATTTGCACACCTTTTTATATCTCAAAAAACACATTTTACACACCTTCATATTGGGAATGTAAACTTTCCAGTTATAATAACAGGAAAATGAATTTGTTAGAGCAGCACATCCTTGGTAGCTGATTTTCCATCCATGCATGGAAAGTTACATCAATTATATATATATATATATATATATATATATTGAAAAAGCCGTCTATCTTCTTATTGCATATAGCCTTGGCCCATTTTAAAGAGCGATCAAGAGTTGGAATACGAATTCTCAGCAAGGACCACCATTGTTTCCTGGATTGTGGGTGCAGCCCGAAGGCCCCGAAGGTGTCACCGAACCTCTAAGGATTTCCAGAATGATCCCACCGTCCTCCGGTCCCCACTCTCCTTCCAAAGGCCTCGCAGACGCCAATAGTGGATTCAAGCTTGAGATCACCAGGAAGAGAAACAGCAGTTCCCTAGAGCAGAGACCCATCGATCTCTACAAGAATATGGATTCTTAACTTCTTTCTTTGTGGAGTATGTTGGATGTCTGATGACCGAGTATGGGAGACAAAAGGGCGAACGACAGCTCTTTATATAGCCAGACAATTTTCCATATATGAGTTTTTGCTTTTACCTGTTGACAAGGTCAGCTTGCGTTTGCTTGTTTACATGGGTTCAAACTTTGAAGTCTAATCTGCGTTTTTCTCTCAAAAAAAGACTTGGACGAGGCTAACGGCTTACGCCGTGTCTAAAAACCCAAGGCACGACTTGATGAGGTGCCGTGAATCACGAAGACGGCGGACCGTGAAATCCATGGTGCATTCAAGGTTTGATCGCCGGTGACTTCTCAAGTTTGGAGCAGCGTGGGTTTGAGAGAGCGGAACTTCCCGTGGGTTGATGACTGACCGTTTCAAGCGGACGAGAAAGAACGCAGGGCAACCTAAGAAATGCAACTATTCCAGATTAACAGGGCATGCATGCATGTTGATGCGGGATGAAATCATCATTGCGTTAATATCTATGCATATGAAAAAAAGGTTAGAATCATTTTTGATTTCGGCCCATCATCTATCACATTCAAAAAAAAAATTATATCTCATCAAGACCGAGTCATTTCCATGCCACAAGACCGAGCTACTCCTATACCTCGGCAAGACTGAGCTACTCCTATACTTCGACAGGATTGAAGTATTTCCTTTTTCGGCTTAAACGCCCCTATTGTTTATCACTACGTCGAGGCCTCTAGTCATCCAATTCTAGAATAATCTTTCTGGAATGGGAACTAGAAGCCGAATGACCCTTCGACCATGATCAACAAAAATTTAGATCCGAGATTATTTGACGGGATTTGGACCACGTCGGTTCCCAGCATTTCCAAAAAGGAAATAAAGATGATGAAGTTGAATATAACTTAATGCCCAAATCTCAAAGCATCAATCATCTTCCTTGGCCGTTGATCCTCTAACTAACAAGATTCGTATCTCACCAGCCCTGCAACTAACCAGATTCAAATCAGATTCGAATCATACCAGCTTTTAGCTTCCCAAAACACGTCCAAAAAGTCAGGTATCAACCCGTCATTATTCCAATAGTCTATAAATATCTTATCCTAAGGCTTCCTTAGGTACGCCCACTCTCTAACTGAGAATTCATTAAAGTTAAGTAAAGTTTTAAGCTCTCGATAAGCGAGGCTTGAGGGACTCTCCCGCAAGAGCCTTCTTCTCATATTTGCTTGCTGTGAATCTTCACTGACTTAAATGTCGAAGGGTCTTCCACAGGGACCACCTCCAACGTTTCCTGCGTGAGGATTGTCTTGCAGGTTTACTAAGATGGGAGATCATCATCCAGATTCTGACGTGAGTCGCACCCAAGTCGAAGAACGGAATTCCACGGCAATAGATTGGCGCTTTGGGCTGAAAATGGATCGAATATGGATCAGATACTAGTATATCCCTATTTGTATCCATATTTTTTAATGGATATGAATACGGATACGAATACTAAATGGATATTAAAATTTATGTCCATATTTATTCTAAACGGATACGGATACGAATCAGACATCAAGCATATCCATATTTGTTATATACGGATACGGATACGAATCGGATATCAAGCATATCCATATTTATTATATACGGATATGAATCGGATATCAACCATATTCATATTTGTTATATATGAATACAGATATGAATCGGATATTAAGGTAGTGTTTGATACAAAAATGCTGTCCTATACCACCTGGTATCGATCTATATTATCCAATTTTGAATGGCACTATGCCTAGAAATGAGAAAAGATATAGAGAGCCTATCTCCATATTTGGTAGGTACTTTACTACATCACTTATAATATATTAAATATATTAAACCACCGATAATTTTAGGTACTAGTTTTGCAAACCTTGGTTTTAGGTTTACCTAATTTAAGTTCATATATTAGTTGAGCTATGTTGGCCCAGATGACAACCCAAGAGGGAGGGTGAATTGGGTTCTTTAAAAAATTTAGCCTCTAAAAAAATTGTTTGCTTAAGATGAATGAAAGTAAATGCAATGCAAATATAAAGCACAATCAATGAGATAGAGATAGAGATAGAGACAATAGAAGCACGGCAAACACAAAGATTTTATAGTGGTTCGGTGTATCCAACACCTACGTCCACTCCCAAGATCCTACTTGGGTCCACACTATAATCTCCTCGATTACAGCCGAGTTGTTTTACAAGTTCACAACCCAAACTTGTTGTTTTACCCGGGATCACAACGAACCCAGCCGGTTTTTCGGGCTCACCAGCACACAACCCTAAACTCAAGCTAATAGCTTGACCCGAGGTTACAACCTCCACTAGTTCAATCCCTTTGATTGAACTAGGCACAAACAAAAAGAATATAGTTTTTCAAAGATACACAGCTCCTCAATGAGCAAATATTCAAAAATAAGTAAATAGTTTAGAAAAGCCTGATTTGAAGTTGTTTGGCTTTGAGCTTTTCTTCTTCTTCTTTTCTCTTCTCCTCCCTTTGGAATGAAAAGCCTCAGCTTTAATTCCTCACAGTAGATGCAGTTGAGAAGATTGAAAAGTTGGCTTTTCTTCAATTTGGAAATCCTCCGATTTTTGATTTGAACGCCTTGGATTCCTCTTTGAGCTTTTTGGAGTGGAAGGATTTGAGTTTGAAAGCTTTTCTCTTGGATTAGGCTCAGGCTTTCTCGGATTTTGATTTGATTTTTTCTATTTTTCTCTCTCTTTTCTCTTTTTCAAACGGGTGTTTTTCCCCTTTTTATAGATTTTCTTCAATCATTTTTGGGATGAAACTAGCCGTTGGAGTGTACCTGGAAATAAAAATATCCGTTAGAAATTAGGTAAAAAAAATATTACCGTTAGAGCTGATCTGGCATTTTAAATTTTTCGTCCCAGTCAGGTTGGAGTCGGCTCCAACTTTTCAGGTGTCGGCTCCAGATCGTTTTACCAAAATAGAAATTTCTGAGTTCGTTGAGGAGTCGGCTCCGAAAAAGTAAGTGTCGGCTCGCCATCGTCAGGTGTCGGCTCCCGAAACTGTAGGTGTCGGCTCCAGGATGCTCAAAAAATCAACGTTCTGTCCCCGCATCGGAGTCGGCTCCAGACACTGTAAGTGTCGACTCCGAAACTCTAGGTGTCGGCTCCGAAACTCTAGGTGTCGGCTCCGGATTGTATCAAAAATCAGATTAAAATTGAATTGGCCATGGGGTCGGCTCCAGACTTTCTAGGTGTCGACTCCAAGCTCTGAAACTTTGAAATCTCTGATTTGTATTTGATTCAAAATTCATTTCTTAATTCCTTTAAATTGATCAAATAAATTTAAGTCCTGAAACACTTATAAAATCCATTAGTAATCAAATAAATATACTCAATTCCTTTATTAATCATCAAAATCAATAAATGGATCAACAATCTCCCCCTTTTTGATGATTATAAAAACATTGAGTATATGCATAGAATTCTTAAATTAAAAAATTATCAAGGAAGTGATCTTTACGAGTAAGCTCCCCCTGAATAAGGTAGCTCCCTATGAAGTTCAAATTATTCTTCCTCTTACTTTACATATTTGGTACTTAAGATTTCTTTATGCATAGTCAAATCAATTTGATTATTAATCCACATCAAATAACTCAATATCATATTAATCAATTAACTTCATTAATGTTTTCATATTAATCAATTAAATAACTTGATTTTTCATATTAAACAATTAATGCAACATAACTTTCTCCCCCTTTAATGCAATTAACAATATAACTTTCTCCCTCTTAATGCATATACAACCATAATTCTCTCCCCCTTTTTTGTAATCAACAAAAAGGTAAAGAATATTTCATATTGCATCAAAAGATAATTTTCATTGCATCAAAAGATAATTTCATTCATCAAAAGTCAAGTATTACATAAAAATACTCATTCATCAAAATTTAGCCTTCATTACATCAACATAATTTCATTACATCAAAATGTAAACATTTCATCAAAATTCAGATTAACATTAAACATTCACATCAAAAGTTCTTCCTCACTATTCTTGTTAAATGATCTACAATATTTTTCATTCCATCACATTGAAGCTTAACATAGTCTTTAAGTCTCTCATCAACAAATGTGCAAGCTGTTGAGATTTTGTCTTGAAGCTCGGCGTTGCACCTTGAATAAGTTTCACCATCTCCACAAATCTCTTTAAGTTCTTCAAAGATGTTCTTCAAATCACCACTTAAAGATTCTGCAGAGGAGTTGAGAGTTGATTCAATCTTTGCAATCCGATCATCAAGTGAATAAAGTGATTCTTTTATATTCATGAATTTACTGTCAAACTCATCCTTCTGAGCAGCAAACAAACTTTTTAATTGCTCCATTTGAAGGTCTGAGAATCCAGCTGAAGAAGTGGATGGTTGATCATTAACATGTGCAGGTGCAGGAGCAGGAGCAGGAATGGGACTCCTAGGCTGTGGAGAAGGAACCCTAACTGATGGTCCAGCCTCGCAAGGCTCAGAAACTCTCGGCACAGGGGCTCTCTCATCAAGGTGTCCTTTCCTATCCCACTGTCCATTCACTTTAGCAAAACCCATCCGATGCAATGTTGCCAAACTATAGTAGTCGGTGTGCCTCAGGTTCTTAGATGGTTCATTCTCTTGAATTACAACCCCTTGGCTCCTGAAAACCATAGTAAGCACCATGCCATACGGTAGGGATGATCTTCTCTTCCCTCCAGCTTCGCCATATAAAAATCATCATAGCTGCAAGGTTGATTGGCTGTCCAGTCAAAACACTATCCATAACAACAATGTCTCGCTCCGAGACATACTCAAACCGACCAGTCTTTGGAAACAAATCCTACTGCAAATGTTGTGTAATAATCTCAATTCCAAGGTAATTGATTAGCTCTAATCTCCTCAAACTCTGTCACTTCCCTTCCTAACATCCTTGAAAGAGCCGCTGACCTATCACTGTGCATGTCAGCTGCTAAACCGGTAATTGGGATGCTAAGGAGGTTTCCAAGCTTTTGAAAGGTAAGGTGAATCCTCTTATTTCTTACTGAGCTAACTAAACCGCCATCACCTCTAGCCAAATTAAAATAAAATTCTTTTACTAAGGCTGGATAAGTGGGAACATCAAGAGAGCAGAGCTTATCCCAGCCCATTTCCTTTAATTGCCTACCGATTGAAAACCCTCGGTTTCAAATAGGTCAAAATCAATCTTTCTCCCCATTGTGATAACCCTCCCGGCTAAGGTATCTACCTGAGTGGAAGAGGTGTTGGGGTTGTCTGAATCCGTGGACGAATCACTGCTTGGAGTCGGCTCACGAACGGGACGACGCGCGGACCGTTTTCCCGTGGTCACCGGCGCTCCAACACTGATTCCCTCCTTTTGGGTGCCATTAGATCTTTGGAAAGTTTCGATTTGGATGGAATTAGAGGTGGGGAAGTTTTGGAAGAATTTTGGAAGAGTTTGGTTAGGATTTGAGAAGTTATGAAATGATGAGGTGTCGACTCTGCCCTAATAAATCAATTTTGGAATCCCAGGTGTCGACTCCCGCAAAGTCGGGTGTCGACTCCAAATCGCTAACACAGTCAGCGCTCGAACTGGAGTCGGCTCCACTTATACGGGTGTCGGCTCCAAGGTCAGGACCGAGAGCGACACAGTCAGAGGTGTCGACTCCTCATTCTGAGGTGTCGACTCCAAAGACAGTTTCAGAAAAAAATAATTGAGATTCAAATGACTGAAACTTGTCAAAAAGAGTTCAATAAAATTTCAAAAATCTTTGAAATATCAAGGATCAAATAGCTCAAATGACTAGATAATTTGTCCTTAAAATTGTGAGAGGATTTTCAAGAAATTTATAGAAATCTAGATTCTCATTCCTTAGGGTTTCAAAATCACTCTAAAGGGTCACATATTCCTAATTCACCTCTAAGATAACAAAATCTCTCTTCACTCAAGGGTTTTGTAAATATGTCAGCTAATTGTTCCTCTGTATTAACATATTCAAGACAGATTTCATTATTAGCTACATGTTCTCTTATGAAATGATATCTAATTTCAATGTGTTTTGTTCTTGAATGTTGAATTGGATTTTTAGTCAAATTTATTGCACTCGTGTTATCACATCTAATTGGTGTTTTATCAAGGGTTATGCCATAATCTTCAAGTTGCCTCTTAATCCAAAGGATTTGAGCACAGCAACTTCCAGCTGCAACATACTCTGCTTCAGCAGTAGATAATGCAACCGAATTTTGCTTTTTGCTAAACCAAGAGATTAAGTTACATCCTAAGAATTGACATGCACCACTTGTGCTTTTTCTATCTAATTTACATCCAGCATAGTCAGAATCAGAATATGCAATTAAATTTAAAGTTGAGTCTCTAGAGTACCATAAACCTACATTTTTAGTTCCACTTAAATATCTTAAAATTCTTTTTACAGCAATTAAGTGAGATTCTTTAGGTTCAGATTGAAATCTAGCACATAAACATACTGCAAACATAATATCTGGTCTACTAGCTGTTAAGTAAAGAAGAGATCCAATCATACCTCTATAATGTTTTTGATCTACTTTCTTACCATCTTCATCTTTGTCCAATTTGCACGAAGGACTCATAGGAGTTCCAAGTGGCTTGATTGACTCCATTCCAAACTTCTTGAGCAGTTCTTTTGTGTATTTGGCTTGATTGATGAAAATTCCTTCTTTGCTTTGTTTGATTTGAAGTCCTAGGAAGAAGTTGAGTTCTCCCATCATACTCATTTCAAACTCACCCTGCATCAACTTAGCAAATTCTTGACATAACAAGTTGTTAGTAGCACCGAATACAATATCATCACATATATTTGTACTACTAATAAATCTTTATCTTTTCTTTTCAAAAATAATGTTTTATCAACATTTCCTCTTACAAAATCATTTTCAATTAAAAATTTACTTAATCTTTCATACCAAGCTCTAGGTGCTTGTTTCAAACCATATAGTGCTTTGTGTAATTTAAAAACATGATTTGGAAATTCATGATCTTCAAAACCAGGTGGTTGTTCAACAAACACTTCCTCATTTATAAATCCATTTAAAAATGCACTTTTAACATCCATTTGAAATAAATTGATATGCATATGACATGCAAATGCAAGTAATAATCTAATTGCTTCAAGTCTAGCTACAGGTGCAAAAGTTTCATCAAAATCAATTCCTTCTTCTTGATTATATCCTTTTGCAACTAATCTAGCTTTGTTTCTAATTACTATGCCATTTTCGTCTA
Source organism: Calamus simplicifolius (assembly GCA_900491605.1). Classification (NCBI taxonomy): domain Eukaryota; kingdom Viridiplantae; phylum Streptophyta; class Magnoliopsida; order Arecales; family Arecaceae; genus Calamus; species Calamus simplicifolius. The sequence continues at coordinate 70,511 of UESW01001907.1, forward strand.
ATTTATTTCTAAATACCCATTTTGATCCTATAACAGAATGATCTTTAGGTCTATCTACAAGAGTCCAAACATTATTCCTAGTAAATTGATTTAATTCTTCTTGCATAGCTAACATCCAATTATTATCTTTTTCTGCTTCTTCAATAGTTTTAGGTTCAATTTGAGATACAAATGCAAGATGATTATTGATGTTTCTCATTGATGATCTAGTTCTTACTCCTTGAGATGGATCACCTATAATTAATTCTCTTGGATGACCATAGGCATATCTCCAATCTCTAGGTAGATCTATATCATTATGATTTGCATCAACAACATCAACACTAGGAGAATCATTATCTTTAGCTTCTTGTTCATGATCTGAAGATACATCTATATTTAATTTTTCAATATCTCTTTCTAGAATGTTTGTATCTTCCTCATCATCAATCTTTTCAGAACTTGATGCTAAAGATTCATCAAAATTACATGAATAGATTCTTCTACAATTAAGTTTCTCTTGTTAAATACTCTATAGGCTTTACTAGATGTTGAATATCCTAAGAAAATGCCTTCATCAGATTTTGCATCAAATTTTCCTAGATTATCTTTGCCATTATTATGAATGAACACTTACAACCAAATGCATGAAAATAACTTATGTTTGGTTTTCTATTATTCCATAGTTCATAAGGTGTTTTCTTAATGATTGGCCTAATTAGAGCTCTATTAAGAATGTAGCATGCCGTGTTTATAGCTTCCGCCCAAAAGTATTTTGGTAGGTTGCTTTCACATAGCATGGTACGGGCCATGTCTTCTAAGGTTCTATTTTTCCTTTCAACTACTCCATTTTGTTGCGGTGTTCTAGGTGCAGAAAAATTATGATGAATGCCATTTTCTATGCAAAAGTTTTCAAATAAATGATTTTCAAATTCAGTGCCATGATCACTTCTTAGAGACACTATGGTGTTGTTTTTCTCATTTGTGACCTTCTTGAAGAATTTCAGAAATAATGGAAAGGTCTCATCCTTATGAGCTAAAAACAATACCCAAGTGTATCTAGAATAATCATCTACAATCACAAGACCATATTTCTTTCCTCCTAGACTTGTGGTTCTAGTAGGTCCAAAAAGATCCATGTGAAGTAGTTCAAGTGGCCTAGAAGTGGAAACAATATTTTTAGTTTTGAAAGAATTTCTAGTTTGTTTTCCAAATTGACATGCATCACAAATTTTATTATTTTCAAAATCTAGTTGTGGAAGTCCTTTTACTAAATCCATTCTAATTAATTTTGAAATAAGGTGTGTGCTTGCATGACCTAATCTACGATGCCACAACCAACCAATCTCATTCATATTAGCATTATTAGCAACTAAGCAATGATTACTAGTAGACAAATTGTCTAAATCAATCAGTATACATTGCCATTTCTATTTCCAATAAAAACAATGCTATTATCAATGGGATTAGAAACTGTGCATATAGAAGATTCAAATGATACTTTAAAACCTTTATCACATAATTGACTAATGCTAATTAAATTATGTTTCAAACCATTAACATATAAGACATTTTCAATATATGTGGAGGGAGTTATTTGAATGTTACCAAACCCCAAGATTTGGCCTTTGCCATTATCACCAAATGTAACTACTCCTCCTCTTTTGCTTTCAAGGGTGATGAATTGATCCTTGTCACCCGTCATGTGCCTTGAGCAGCCGCTATCGAGATACCACTTTCTCTTTGATCTTTTGGCCGCAAGACACTCCTGCAAAAATAATTAAGTCTTATATTTAGGTACCCAAGCCTTCTTGGGTCCTTCATGGTTAGTAGCATAAAAGACTGTTCCTTTGGAACCCATATCTTCTTTCCTTTATTATTTAACTTCTTGTCAATTTTCTTAAAATTGCATTCAAAAACTTTGTGTCCCTTCTTGTTACAGTAATGACATGTAACATTATCATTGTTTTGTTCCTTTCTAAAAAAGTTTTTGACAAATTTTTGCTTTAAATTAGGTCTATAACCTAAACCAGCCTTATCATATATAGCTCTTTGATTACTTAACAATAAATTAAGTTTTTCAAACTATAAGTGAATTTATCAATAATATTTTATATTTATCAACTTCCTTCTTTAGTTTATCATTTTCATTGGAAATTGATTCTTTTTCTTTTGACAGATTTTTTTTTCAGATTTCAGCACTTTAGTTTCATTATTAAGATTTTCTTTTTCTTTAATGAAAGTTAAATTTTCGTTTTTCAAAAACTTATATTTCTTTTTCAAAACTTTGAAATCACCAACAAGTTCATTAAAAGCATCAAACAATTCATCAAAAGCAAAGTCATCACAAGGATTTTCGGAACTTACCTCACTGTCGTCGTTTGCCATAAAGCAAATGTTTGCAACTTCCTTTTGATCTTCCTCTGAAGAAGATTCATCACTATCACTCCAGGTTGCAACATAGGCTTTCTTCTTCTTCTTAAAAGTCTTTTTCAGTTGAGGACAATCATATCTATAATGCCCCGTTTCTTACATTCATAGCAAATCAAGGGCTCTTTCTCTTTGTCCTTGTCCTTATCTTTTTCTTTTTCTCCTTCCATCTTCTTTTTGTGGAAGGGTTTCTTTCTCCTCATGAATTTTTTGAATTTTCTTGCTAGAAGAGCTGTATCATCATCATCATTCACTACAGCTCTCCTCACTTTCAGCAGCCTTAAGAGCTATGGTCTTTTTCTTTTTCACATCCTCTTCTATGTGCTGCTTCATGGTCAATTCATGGGTCATTAGGGATCCTAGAAGCTCCTCTAAGGGTAAGGTATTGAGGTCCTTTGCTTCTTGGATTGCTGTCACCTTCGCTTCCCACGTTCTTGGAAGTGACCTGAGAATTTTACGAACAAGTTCAGAGTTAGAATATGTTTTGCCTAAACTTTTCAAACCATTTACAATATCAGTAAATCTAGTGTACATGCATGCTATAGTTTCAGTTTGTTCCATGCTAAATAATTCATATTTGTGCACTAGAATATTATCTTAGATTCTTTAACTTGATTGGTACCCTCATGGGTAACCTCTAATCTATCCCAAATCTCCTTTGCGGAATTACATGTAGAGATTCTATTAAATTCATTAGCATCTAAAGAGCAATACAAGACATTCATGGCCTTAGCATTGAGCTGTGCCATTTTCCTATCATTATCATTCCAATCCCTTTCGGGCTTTGGAACAATAGTGCCATCAACAATGTGTGTGGGTGTACTAGGTCCATTAATTATAACACCCATAATTCATAATCAGAAGCTTGAATGAATATCTCATTCTTGCTTTCCAATATGAATAGTTGGAACCATTAAATAAGGGAGGTCTATTCGTAGAATGACCTTCGGCAAATGATCCAACATGAGCTGCCATTTGGATCTTTAGCTCTTGATCGTGTGATCAAAATCTAATGAGCACTTGCTCTGATACCAATTGTTGGCCCAGATGACAACCCAAGAGGGGGGGTGAATTGGGTTCTTTAAAAAATTTAACCTCTAAATAAAAATTATTTGCTTAAGATGAATGAAAGTAAATGCAATGCAAATATAAAGCACAATCAATGAGATAGAGATAGAGATAGAGACAATAGAAGCACGGCAAACACAAATATTTTATAGTGGTTCGGTGTATCCAACACCTACGTCCACTCCCAAGAAGGGTCCACACTATAATCTCCTCGATTACAGCCGAGTTGTTTTACAAGCTCACAACCAAACTTGTTGTTTTACCCGGGATCACAACGAACCCAGCCGATTTTTCGGGCTCACCAGCACACAACCCTAAACTCAAGCTAATCTAGCTTGACCCGAGGTATACAACCTCCACTAGTTCAATCCCTTGATTGAACTAGGCACAAACAAAAAGAATATAGTTTTTCAAAGATACACAGCTCCTCAATGAGCAAATATTCAAAATAAGTAAACAAGTTTAGAAAAGCCTGATTTGAAGTTGTTTGGCTTTGAGCTTTTCTTCTTTTCTTCTTTTCCTTTGGAATGATGAATCAAGCCTCAGCTTTAATCCCTCACAGTCGTTGCAGTTGAGAAGATTGGAAATGGAAGAAACAGAGCTTTTACTTCAATTTGGGAAATCCACCGATTTTTTGATTTGAATGCTTGGATTCCTCTTTGAGCTTTTTGGAGTGGAAGGATTTGAGTTTGAAGGTTTTTCTCTTGAGATTCAGGCTCAGGCTTTCTCGGATTTTTGATTTGAAATTTTTGTCTATTTTCCGTCTCTCTTTTCTTTTTCAAACGGGTGTTTTTTCTCCTTTTTATAGATTTTCTTCAATATGTTTTTGGGATGAAACTAGCGTTGGAGTGTACCTAGAAACAAAATATATCCGTTAGAAATTAGGTAAAAAGGAAATATTACCGTTAGAGCTGATCTGGCATTTTAAATTTTCGTCCCAGTCAGGTTGGAGTCGGCTCCAACTTTTCAGGTGTCGGCTCCAGATCGTTTTACCAAAAATAAAAATTTTCGAGTTCGTTGAGGAGTCGGCTCCGAAAAAGTAAGTGTCGGCTCGCCATCGTTAGGTGTCGGTTCCCGAATACTGTAGGTGTCGGCTCCAGGATGCTCAAAAAAAATAAGCGTTCTGTCCCCGCATCAGAGTCGGCTCCAGACACTGTAAGTATCGACTCCGAAACTCTAGGTGTCGGCTCCGAAACTCTAGGTGTCGACTCCGGATCGTATTAAAAATCAGATTAAAATTGAATTGGCCATGGGGTCGGCTCCAGATTTTCTAGGTATCAACTCCAAGCTCTGAAACTTTGAAATCTCTGATTTGTATTTGATTCAAAATTTATTTCTTAATTCCTTTAAATTGATCAAATAAATTTAAGTCCTGAAACACTTATAAAATCTATTAGTAATCAAATAAATATACTCAATTCCTTTATTAATCATCAAAATCAATAAATGGATCAACAAGATAAAACTCATTAACATGTTATATCATGTCCTATATTATTATTTCTGAATATTCTTATACTGTTCTTGCACCCACTTTCATACCATTACCCTGTGCTAGGCTGAAAAAAAAAAAATGGTATCCGTATCCGTATCCGAATCCGATTACCTTGTGGATTAGATATCTGAATTCGTATCCGAATCCGATTAAACTGCAAAAAAAAAAATCTGTTTCCGTATCTGTATCCGTATCCGATTACCTTTTGGATTAGATATCCGAATTCGTATCCGAATTCGATTAAACTGCAAAATAAATATCCGAATTTGATATAATTCAAATACAAATACGGATACAGTCGGAGTTTATCCGACCCGTTTTTAGCCTTATTGGCACTAGAGAAAGGGCCTCAAGTCCCATGAACTTATAATCAATGAGATAAGGTTCTTGAGAAGAAGAACAATCCCTCAATGGCTAACCAAAGAAGAGCAACCCCATATGCTCCGGATCAGGCCGCATCCCAAAGAATTGATCTCGCAAATAATGTGGCACCCCCACAACCCCCACTAGCTAAGATTCCTTCACTACCAGTGGCCCCAGTCACTCAAGACCAGTTCACCATACTGGTTCAACAGGTCCAAGCTCTGACCTAGCTGGTACAAGGGCTCCATAGAGTCCCTCTCCCAGCTACACCAACCCCACAAAAACTTTTTGACGGAGCTATTGCCCATATTTCACCGATGACCTCTTCTTTCGGTCCTCTTGAAGTCACTAGCTGCCTTCAGCAGCCCAACCGCAAAGGACCTACATCGGCACCGCAGGGGGCTGGGGGAAAAAGCCAGCCTAGATCTCGGCGAGCTTAATCTCTCTCTTTGGGGTACTCCAACCATGACTCAATGCCGCGACCACTGTCCCCTCGCCCTCTCTCCCCCATAATTTGAGATGAAGGAGTCCAACGATAACTTCATGAGATGCGCTAAGAGTGGCGCCAAGAACTGGATGCTATCAAGCAAGTTCCTCCTTCCTAATCGAAGGCGGAACAGAGCATCCCCTTCTCCAAGGAGATCATACAAGAAGTGATCGCTCCTCATGTTAAGCTTCCCATCATTGAGCCATACCATGGATCCACTCTCCCTCCTTCCCCTAATTGGGTTTAAGGGTTTAGAAATTATCATGAAACTACCTTCATCAACTTGCGACTCTATCAACTTTAAATGCATTGTAAACCATTCTAGCGATGGATCTATTTGAATTAGCTATTGATAAGCATCTATCTTACATAACTATTGATCGATGGTTACTTAAAGCTTGTTTAACAGTCAATCCAAATATGACCTATATTGGTTAGATTTGAATAAGATTCAAAAATAAAATATATCATATTTGAAACTTAGAAAAACTCTTTCTGCATCATGCGCAGTGCAGGAACATGTGCACCGTGCGCATGTAGTACAAAAAGGATAAGAATACTCTTGGTATATGTGCGGCCACATATGCAAACAGTCAATTACCATGCTCAATGCGCAAAATCTTTTCCTTGAAACTTAACTTTGCATTTAAATTTCAAGAGACCATAACTCACAAAATATCCATTGAAGTTGTTTTCTTAATAAGAAGGATAGTTTTTGAGATTTATAATTGTATGTCCACCCTCAAGAGATTTGAAGGATAGGATGATTGAAGACAAATAACTTCTTTTACGTTTCAAAATGAGCTGATCAAAATGATTTTTTTTAAAATAAAAGCTTGATGGGGAATATATCATAACTAGGGAAGAGTAGGATCAAATAAGATTGATGTGAAAACTAGGATCTATTTCTAAATGAATTTTACAGATTCAAAGCATTTTTTTTTAATTTTCAGAGAAGACCATGCCCATGCACTATTCGAAACTCAACCCACCTTTTTTGTTTTCCTTTTTTTATATCCACTGAATTAAGGAAAAGACTTGATGCACCGCCCTTCAGTGCAGCAAGCATGCACCAAGTGCATGAATTGACCGCACGCTAATGCCACCATGCATGCCGAGACTTAATGGGTCTCAGCGCGTACCGCATGCATGATGGTATGGGCATACGGTCAATCCGCACATCGCCGTGCATCTGATGTGCACTTGTTGTACCGAAGGGCGGTACAATGCAAGAAATGAGGAGGACAAGAGGGAGGAGAAGACAAAGGAGGGACATTCCTTGGAGTGTCCAACTGAGCCTAGGAATGCAAATATAGAGAATGAGAAGAGGAAGGAGAAGCATTCCTTAGAGTATCCAACTGAGCCTGGGAATGCAAATACAAAGGAGGAGAAGAGGGAGAAGGAGTATTCCTTGGAGTGACAACTGAGCCTGAGAATGCAAATACAGAGGAGGAGAAGAAGAAGGAGGGGCATTCTTTGGATTATCAAACTGAGCCTAGGAATGAAAATAAAGAGAAGGAGAAAAAGGGGAAGGGGCATTCTATGGAGGGCCAAGAGGAGCCAAAATTTGAAAAAATAATCGTCACCCCTGCACCCTCTAATAATAAACTTGTCACCACTGCGCCCTCTGATAATAAAATTGTCATTCCTGTGCCAAAGTGCGATGAGGGGGGGGGCATACAATTCTTTGGAATGTTTTCGCTTATTAAAAGGGTTAAAAAAGAGCCCAGGAAGTGTAAGGCATCCAAGGTCACAGAAGATTCTTATAAGACAATCCATTCTAAAAAGTCGTCAAAAATAGTGGACACATCAAAGGCCAACATAAGAATCGAAAATGACCAAATTATTATCAAAAAAATTTTGAGCGAACGAATAAGTGACGAGATCGTGTACACCAATAAATTAGGTGGTGCCATTACAAAAAAAGTCTTCAAGATCTCATTAACAAAAATATGATAATCAACGATGTAAGTATCTTAGGAAACCTTTTTTTGATGTTGATTTTAGAATATTATTAATCGGTTTACATTGCATTGGCAGATTATTGATGCTGGGCAAGAGTTTTTTATGAGAACATGGGTAGAGCACCCGGATTGATATTATAAGTGCATCTTTACATCTGTTTTGATAGCCAGTTTATGTTTGAATTATCCATTATATGCTCATGAATTTGCTGCAACGGTCAGGCCTACGATATTTGATAGAGTAACTGATGAAGAAAAGGTCCAATTTCGGTTCCTTTTCTTCATCATTAACTCGGATAATTCACACTGGCATCTGGTTGCTGTCGACATGGAAAGAAATGTGTTCATGCACCTGAATTCATTAAAATGCAATGTCAGGTACAAGACCAATGCGAAGAAATGGCATATCATTCTTGACCACATATTTCATATATACTGCGATAAGGAAGAGGTGATGAATTGGCCAATGGAAGAGATTTCGAATTGCCCAAGTTAACCTGCTGGATCACTAGATTGTGGCTTCTACTGTCTAAAGTACATGGAATGCCTTGCTTATCAGGACAATCCTGATATGAAGATAGATTTCATAGAAGATGAAATAAGAGATTACCGGCGATAATTAGTAGCGAGGATATTGAGAGAGGGCCTCAACCAAAAGATCAATGAGTTTGTGACAAACTATTCTTAATTTTTTCATTCTTCATTTATTGAAATTTGATGTAATTTATTCATACTGATATTATTTCAGAATTTATGCAATTGTAGAATTTTTATATGGATGTCATGGTGCTTTATATAGATGTCAAAAATCTTGTCGTTATATTTTTATCTTTTTTATTTTTGAGTTTCTTAAGTTTTCATTCGAGATATCATAATGTTAAAACTAGAGTGTTGTAAACTTACAACTAGTGTGACGTACAATTTTTCTGGGATGTCGTAAGTTCTGACCTTTTGGATGTCATCGCTTTAAAGCTAGAGTGTCCTTACGTAAGAACTAGGGTGTCATAACAGCCTAAATCTAGGATGTTGTAAATTCTCGCATTAACAATCTTCACTCGGATGTCGTCGCTTTAAAGCTAGGGTATTGTTAGCTGATAACTGGGGTGTCGTAACATCTTTTCTAGGATATCGTAAGTTTCGACCTTTCGAGTGTTGTTGCTTTAAAGTTAGGGTATTGTTACATGAGAACTGAGGTATCGTAATAGCCTATATTTGGGATGTCATAAGTTCCTGCCTTAGCAGTCTCTGCTCGGATGTCGTCGCTTTAAAGTTAGGGTGTCGTTAGCTGAGAACTGAGGTATCATACAGCTTTTCTAGGATGTTGTAAGTTCCTATCTTTCGGGTGTCGTCGCTTTAAAACTAGGATATCATTACGTAAGAACTAGGGTATCATAACAGCCTAAATTTGGAATGTCATAAGTTTCGCTCGGATCATCGTTTTAAAGCTAGGGTGTCCTAAGATGAGAACTGGGGTGTCGTAATAGCTTTTTTAGAATGTCGTGATGGATAATTAGCTAAAATGAATAATGTTCACCACTGGCAAGTTTGGCAACTATGAAAATTTTTATTCATTTAAAATGTTCATCACAATTACTTATAGATGCGGCAGGGCACGTTGAAAATTTTCTCCCAGACTCCCCTCTCTCAAACAAAGAGAACACTTCGTGTGGTTGCAAGCAAGACTCATCCTTTTCCCATTTTATAGCCGTCAAGTTGGGGAACAGAAATCATTAATAAACAGAAAGTCGAAAAACCGAAGTTCATCGAACTCTGTGTTTCGATTTTCGATTCGAAACAAGTGTCACCTATGCAAGCGTATTCGTAATAGTGAAGCGAGAGTCTCTCCTTGGCTAACGAGATGAGCATTTTTCAATCCTTCATTTGGCCAAAAAAAGAGCTATAACACTCCAGATATACGACTAAGATAATCGTGCTTAAAACGAACGGTGGAGATGAGACATGCGACATCCCAAGAAAAAAATCGCCCAAAAAAAGAGCTACTACACCCTAGTTGAAATATTAAGACATTCTAGTTACAAACCTACGATATCCGTGCTTAAAATGAATGTTGTAGATGAGACTTCCAACATCCCAAGGAGGAAATTGGTCGAAAAAAGAGCTACGATATTCCAGATTTACGATTAAGACACCCTACTTACAAAGCTACGATACCGGTGCTTTAAATTGGATGGCAAAAATTTTTATATATTCTCCTGTGTTAGTTGACTAAATACATAAGCATCAAACTCGTCCATCAATGTTTTGAAAGATGGTACAATTCTTTTCATATCCTCTCTGGTGTTAGTTAACTACATATAAGTCTGCATTTTGCTTTAACGAGCTCTTATTTCATTTTGCATTGGAGGAGCATCAACGGATGCTTTAACCATATTTTTTCTTGATCTCTTTGACTTCTTTTTGACTCCACTCTTTAATCTATTCTCTTTTGGGTGACCTTTCGTCCTAATTTGCTCAGGATCTTGAATTACAAGTTGTGTACTTGCCTTAGCTGCACAGTTAGCATCCACAGTACTTTTGAATATTGGTGTTAGATCATCCATCACTAAATTAAATGCATCTTCAGACATGGAGGCTATCTCTACGAGCTTCATCATCCGATGACTCAGCAAAACATATCTACAATCAATAATATAATTTTATCGAAAATATATATTAAGATATTTCAAATAAATAAATGTGACTGTGTACCATAATTTTCGTATGCTTTTATCACAACCTTCAGTATTGCAGTCAAAATCATTGAATTGGTATTTCATATCCTTGCACCATCTCTTCAAGAAGTACTTATCTAGTAAACGAAATACGTCACTTTAATGAAGAACCAATAAGGCATGCCTACACAGGTAACCCTTGAACTGAAAGGATCGACATTGGCATTGGACATCTTCAATATTTTTATTGTATGACACAACATAATCTTTTATCATCTCCTTACCCATTCCATCGACTTCAATCCTTTCATATGACTTTACATAATATACACAATAGTTCTCAGCTTCCTTGATCAATTTAGTATTTGATGCAGCCATTTCAAGGATCTCATTCTGAAATTTTTTGAAAATGCGCCTTGTATACTTTCCTGCTGCTTGCCTCTCAAAAGGTGAGAATGTCTTTAGAAAAATAATCATTTGTAATGTCCTATTATCTTCCTTATTTTTTGCCTCATACCTTTTCTTTAAGGCATCTTCATACTTATTTATGAACTCTATGAGTGTACTATTCAAATTTATAAATCCATCGAAGAAGTGATTGATGCCCTCGCTCCTTTGTGAAGGTGATATCCCTATACATAATTATGTCAAATAAAGAAGCATTGAACATGAACATGAACCAAACACAATGTCCTACAAACCTGTGAAGAATGTATCCTTAAAGTAAACTAGGACCCATTTATCCCAACATTCATAAAGGTCATTTAACCAATCTATAGCCTTGCATTCTTTATATTTCTTCATAAGATGTGCTCACCTTTTCTCAAATAACTGTATGGTCAATGAATCATATATCGCCTCATCGAAATTAACCATAAATTTGGAATTTGCTATGCCAATATGACCAATCTTTTCAGGTATCTTCTTCAATATATGTCAAAGACAAAATTGATGTCATGTGTTAGGAAAAACCTCCCTAATAGTAGCATCGATTGCCTTATCTTGGTCAATTATTATGGCAATAGGTGCTTGACCACCATTTGCATTCAGTCATGACTGAAAAACCTATTTATATGTCTCAATCCTCTTATTAGACAATAATGCCCAACCAAGCAATGTGGATTGTCCATGATGGTTGACCCCGACGAATGGACAAAAAGGCATTTGATATCTATTTGTCAAATAGGTTGAGTCAAAGCTTAGAACATCACCAAAGTATATGCATGGATGAATCCAAAAGATAGACCTGAGCTGACCATTATCATTAAGGTCTAAGGTATAGAAGAATTGGGATTTCTTACTTGCATTTTGGTGAAATGGATTACCATCGACTGAGCATCTCCTTCTTTCAGCTGAGACTGACATTCATGACAAATGAAATTATGAGCATCCTTCTCTCTGAAATTCAATTGTCTTCTATCCCCTTTTTTTCTTACTATGGCAGAGTATATCTGAGTTGTGGGCACATTCACGGCATGTAAACAGTTGATCTTTGCCTTCTCTAGTGTGTTGATCCTCCTATGGGACCATAGAACTAGTTGATGTTATGGATATCCAATGGTTATGTTCTAGAGAGACCTCAACCAATATTCACTTACCACAGCATTCAGTCTTGCTTTTATGGATATCATACAATCAACTTTGCCAGTATCCCTATGATTCATACTCTTCTCTGTTTGTCTAGATTTTTCTTGCCTCCAACATGCTAGGTGCTTGAAGCAAAGTTATTTATTGTAGTTGGCCCTGCTACACACTGTTGTAATTCCAAAACCAACTCTTTTTGTGTATCCATTGTAGAAAGTATATACATCATCTGCTGAATTGAATTCCATTTTAGTTTGAGGAACAATAGTATCATCCCTGCATTTTGAGTGATGGGTGAAGGTGCACGGCCGGGAATATGCTCGATTTCTTTTCGATCTATAATTTCAGCATCATCTGTGGAAATATAGGCACACAATCATAAACATTGATATCTATAGATTTAGCTATCAATTTATCCTGACAAAGCATTACGGCACCCAGGTTAAAGAAATATGATACCTCAATTAAAGAAATACGATACCCCAGTTATGTTCGAACCCTAGATATTAGGAATGCATGCCATCTATGGTCTAAATAATGGCTCCCTTTATGACTCCCCAGTTAAAAACTACAATACCCATTAACAGTTAAAGACATGAACTTACGAACCCGAGTTCATAAGTCATGACACCCTAGTTTACAAAGTATGACATCAAAGCTATAAAATGATGACACCCATTCATAAGATATTGAGGCAGGGCCTAATGACACCAAGGTTCATGTATTACGACACCCTAGTTGAAACTATTAAGGCAAAAACTTATGACATCCTATAAAATAACTTACGACACCTGAGCTATCAAATGATGACACCCTAGCTTCAAATAGAGTACCGGAATGTCAAAGATGATGACTATGGAACTTACGATACCTTATAAAAACTGTTACGACACCCTAGCTAAAACCGTTAAAACAGAACCTTATGACACCTAAGAAAACATTACGATACTACAGTTACAAACCTACGACATAACCTTACAACACCCAAGAAAATATTACAACACTGCAGTTACAAACCTGCGACACCCAAATTAAAGACATAGGATACCTTAAATAAAAACTATGACACCCTTAATAGTTAAAGACATAACTGAAACTCATGATACCCCAGAAACAACTTACGACACCCCTAATAAAAACTACAATACACTTAGTAGTTAAAGACAACTGAAACTCATGATACCCCAGAAAACAACTTACGACACTCCAGATAAAAATTACGATATCCGTTAACAATTAAAGATATAACTGAAATGCACGATATCCCATAAAATAACTAACGACACCCCAAAAAATAACTCACGATAACGAAGCTATAACATGACGATACCTTAACTGAAATTACTAAGGAAGGAACTTACGACATCCTAGAAAATAACTTACAACACCAAAGCTGTAAAATAGAGTACCGGAATATCGAGGATAATAATTATGGAACTTACGATACCCCAAAAAAATTTATTTGACATCCCAGTTCTTATATAATGACACCCTAGATGTAACTGTTAAGCTACGAACTTACGACACCCCAGAAAGATTGTTACGACACCACAGTTCTCATATTACGACACCCTAGCTGAAACTAAATGCAGGAACTTATGACATCCTAAAAAATAACGTACGGCACCCGAGTTGTAAAATAACGACACCAGAGCTATAGGATCAGGGTACAATGGGGAATATAGGCCAAAACACTCTGACAATACCCTAGTTCATAAGGTATAACATTCTAGTTAAAAGAATATGACATTCGTGCAGAAAAACATGAAACTAAAGGTTTTGACATTCGCTAGAAGACTGAGTTATGACTCCCAGAATGTCATAACATGCCAAGGATGCTACTTGAGCATTGAACGGTTTCCTAATGCATTAACTACCTTTAAGGGCCAAAACAGTTGGTGTAATAAAAGAACTATAAAAAGATGTATAAACAAGGATGATTGAGGACAAATAACTTCTTTTACGTTTCAAAATGAGCTGATCAAAATGATCTTTTTTTTTAAAAAAGCTTGATGGGGAATATATCATAACTGGGGAAGAGCAGGATCAAATAAGATTGATGTGAAAGCTAGGATATATTTCTAAATGAATTTTACAAGTTCAAAGCAAATTTTTTTTTTTTTGGAATTTTCAGAGAAGACCATGCCCATACACTATTCCAAACTCGGCCCCGCCTTTTTTTTTTTTTTTTCTTTTCCTATATCCTCTGAGTAGCTAAGCCGGGAGAAATCGGGAGACCCACCAAAAAAAAAAGAAAAAGAAAAAGAAAACACTAATCTATTGATATTGCAAGATCTATTCAACACCCTTTCTTAGGCAGTGTTTAGATGCTCTATTTCAATCTAAAATAGGGCCTTATTTCATTTTATTCTTCTAAACAGACAAGAAAAGTTAGGTGGATCCCACTGAAATCCTTATTTTTTTACTGCGGATGCGGCAGGGGGACGTCTTGTTTTCTACGGCTTGATGGCGAGGGAATGAACTATGATTAGTTTTGACACCGATTTTATGCCAATGGTGTGGAAGAAAATTTTTTTACGAAAACGGTGATGAAGGGAAAAGCGCCATTCCTTATTTTGGCCATCGTGGTAAAAAAAATATTATTTAAAATAATATTTTTAAGTAACATTATTTTGTATAAAAATAAAAATAAAAATAAATTTTTAAATATAACATTTTAAGGGATGCTTTTAAAAAGCATCATCAGTCACTTTTGATCTCTACCCATTCTGACCGCCTATCCTACCTTGGGATCCCTATATCGGGGCGTCGTCCTCGGCAGACTGACTTTGGAGATCTTGATCGTCGGATTGCTGATCGATTGAGCAGGAGGCAGGCTTCCAGCCTCTCGTTGATGGGTCAGATTATGTTGATTCGGTCCATCCTCACCTCGCTTCCCCTTTACCTCTTATCTAACATCCTGATTCTGGTTATCTGTCTGCACCGGATTGAGAGGCGTTTTCGGGATTTTCTCTGGGGCTCGAGTCAGGGCGGCCACGGTATTCATCTCCTTTCATGGGATATTGTTTGTATGCCTATTAGAGAGGGTGGGCTAGGAATTCAGTCTTTGGTCCTTCGTCGGGAAGCTCTGTTTGCGAGGCATGCCTCTAGATTTTTGTTGGATCCTCATTGTTTTTGGAGTATTGTTATGAGAGGTAGATATGGTGCCTGGTCTTCTGATTCGATTTTCCGCACTCCTCGCTGATGCTCTCTGTTTTGGCGGGCGATTGTCAGGCTGCCCCTTCTTTATGCCCGATATTCACTGGATGATTGGGGATGGGAGATCTGTCGATGTTACTCAGGATAGTTGGATTGCAGCCATTCCTCTATCCTGCTGGCCGACCTTTATTAGTACTGATGTTGACCCCTCTATGCCAGTGGCTACGTTGATTTGCCAGGACAGTAATGTTTGGAATGCTTCCACTGTTTTCCGACTCTTTGGGGTGAGCTTGCGCTAAGGATTCTCGCCATTCCCCTTGCCCCTCAGCTGACTCGGATACCAGACTCTGGCGGCGCTCCTGCCTTTCTCGTGCTCCTACTAGGGATCTAGTCAACTGTTTCCGTTCTCGGATTTCGGGGCTGGACGATGTCGCATGGATCTAGCGTTTGCCTATTCACCCCAGGATTTGGCTTTTCTTGTGGAAGCTTCAGTGGAACCGCCTTCCTACCTGTGCTCTGCTGGCCTGCCGTGGTCTCCTCATGTCGCCTCTCTGCCCAATCTGTGGGCTTGAGGATGAGTCGGTTGATCATGTTATCTTTACTTGCTCTCGAGCTATGAGGATCTGGCAGCAGATGCCGCTCACCCCGTGGGTGTCTGAGGACGGACCCATTCGGCTTTCTTTCTTGCACGCCATTCATCTTGCTGCTCAGAGTGGACTGGGCACCCAGTGTGCTATCTCAGCTTATTTGGCTTATCATATTTGGCTCACTAGGAACCAGATGGTTTTCTCTGAAGAGACTGTTCCATCCCATATTATTATCAGAAAGGCTATTTTTCTTGCTAAGGAGTATGGCCGCTCTTCTCTTGCTGTTCACTCTGTCCAACCCGGTCTCTGGAACTCCCCTGCTGCTTTGGCAGCGCACCGTTCTACGGTCTTTGTTTCTTGGGAGCCCCCACCCCGGGTTATGTTAAAGTGAACTTTGATGGCTCTGTCTCCGATCGTATTGCTGGGTCCGATTTTGTTATTAGGGGTTCGGAGGGTGAGCTTCTTGCAGCCGGTGGCCATGGTTCCCTGGATTTATCGGTCCCTACGGCGGAGCTTCAGGCTGCTTGGACTGGAATCAGTTATGCTGTTCGTTATCTGGCCTCGAACAGATTGATTATTGAGGGAGATTCTCTCATGGTTATTCGTTGGATTCGTCGGGATGGGGGTCCTCATTCCACCAATCACATTCTCCGTGCAATTTGGGATTCTTTCCGGACTACAACTGCGCCTCTGATTCGCTATGTTTATAGGGAAGCCAATGCGGCGGCTGATTGGGTTGCAAATCTTGCAGCTCGCCATTCAGGTCCTTGGGAATGGCATATGGGTGACCCATGCCCTTTATTTTGCAGCAAATCATGTATTCTGACTTTTTGGGTTTGACTCACGCCAGACTAGTGTGATCGCTCGCTTGTAACGAAAAAAAAAAAAAGCATCATTTTAAGTTTTTTACATGCCATGATGGACAAAAAAACAAGCGCTACTTCGCTCTAACACCATTTTTTGAATTTTTTTTTCTTTCGCACCACTCACTTCAAATTGATGTCAACTAGCACCAATTTAAAAAGGAGCTTCCATTATTCTGTTTTGATCCTTTGATCGTACCTTATAATTATAATATTTTAGATATTAATATATTTATTTATCTTAATTTTATTTTTTTTCAATTTTATCATTAATTTCTCAATTTTAACTAAACATTCATGTGAATGTTAATAAAAAAGACACGATTGGATGATGCAAGAATAAAAATTTATTTTTTATAAAATAAAAATAAAGCCTTTTGTTTATAAAAAATAAAGTAAAAATAAAAATTATTTAAAAAAATATTAGAGTCTTCATCCCCAACATCACTTGTTGCTATCCCTAAGGGTCTGTTTGGATTGGGGTGAATGAAGGGAAAGGAAGGAAACGAAGGAGAAAGATCATAAGTTATTTTGTTTCAAAGGAGGGTTAAAGAGAAGGAGGAAGGAAACGAGAGTAACTGGTTCCCCTCTTTTCTTCTTAATAAGGATAAATTTGTTAACCCCAAATCGGGTAAGCTAGAAGAGGGAAAAAGGTTTAAGTTATTTTTTTAGAAGACCAAAATATCCATTCTGGTCAACTCACTGTATTCCCGTTTTGCTATTCCTAGGGATCCCCTGGAATAGTTGTATTCTCACTCACGTATTCTAGGGGCACCAGTGGAAGGGAAAAACGAAAATAAATTAACACGATTCGGTCTTCATCCCTTCCCTGACACTAGGGATTGAGAGCGGCGATCCCATGGTAGCAAGGATCCATGCCCAAGAGCAGGTCACTTATTATCCAAAAATAAAATGAAAATAGGGATTCGAGATTTTAGAGAGAGAGAGAGAGGTGAAGATGGGAAGAGTACCTGAGATGGCATCGACAAATTAGCCATTGGTGAAGAGCTTGGTGACTTTATCTTGATCGCCGACACCTCGAATGCATTGCCCTCGCCGTTGCCGCCATGATCGGCGACAAGCGTTGGAGGCACCAGCGTGCGAGAGGGATTCGTGCATGAGAGGGGGAGGAGAAGAAGGGTGGCACTCGCATTGAGTGGAAGGGGAGAGGGGCTTTACATGAACGCATTAGATTAATGCTGAAGCCTTCTTATTTGGGCTGGGCTTGAACTAATGGACCGGCTGGTTCAAGTTGGTTCAAGCCTTATAATTTATGAAGTTGATTATGAAATTGATTGGGTGTAACCGGTGATTAATTCTAATTCCATAATTCTAGTAATTGATCCTAAATGATAACTCATGCCAACACCTATTTATATATATAATAATCATACTTTTAAATTTGATTTATATGTATATTAAAAAAAATTATTTCTAACTAATATTTATATTCATCAAATAAAAATAGATATTGATAAAGATACACTAATATTCAATATATTTAGTCTTGCTTTAAAGACAACATTACAAAGTGAACATTTAATTTTATCTATTGGCTTAATACTCTTTTATTAATAAAAAATAATTTATTTAAGTAATTACATTAAAAATTAATTTGATAAACCATTTTTTCTTTTCATTTGGTTAAGGAGTATTTTTGAAATTTCTAAAAAAAATTCATCTATTCCTAGTGGAATACATATTTATTCTCATGTCATTCAAACACCATTTAGAATAATTGCATTAATTGCAATGTAATAATATGAAATACCAGATTTTCATCCAAATAGAAATTGAAATAGCAAGAGGAATAAGTAATTCATAGAAAACTTGTATTCCTATTTTCGGAACAACTTTTTTGACATTCAAACATTACCTAAAGTCGCATAGGAAGAACGGCAACCTGGGTGGTGTTAAGTGGCCATTTATTTGTAAATTAACCTTCTCTTGCTACCAAATTTTGGCCTGCAGCATTACTCATTCGCTAAATAGCTCTCTTTCTTAAAAGCCATATATATCACCCTCTTTATTTCCACACCCTCTTTAAATGCCATATATAGCTCATTAGATTTTCAAAAACATGAAAGAGATTTATGATATTTTTTTTAAAAAAAAATTAAAGCTACTTTGTGAACCAAATACTAGTTAGTGATATAATCAATAAAAATTTGCAATATACTTGCCGCATTAAGAATTTCTTATTGCTAAAATTGTATATAATTCACACTTTTGCATTGGGAAAGAAAATAGCAAAATTAGCTAGAGAAATGAGATGTCACGCTTTTAGCCAAGTATGGCTAATATACATTAATGTACGAATAGCTTAGGGCTTTTCTCGTTTCATATGCAACGTACATCTTCGTATGAGAAGGGTGTGTGAGAGATTTTAGATCGCATTTGCACACCTTTTATTTCTTAAAAAAACCATTTTACACACCATCATACTGGGACTGTTAACTTCCCAGTTATATTGAAAAGAACATGAACAACTTAGCGCAGCATATCTTTAATTAGTTGTTGATTTTCCATCATTAATTTGCATGGAAAGTTACATCAATTTAAACGAAAACACAAAGGTCTATCATCTTATTGTGTAGGCACTTGGTGCATTTTAATGACCAAGCTAGGGACGGCATGCATGCGAGTTCCCATGTAAGATGTCAGCAGAGAAAGAGAGAGAGAGGGAGAGAGAGTCCATCATATCAGAAGACACGTCAAGGAGTGGGGCAAGGGCCACCACGGTTTCCCGGGTTGTGGGTGCAGCCGGAATGTCCCGAACCTGTCACCGCCCCTCTCAGGACCTCCAGAATGAGCCCACCGTCCTCCGGCCCCCACTCTCCTTCCAAAGGCCTCGCAGACGCCAAGAGTGGATTCAAGCTTGAGATCACCAAGAAGAGAAACAGCACTTCTCTAGAGCAAAGAGCCATCTCTACAAGAAACCAGACTCTTGAGCTCTTTCTTAATTAGCGGTATAGTTGGATGTATGGTGGAGTATGGGAGACAAAAGAAGGTGATCGAAAGGCAGCTCTTGAGATAGCTAAAAAGTTTTCCATCTTCTCCTTTATATAGCCTGCGTCTGTTTGTTAATTTGCTTCATTGTTTGCATGGGTTCGAACGTTTTGAAGAAGTCGAAGCAGCGTTTCCTACCATAAAGACTTGGACTAGACCAACGGCCTCCGGCCGGCCCATGTTTGAAAACCCAAGGAAATTACTTGATGAGACCGAGCCAGATCCAAAACGGACGGTAGAGAGCCCGTTAATCACAAAGACGAGGGAAAAATATACTCCTTTGCCGTGGGCCAACCGGCGACAGTTTTCGGGGTTATTTTTTCCTTTTTATGGAAGAGTAAAAAATATAACTCCTGATTTTTTTTTTTTTTTTTTTTTTGGCATATCTGAGGGAAACCAGCCAAGGATATATAGGAGGATAAGAGTGTACGTGGAAATAAAAAGGGTGATATGTTTGCCATTTAAGAAGAAAGCTATTTAATGAATGGGTACGTAATGTTGCAAGCCAAAATTTGGTGCCAAGAAAAGGTTAATTTATAGGTAAATGACCACATATCATCTAGGACTACCATTCTTCTGATGTGATTTTTTTTTTTTCTTGGGTAATCTCTTCCAACTAATACATATGGAAGAGATTTAAATTTTTTTCAATATATTTACTGTTAGTAAAAATAATCATAAAAAAATATTTTTATAAATAAATTTTATGTTTTACATCCATCATATCTAATGCTAGTTTGCTCAATTCTATCGCAACTATAATATATTTCTCATCAAGCTTTTTTTAAAACCAAATCATTTTGATTAGCTTATTTTGAGATAACAAAATAATTTGCCTACAATGATTATGCCCATCAAATTGTAGACATAGCATTGTAAATCTAAAGAATCACTCCTTTTCCTTCAAAAAAAGAAAATACTTCAATTGACATCATATCAGCTATGGTCTTTAGAAATTTAAATGCGAAGTTTGATTTCAAATACAGTACATCTCACTTTTAAATTCTATTCAAATCTCACTTACATGTTCTTATTGATTGACTATAAGACATCTTTAAATAATGATTGGCCAACAGCCATGTATTATAGTTATGGGCTAATAGCTAATCCAAATAAGTTCATAATCAAAGTGGTTTATGCATAAAGTTGGTCTCAAGTTGATGTAAGCAAGCCTATAGGCAGTTTCCGAACCTTTAAATCTATTAAAAATCATCCAACCGTTTGCATGTATGTATACACATACATGCATTATATATATAAATATATATACGTGTATTATGTGTATGTATGTGTATTAATATTTATTTTTGCTAAAAAAATAAAAATTATATGATGAATTTCCAGATTTCTAACTTATGCATATTAAGCAATTTAAATAATATATAAAATATTTTTTTATTATTGGATGCATGGGTCACGCGTCACCCCGTAACATATTTTTTTATATTTATATATGTTATAGGAAGTGGATGGCTTGGATTGATGGGATCAGGCAACTATCATTCAATCTATCCTGATCTCTTCCTTTTAATGGACCAATTGATATGACCATGAACTGCCCTCTTAATCTCGAGTAGTTACATTCTGCAGCTTGGTCCATTTTCTACTCGTCCGCTTGAAACGGTCAGACATCAACCCACGGGAAGTGCCGCCCTCTCAAACCCAAGCTGCTGCAAACTTTGAGAAGTCACCGGCGATCAAACTTTGAATACACGCTTAAATAATAACTCCATGGATTGCTTGGTCCGCCGTCTTCGTGATTCACGGCACCTCATCAAGTCATGCCATGGGTTCTAAGGCATGGCGTGAGCCGTTACCCCTCGTCCAAGTTTTTTTTTAGAGGAAAACGCTGATTAGACTTCAAACTTTTGAACTCATGTCAACAGCTAAAAGTCATATATGGAAAATTTTCTAGCCGTGTAAAGAGCTGCCTTTCGCCCCCTCACCCATGCTCGGCCATCAAACATCCAACATACTCCACAAAGAA
Organism: Calamus simplicifolius; assembly: GCA_900491605.1. Taxonomy (NCBI): domain Eukaryota; kingdom Viridiplantae; phylum Streptophyta; class Magnoliopsida; order Arecales; family Arecaceae; genus Calamus; species Calamus simplicifolius. Next base: position 92,158 of record UESW01001907.1, read on the forward strand.
CTCTTAAGAGCCTAGTCCTTGTAGAGATGACCTTTGCTCAAGAGAAGTGATGTTTCTCTTCTTGGTGATCTCAAGCTTGAATCCACTTTTGGCGTCTTTGAGGCCTTTGGAAGGAGAGTGGGGGCCGGAGACACCTTCGCGGCCTTCGGGCTGCAGCAGCAACCCAGGAAGCCATGGTGGCCACTGCCCCTCTTCTCGACGCGTCTTCTGATGGACTCTCTCTCTCCCCCCCCGTGCTACATAAGAATTCGCATGCCGTCTCTTGCTCTTTAAAATGAACAAGGCTGTACGATAAGAAGATAATACGTTTTTTTTTTTCGGTATAAACTGATGTAACTTTCCATGCAAATAGAACCAAAGCAACCAAGGGGTGGTGATTCTCTAAGTTATTAATTTTCTGATGCGGCTGATGAAGCCATGCTCCCAATTGACGGTGGGAATTGCCTCATGAAGCCATGATCAAACTGACGGCGGAAACCATCTAGCAGAGCTTACATGATTGCGCCCGATCAACGGCAACAACCGACTCTTTGAAGCCTTCATCGGCTTCCCGGATATGACCCCGACTCGGCCACCTAAGCAATGCCCATCGGCCTTCCAGATAGGATCCCGACTCGGCCACCTAAACAATGCCCCCAGTCGATCTTTCGGGTTGGATCCCGACTCGACCACCTAAGCAGCGCCCTCTGCCGGCCTTCCGAGTCGGACCCCGACTAGGCCACCCGAGTAGTGCCCCGAGTCGGCCACCCGAGTAGGACCCCTACTCGGCCACCCGGACATCGCCCCAATCGGCCTCCCGGGTAAGACCCTGACTCGGCTGCTCGGGCTGCGCTCTCAGTCGGCCTCCCTAATAAGATCCCCATCAAGGATGGCCCGTACGACTCATCTGCAGGACCTGGCCCATCAACCTCTCTGCGGCCACCACGTCTATGGGACCTAACCCACCAACCTGTCTACGACCACCATGTCTGATAGGACCTGGCCCACAAACTTCTCTATGGCCACCACGTTTGACGGGACCTGACCCACCAACTTTTCTGCGACCATCATGTCTGACGGGACCTAGCCCACCAACCTCTCTGCGGCCACTGCGTCTGATAACACATGGCCCACCAACCAGTTGCAGCCACCTACATCGGACGGGACATGGCCTGCCAGCTCTGACACACTATGAGGAAGGCACACCCCATTGCTGTTGCCCACACTGCTTATTCTCTGCCAGGTGGCTACACCTCAAGGATGAAGAGAATACCTTCTTCATAACCGAGAAAGACATCTATTGCTATAAGGTAATGCCCTTTGGTTTGAAAAATGCAGATGCCACTTACCAAAAATTGATGAATAAAGTTTTTAAAGACCAAATCGGGTGGAACATGAAGGTGTACGTGAATGATATATGACCAAAAGCACCCACACTGCTAACCATGTCACCGACCTCGAAGAGACTTTCAATAATCTTTGCCGCTACCGGATGAAGTTGAATCCCTGCAAGTTCGTGTTTGGGGTCACTACGGGAAGTTCCTGAATTTTTTGGTAACACAAAGGGGGATCGGGGCAATCCCAAAGAAGATTCAAGCCATACTTGACATGAGGTAGCCCACCAATAAGAATGAGGTATAGTGACTCACCGGAAGAGTGGCCGTTCTAAGCCGCTTTGTATCAAGATCCATCGAAAGGTATTTTCCCTTCTTCAAAGCTTTGTGCAAGGCGAACAGCTTCCAGTGGATGGGAGACTGCTAGAAGACCTTCGAAGAACTGAAGGAGTTCCAGTCTACCCCACCGTTGCTGTCAAAGCCAAAGAAAGGAGAGGGTCTCTTCCTCTACCTCATCGCCTCCCGAAAGCGGTCAGCTCCATCCTCGTTCGAATCGACTCTGACAGGGCACAAGGGCAAGTACTACACTAGCAAAGTGCTCCATGATGCAAAGACCATGTACTCCAAAATTAAAAAAATATTTTTGCATTAATAGTATCAGCTCAGCGTCTCAAGCCATCCTTTCAAGCTCACCCGATCATGGTGCTCACAGACCAATCCTTTAAAGCCATTCTGGCCCGTTTTGACATCTTCGATCGACTGGCAAAGTGAGCGATCAAGCTTAGGGAGTTTGACATTTCATTCCAGCTAAGTAGACTTCTTGGTCGAGTGCACCTAGACCCAGGAGCAACCGGGAAAACCCCTTCTGGCATGCCTAGACGCTGAACCTGAAGAAGCAGGGGAGACCTGAATCCTCCATGTGGATGGTGCCTTGAACTTCCAAGGGAGGGGAGGCCTCATTCTTATAAGCTTGGATGGAATGGTAGTAGAGTACGCTCTTTGATTCCTCTTCGAGGCCACCAATAATCAAGTCGAGTATGAAGCCATATTGGCTGGAATAAAACTAGTGCGGAAGCTCAGAGCAAAGCTCCTCAGAGCCTTCACCAACTCCCAGCTTATCTCCGAACAAATCACCAAAGAATATGAAGCCCAAGACCCCATTATGTCTCGATATCTAAATAAGGTCCGTCCGATCACAGACCTCCGCTCTTGCCTACTTCAACATCAGCTACATCGCCAGATGCAAATATGCCAGAGCCGACACCCTATCTTGGTTGGCTATATCAGCGGATAATTCTCTGGGTAGGACCTACATCGAGCATCTGAAAGCTCCGAGCATCGACGCCGTGGAAGAGGCCTTGTGAGTCACACAGGAGCCAACATAGATGGATGCATATATCCGCTACCTCACTGACGGCACCCTTCCCGCCGATCGCACAAAAGCTAAGCTGCTTAAATAAAGAGCCTCCAAGTTCATAGTGTTGAACGGGCAATCATACAAGAGATCTTTCTTCTATTCCTTTCTCAAATGCATTGGCCCCATAGGCATTGACTATGTTCTTTGAAAGATTCACGAAGGCGTTGACTATCTCTCTCTCTCTCTCTCTCTCTCTTACCATCTTTATCATCGACTTTTGTTTGACATGCCTTTTTTACTAGTATTCACTAATTAGGTGTAAAAAGATCTATTAAAAAATAAAAATTGATTGTCAACCCAAAATAATTTGCAGAAAACTATTTCAAATTGGCTTTTCATCGTGTTTCCAGTTACCCAACAATATTAATTTAGACAACCTTTAAATATTCTAAAAAATAGCATTTGAATTAGGTATATGAATCCAATGAGTTAAAGTTTATACATCAGAATAGAGAATAAAGAATAGAGAGTCACTACTCTCCTGAAGTTACAAGATCAAGACGTAAATCTATTGTTGATTCTTACACTATTTTAAAAAATATTTTTGGATTTAAAAATATTTCAATCTATCTATCATTTTTAAAAATATATATATTTTTTATTTATTATATTTTTATTTAAATACTAGTGACTATGTAGAAAAGGATCCTAAATCCTTGCTCTTAAGTAAAAATGATAAGAAAAAAAAGAGCATTGGTCCTCAATTAATATTATTCTATTGACTTCAAGCAGCTCAAGTGCCTCAAAAAGCTGAGCGAGAGGTTTATTAAATTTTAGATTACATTTGCACACCCTTTTATATCTCAAAAAACACATTTTACACACCTTCATGTTGGGATTGTAAACTTTCCAGTTATAATAAAAGGAAATGAATTTGTTAGAGCAGCACATCCTTTGGTAGCTGATTTTCCATCCCATGCATGGAAAGTTACATCAATTATATATATATATATATATATATATATCAAAAAGCCGTCAATCTTCTTATTGCATAGCCTTGGCCCATTTAAAGAGCGATCAAGAGTTGGAATACGAATTCTCAGCAGGACCACCATTGTTTCCTGGATTGTGGGTGCAGCCCGAAGGCCCCGAAGGTGTCACCGAACCTCTAAGGATTTCCAGAATGATCCCACCGTCCTCCGGTCCCCACTCTCCTTCCAAAGGCCTCGCAGACGCCAATAGTGGATTCAAGCATGAGATCACCAGGAAGAGAAACAGCAGTTCCCTAGAGCAAAGACCCATCGATCTCTACAAGAACATGGATTCTTAACTTCTTTCTTTGTGGAGTATGTTGGATGTCTGATGACCGAGTATGGGAGACAAAAGAGGGCGAACGACAGCTCTTTATATAGCCACACAATTTTCCATATATGAGTTTTTGCTGTTACCTGTTGACAAGGTCAGCTTGCGTTTGCTTGTTTACATGGGTTCAAAACTTTGAAGTCTAATCTGCGTTTTCTCTCAAAAAAAGACTTGGACGAGGCTAACGGCTTACGCCGTATCTAAAAACCCAAGGCACGACTTGATGAGGTGCCGTGAATCACGAAGACGGCGGACCGTGTAATCCATGGTGCATTCAAGGTTTGATCGCCGGTGACTTCTCAAAGTTTGGAGCAGCGTGGGTTTGAGAGAGCGGAACTTCCCGTGGGTTGATGACTGACCGTTTCAAGCGGACGAGAAAGAACGCAGAGCAACCTAAGAAATGCAACTATTCCAGATTAACAGGGCATCCATGCATGTTGATGCGGGATGAAATCATCATTGTGTTAATATCTATGCATATGACGAAAAGGTTAGAATCATTTTTTATTTCTGCCCATCATCTATCACATTCAAAAAAAAAATTTATATCTCATCTAGACCGAGTCATTTTCATGCCACAGGATCAAGCTACTCCTATACCTCGGCAAGACCGAGCTACTCCATACTTCGATAGGATTGAAGTATTTCCTTTTTCGGCTTAAATGCCCCTTTTTCAGCTTAAATGCCCCTATTGTTTATCACTATCTAGTCATCCAAATTCCAGAATAATCTTTCTGGAATGGGAACTAGAAGCCGAATGACCCTCCAACCATGATCAACAAAAAGTCAGATCCAAGATTATTTAACGGGATTCGGACCACGTCGGTTCCAGCATTTCCAAAAAGGAAATAAAGATGATGAAGTTGAATACAACTTAATGCCCAAATCTCAGAGCAACAATCATCTTCCTTGGCCGTTGATCTTCTAACTAACAAGATCTGTATCTCACCGGCCCCGTAACTAACCAGATTTAAATCAGATTCGAATCATACCAGCTTTTAGCTTCCCAAACACGTTCAAAAAGTCAGGTATCAACCCGTCATTATTCCAACAGTCTATAAATATCTTATCCTAAGGCTTCCTTAGGTACGCCCACTCTCTAACTGAGAATTCATTGAAGTTAAGTAGAGTTTTAAGCTCTCGATAAGCGAGGCTTGAGGGACTCTCCCGTAAGAGACTTCTTCTCATATTTGCTTGCTGTGGATCTTCACTGACTTGAACGTCGAAGGGTCTTCCACAGGGACCACCCCAACGTTTCCTGCATGAGAACTGTCTTGCAGGTTCACTAAGATGGGAGATCATCATCCGGATTCTGACGTGAGTCGCACCCAAGTCGAAGAATGGAATTCCACGGCAATAGATTGGCACTAGAAGAAGGGCCTCAAGTCCCATGAACTTATAATCAATGAGATAAGGTTCTTGAGAAGAAGAACAATCCATCAATGGATAACCAAAGAAGAGCAACCCCAGATGCTCCGGATCAGGCCGCATCCCAAAGAACTGATATCGCAAATAATGTGGCACCCCCACAACCCCCACTAGCTAAGATTCCTTCACTGCCAGTGGCCCCAGTCACTCAAGACCAGTTCACTATACTGGTTCACAGGTCCAAGCTCTGACCTAGCTGTACAAGGCTCCATAGAGTCCCTCTCCGAGCTACACCAACCCCACAAAAACTTTTCGATGGAGCTATTGCCCATATTTCGCCGATGATCTCTTCTTCCGGTCCTCTTGAAGTCACTAGCCGCCTTCAGCAGCCCAACCGCAAAGGACCTAAATTGGCACCGCAGGGGGCTGGGGGAAAAAGCCAGCCTAGATCTTAGCGAGCTCAATCTCTCTCTCTGGGGTACTCCTTCCATGACTCGAAGCCACGACCATGGTCCCCTCGCCCTCTCTCCCCATAATTTGAGATGAAGGAGTCCAACGACAACATCATGAGATGCGCTAAGAGTGGCGCCAAGAACTGGATGTTGTCAAGCAAGTTCCTCCTTCCTAATCGAAGGCGGAATAGAGCATCCCCTTCTCCAAGGAGATCATATAAGAAGTGATCGCTCCTCATGTTAAGCTTCCCACCATTGAGCCATACCATCGATCCACTCTCCCTCCTTCCCCTGATTGGGTTTAAGGGTTTAGATATTATCATTAAACAACCTACATCAACTTGCGACTCTATCGACTTTAAATGCATCGTAAACCATTCTAGTGATGGATCTATTTGAATTAGCTATTGATCAGCATCTATCTTACATAACTAATGATCGATGGTTACTTAAAGCTTGTTTAATAGTCAATCCAAATATGACCTATATTGATTAGATTTGAATAAGATTCAAAAATAAATATATCATATTTGAAACTTAGAAAAACTCTTTCTGCATCATGCACAGTGCAGGAATGTGTGCACCGTGCGCATGTAGTACAAAAAGGATAAGAATACTCTTGGTATATGTGCGGCCACATACGCAAACAGTCAATTACCATACTCAATGCGCAAAATCTTTTCCTTGAAACTTAACTTTGCATTTAAATTTCAAGAGACCATAACTCACAAAATATCCATTGAAGTTGTTTTCTTAATAAGAAGGATAGTTTTTGAGATTTATAATTGTATGTCCACCCTCGAGAGATTTGAAGGACAGGATGATTGAAGACAAATAACTTCTTTTACGTTTCAAAATGAGCTAATCAAAATGATTTTTTAAAAATAAAAGCTTGATGGGGAAAATATCATAACTAGGGAAGAGCATGATCAAATAAGATTGATGGGAAAACTAGGATCTATTTCTAAATGAATTTTACAGATTCAAAGCATTTTTTAAAAAAAAATTCAAAGAAGACCATGCCCATGCACTATTCCAAACTCAACCCGCCTTTTTTGTTTTCCTTTTTTATATCCACTGAATCAAGAAAAAGACTTGATGCACCGCCCTTCAGTGCAGCAAGCACGCACCAAGCGCATGAATTGATCGCACGCCAATGCCACCATGCATGCCGAGACTTAATGGGTCTCAGCGCGTACTGCATGCATGATGGTATGGGCATGCAGTCAATCTGCGCATATTGCCGTGCATCAGATGTGCGCTTGCTGTACCGAAAGGTGGTACAATGCAAGAAATGAGGAGGACAAGAGGGAGGAGAAGACAAAGGAGGGACATTCCTTGGAGTGTCCAACTGAGCCTAGGAATGCAAATACAGAGAATGAGAAGAGGAAGGAGAAGCATTCCTTGGAGTATCCAACTGAGCCTGGTAATGCAAATATAGATGAGGAGAAGAGGGAGAAGGAGTATTCCTTGGAGTGCCAACTGAGCCTGAGAATGCAAATACAGAGGAGGAGGAGGAGGGGAATTCTTTGGATTATCAAATTGAGCCTAGGAATGAAAATAAAGAAGGAGAAGAGGAGGAAGGGGCATTCTCAACCTGCCTTTTTTGTTTTCCTTTTTTTATATCCACTGAATCAAGGAAAAGACTTGATGCACCGCCCTTCAGTGCAGCAAGCACGCACCAAGCGCATGAATTGATCGCACGCCAATGCCACCATGCATGCCGAGACTTAATGGGTCTCAGCGCGTACTGCATGCATGATGTATGGGCATGCGGTCAATCCACCCACATCGCCGTGCATCTGATGTGCACTTGCTGTACCGAAAGGTGGTACAATGCAAGAAATGAGGAGGACAAGAGGGAGGAGAAGACAAGGAGGGACATTCCTTGGAGTGTCCAACTGAGCCTAGGAATGCAAATACAGAGAATGAGAAGAGGAAGGAGAAGCATTCCTTGGAGTATCCAACTGAGCCTGGGAATGCAAATACAGAGGAGGAGAAGAGGGAGAAGGAGTATTCCTTGGAGTGCCAACTGAGCCTGAGAATGCAATACAGAGGAGGAGAAGAAGAAGGAGGGGCATTCTTTGGATTATCAAACTGAGCCTAGGAATGAAAATAAAGAGAAGGAGAAGAGGGGAAGGGGCATTCTATGGAGGCCAAGAGGAGCCAAAATCTGAAAAAATAATCGTCACCCCTGCACCCTCTAATAATAAACTTGTCACCACTGCACCCTCTGATAATAAAATTGTCATTCATGTGCCAAAGTGCGATGAGGAGGGCATACAATTCTTTGGAATGTTTTCGCTTATTAAAAGGGTTAAAAAAGAGCCTAGGAAGTGTAAGGCATCCAAGGTCACAGAAGATTCTTATGAGACAATCCATTTTAAAAAGTCGTCAAAAACATTGGACACATCAAAGGCCGACATAAGAATCGAAGATGACCAAATTATTATCAAAAATTGTTTGAGCGAACGAATAAGTGGCGAGATCGTGTACACCAATAAATTAGGTGGTGCCATTACAAAAAAAGTCTTCAGGATCTCATTAACAAAAATATGATAATCGACAATGTAAGTATCTTAGGAAACCTTTTTTTCGATGTTGATTTTAGAATATTATTAATTGGTTTACATTGCATTGGCAGATTATTGATGCTGGGCAAGAGTTTTTTATGAGGACATGGGCAGAGCACTCGGACCGATATCATAAGTACATCTTTACATCTGTTTTGACAGCCAGTTTATGTTTGAATTCTCCATTATCTTCTCATGAATTTGCTGCAATGGTCAGGCCTACGATATTTGATAGAGTAACTGATGAAGAAAAGGTCCAATTTCGGTTCCTTTTCTCCATCATTAACTCTGATAATTCACACTGGCATCTGGTTGTGTCGACATGGAAAGAAAATATTCATGCACCTGAATTCATTAAAATGCAATGTCTGGTACAAGACCAATGCGAAGAAATGGCATATCATTCTTGGCCACATATTCATATATACTGCGATAAGAAAGAGGTGATGAATTGGCCAATGGAAGAGATTTTGAATTGCCCAAGTTAACCTGCCGGATCACTGGATTGTGGCTTCTACTGTCTAAAGTACATGGAATGCCTTGCTTATCGGGACAATCCTGATATAAAGATAGATTTCACAGAAGATGAAATAAGAGATTACCGGCGATAATTAGCAGCGAGGATATTGAGAGAGGGCCTCAACCAAAAGATCAACGAGTTTGTGACAAACTATTCTTAATTTTTTCATTCTTCATTGATTGAAATTTGATGTAATTTATTCATATGATACTATTTCAGAATTATGCAATTGTAGAATTTTTTATGGATGTCATGGTGCTTTACATACATGTCAGAAATCTTGTCGTAGATTTTTACCTTTTTTATTTTCAAGTTTCTTAAGTTTTCATTCGAGATCATAATGTTAAAACTAGAGTGTTGTAAATTTATAACTAGAGTGTCGTACAGTTTTTCTGGGATATCGTAAGTTCCGGCCTTTCGGATGTTATCGCTTTAAAGCTAGGGTGTCCTTACGTGAGAACTAGGATATCATAACAGCCTAAATCTGGGATGTCGTAAGTTCCTGCATTAACAATCTTCGCTCGGGTGTCGTCGCTTTAAAGCTAAGGTATTGTTAGCTGATAACTGGGGTCGTAACATCTTTTCTAGGATATCGTAAGTTTCGACCTTTCGAGTGTTGTTGCTTTAAAGTTAGGGTATTGTTACATGAGAACTAAGGTATCGTAACGACCTATATTTGGGATGTCATAAGTTCCTGCCTTAACAGTCTCTGCTTGGGTTCATCGCTTTAAAGCTAGGGTGTCGTTAGCTGAGAACTGAGGTATCATACAGCTTTTCAAGGATGTCGTAAGTTCCTATCTTTCTGGTGTCGTCACTTTAAAACTAGGATATCATTACATGAGAACTAGGGTATCATAACAGCCTAAATTTGGGATATCGTAAGTTTCGCTCGGATCGTCGTTTTAAAGCTAGGGTATCGTAAGATGAGAACTGGGGTGTTGTAATAGCTTTTTTAGAATGTCGTGATGGATAATTAGCTAAAATGAATAATGTTCACCACCGGCAAGTTTGGCAACTATGAAAATTTATATTCATTTAAAATTTTCATCGCAATTACTTATAGATGCGGCAGGGCATGTTGAAAATTTTCTCCCAGACTCCCCTCTCTCAAACAAAGAGAACACTTCGTGTAGTTGCAAGCAAGACTCATCATTTTTCCATTTTATAGCCGTCAAGTTGGGGAACAGAAACCATTAATAAACAGAAAGTCGGAAAACCGAAGTTCGTCGAACTCTGTGTTTCGATTTTCGATTCGAAACAAGTGTCACCTATGCAAGCGTATTCGTAATAATGAAGCGAGAGTCTCTCCTTGGCTAACGAGATGAGCATTTTCAATCCTTCATTCGACCAAAAAAAGAGCTATAACACTCCAATATACGACTAAGATAATCGTGCTTAAAACGAACGGTGGAGATAAGACATGCGACATCCCAAGAAAAAAATCGCCCAAAAAAGAGCTACTACACCCTAGTTGAAATATTAAGACATTCTAGTTACAAACCTACGATATCCGTGCTTAAAATGAATGTTGTAGATGAGACTTACAACATCCCAAGGAGGAAATTGGTCGAAAAAAGAGCTACGATATTCCAGATTTACGATTAAGACACCCTACTTACAAAGCTACGATACCAGTGCTTTAAATTGGATGGCAAAAATTTTATATATTCTCCTGTGTTAGTTGACTACATACAAGTCTGCCTTTTGCTTTAACGAGCTCTTATTTTTTTGCGTTGGGGGCATCAATGGATGCCTTAACCATATTTTTTCTTGATCTCTTTGACTTCTTTTTGACTCCACTCTTTAATATGTTCTCTTTTGGCGACCTTTCGTCCTAATTTGCTCAGGATCTTAAATTACAAGTTGTGTACTTGCCTTAGCTGCACAGTTAACATCCACAGTACTTTTGAATATTGGTGTTAGATCATCCATCACTAAATTAAATGCATCTTCAACATGGAGCTATCTCTAAGAGCTTCATCCGATGACTCAGTAAACATATCTACAATCAACAATATAATTTTATCGAAAACATATATTAAGATATTTCAAATAAATAAATGTGACTGTGTACCATGATTTTCGTATGCTTTTATCACAACCTTCAGTATTGCAATCAAAATCGTTGAATTGGTATTACATATTCTTGCACCATCTCTTCAAGAAGTACTTATATAGTAAATGAAATATGTCACTTTAATGAAGAACCACAAGGCATGCCTACACAGGTAACCCTTAAACTGAAAGGATCGACATTGGCATTGGACATCTTCAATATTTTTGTTGTATGACACAACATAATCTTTTATCATCTCCTTGCCGATTCCATCGACTTCAATCCTTTCATATGACTTTACAGAATATACACAATAGTTCTCAGCTTCCTTGATCAATTTAGTATTTGATGCAGCCATTTCAAGGATCTCATTCTGAAATTTTTTGAAAATGCGCCTTGTATACTTTCCTGCTGCTTGCCTCTCAAAAGGTGAGAATGTCTTTAGAAAAATAATCATTTGTAATGTCCTATTATCTTCCTTATTTTTTGCCTCATACCTTTTCTTTAAGGCATCTTCGTACTTATTTATGAACTCTATGAGTGTACTATTTGAATTTATAAATCCATCGAAGAAGTGATTGATGCCCTCGCTCCTTTGTGAAGGTGATATCCCTATACATAATTATGTCAAATAAAGAAGCATTGAACATGAACATGAACATGAACCAAACAATGTCCTACAAACCTGCGAAGAATGTATCCTTAAGGTAAACTAGGATCCATTTATCCCAACATTTATAAAGGCCATTTAACCAATCTATAGCCTTGCATTCTTTATATTTCTTCATAAGATGTGCTCACATTTCCTCAAATAATTGTATGGTCAATGAATCATATATTGCCTCATCGAAATCAACCATAAATTTGGGATTTGCTGTGCAAATATGACCAATCTTTTCAGGTATCTTCTTCAATATATGTCAAAGACAAAATCGATGTCATGTGTTAGGAAAAACCTTCCTAACAGTAGCCTCGATTGCCTTATCTTGGTTAATTATTATGGCAATAGGTGCTTGACCATCATTTTCATCCAGTCATGACTGAAAAACCTATTTATATGTCTCAATCCTCTTATTAGACAATAATGCACAACCAAGCAATGTGGACTATCCATGATGGTTGACCCCGACGAATGAACAAAAAGGCATTTGATATCTATTTGTCAAATAGGTTGAGTCAAAGCTTAGAACATCACCAAAGTATATGCATGGATGAATCCAAAAGATAGACCTGAGCTGACTATTATCATTAAGGTCTAAGGTATAGAAAAAATTGGGATTTCTTACTTGCATTTTGGTGAAATGGATTACCATCGACTGAGCATCTCCTTCTTTCAGCTGAGACTGACAATCATGACAAATGAAATTATGAGCATCCTTCTCTGTGAAATTCAATTGTCTTCTATCCCCTTTTTTTCTTGCTATGGCAGAGTATATCTGAGTTGTGGGCACATTCACAGCATGTAAATAGCTGATCTTTGCCTTTTCTAGTGTGCTGATCCTCCTATGGGACCATAGAACTAGTTGATGTTATGGATATCCGATGGTTATGTTCTAGAGAGACCTCAACAAATATCCACTTACCACTTGTAGCATTCAGTCTTGCTTTTATGGATATCATACAATCAACTTTGCCAGTATCCCTATGATTCATACTCTTCTCTGTTTTTCTAGATTTTTCTTGCCTCCAACATGCTAGGTACTTGAAGCAAAGTTGTTTATTGTAGTTGGCCCTGCTACATACTGTTGTAATTTCAAAACCAACTCTTTTTGTGTATCCATTGTAGAAAGTATATACATCATCTGCTGAATTGAATTCCATTTCAGTTTGAGGAGCAATAGTATCATCTCCTGCATTTTGAGTGATGGGTGAAGGTGCACGGCGGAAGTATGCTCGATTTCTTTTGATCTATAATTTCAGCATCATCTGTGGAAATATAGGCACACAGTCATAAACATTGATATCCATAGATTTAGCTATCAATTTATCCTGACAAAGCATTATGGCACCCAGGTTAAAGAAATACGATACCTCAATTAATGAAATACAATACGCCAGTTATGTTCGAACCCTAGATATTAGGAATGCATGCTATCTATGGTCTAAATAATGGCTCCCTGTACGACTCCCCAGTTAAAAACTACAATACCCATTAACAGTTAAAGACATGAACTTACGAACCTGAGTTCATAAGTCACGACACCCTAGTTTACAAAGTATGACATCGTAGCTATAAAATGATGACACCCATTCAAAAGATATTGAGGTAGGGCCTAATGACACCAAAGTTCATGTATTACGACACCCTAGTTGAAACTGTTAAGGCAAAAACTTATGACATCCCATAAAATAACTTACGACACCTGAGCTATCAAATGATGACACCCTAGCTTCAAATAGAGTACCGGAATGTCAAAGATGATGACTATGAAACTTATGATACCTCATAAAACTATTTTGCCACCCTAGCTAAAACCGTTAAAGCAGAACCTTACGACACCCAAGAAAACATTACGATACTACAGTTACAAACCTACGACAGAACCTTACAACACCCAAGAAAATATTACAACACTGAGTTACAAACCTACGACACCCAAATTAAAGACATACGATACCTTAAATAAAAACTATGACACCCTTAACAGTTAAAGACATAACTGAAACTCACGACACCCCAGAAACAACTTATGACACCCCTGATAAAAACTACGATACCCTTAGTAGTTAAAGACATAACTGAAACTCACCATACCCCAGAAAACAACTTACGACACTCCAGATAAAAATTATGATATCGTTAACAATTAAAGATATAACTGAAATACACGATATCCCAGAAAATAACTTACGACACCCCAAAAAATAACTCACGATAACAAAGTTGTAACATGACAACACCTAACTGAAATTACTAAGGCAGGAACTTACGACATCCTAGAAAATAACTTACAACACCGAAGCTGTAAAATAGGGTATCAGAATATCAAAGATAATAATTATGGAACTTATGATACCCCAAAAAAATTTATTCGACATCCCAGTTCTTATATAATGACACCCTAGATGTAACTGTTAAGCTACGAACTTACGATACCCTAGAAAGATTATTACGACACCCCAGTTCTCATATTACGACACCCTAGCTGAAACTAAATGCAGGAACTTACGACACCATAAAAAATAACGTACGGCACCCGAGTTGTAAAATAACGACACCAGAGCTATAGGATCATGGTATAAAGGGGAATATAGGCCGAAACACTCTGACGACACCCTAGTTCATAAGGTATAACATTCTAGTTAAAAGAATATGATATTTGTGTAGAAAAACATGAAACTAAAGGTTTTGACATTCGCTAGAGGACTGAGTTATGACTCCCAGAATGTCATAACATGCCAAGGATGCTACTTGAGTATTAAACGGTTTCATAATGCATTAACTACCTCTAAGGACCAAAACAATTGGTGTAATAAAAGAACTATAAAAAGATGCATAAACAAGGACTTTTTACTTCCTACTGTGGATGACATTTTCTCCTGAAGTTAATGAAGAAGTTTTCAGTAGCTAGGTATTCCAGCCTTGAAGCTGAAATATTTTCTTTTGACCAAAAATCAGAATACTTTGCAGAGTACTTTTTCTGAGCAATGAAGAAGCTTATACCACCAACGAAAATAGAAGAAAATCCTTAGACCGGACTCTCAGAGCGAGGGGAAGGATCTTGCTCAAACCTTCGACTAATTTCTTGCACCCGAAAGCTAGAGCGATGGAGAAGAATGTCTTAAAATTGGAAAGAGTTTTCCTTCCATCAGATATAATCCAAGAAAAAATGACGGATAAAAGTAGGCTGGAGGGAAAGGGCATTTTCGTTTGCACATCATTTTTAAAATAAAGTAGAAGCGCTTTTAATGGACGTCATGATCAAAACATAATATCATATCAGTGTTATCCTATCCCATTAGGCCACATGGGATATACGTGAATCAATAAGAAGGGACGATGCAGTTCATGTTGAATTTGCTAAATCAAAGACTGTGTACAAAGACTTTTTCAATATTTAGACTCAAATGATAGAAGAAGCTGTATTTAACTGACCCAAAGGGGTCAGGCACAGTGATTCAGTCAGTCAAATCAAAGCATGGGAACCAGGTCGTTCAATCCTTTGTTACACTGTTCAAAAGCTGAAGATTTCTCCCAGTTGAATCAGTCCACGATCAAATCGAGCCTCCTGTGTCTCCCCTGTTAGATTAGCCCTTTAATGTAAGATTGTTACAAATGCGAAGAGTCGCTCTTGGCAAAGAGTTGCCTTTTTCTCGATCTAGTCTAGTATGCAAAAGGTGAAGGGTTAGATCTAGCGTATGCGAAAGGTGAAGGACCAGATCTAGCCTAGTATACTAAAGATGAAGGGCCAACAATTGTTTCTTCATGTGAAGAAGACAAAGGGCTACCGTTAATGGTCCAAAAGTTTAAGCCATTAACATTAAACCGTGGTATTAAAGGACATTAAAGTCATTAATTGGTGTTTGATAGAAATACAGATTGAATGTTATATATATATAAATAATTAGTCCTCTCTCTACCTATAGAAGGAATGAGGTTAAGGGAGAGAAACTAATTATTTGGTAGAAGGGGCTATCAAACCTGAAAAGGTTATCAGAATCTAACCAGATTCAAGCCTCAAGTCTACATATTATTATGATGAACTCTGCATCAGGTAAATACTATTAGGATGAATTTTGCATCAGATAAGTATATTATTTTAATTTTTATATGTAACAAATTATTTATTGAAGATCCTATATTCCTAACAAGTGATATCAGAGCCTGGTTCTAAAATAAATAATTTGTTCTTATATTATGATTGATTAATTTTTCATCAGAATGAATTGACGATGATGTTTAATCTTTTAAAGTTATGATTGACAGTATTATTGGTCATTAATCTATTCCATGAAAAGGTTCATCACCAGGAGAGCCCCGGCTGATCCTGTTATGAATTAATGGCATGCATAGATAAGATCATTGTGTTATACTAATATGTATGACAAAACTGATATTTATAGATTGAAAGAGATTGATAATCTATGAAGGTTAATGTCGGCTAATGCATACAGCAATATTACTATATTTGTCATTATCAAAATTGAATGTTAGATTTTTATAATACTAGTATTATTACTTAGTTATATGACATTAAGATAAATTAGTTAGTTAGTCACCAAAGTGGCCAAACTAATTTATCCAGTCATATATTTTTGAGATTTTTAATAATATTAGTATTATTTCTTAGTTATATGATATTAAGATAAATTAGTTAGTTAATCACCAAAGTGGCCAAACTAATTTATATTTAGTCATATTTTATGAAATTTTAGGTATATGATATTAAGATAAATTAGTTAGTTAGTCACCAAAGTGGCCAAACTAATTTATATTCGGTCATATAATTTATGAGAATTTTGATATTAAAATTATTGTATAGTTATATGACATAAAGATTAAATTAGTTAGTTAGTCACCAAAGTGGCCAAACTAATTTATATTTAGTCATATAATTCATGAAATTTTAATAATATGACATCAAGATTAAATTAGTTAGTTAGTCACCAAAGTGGCCAAACTAATTTATATTCAGTCATACAATTTATGAAATTTTATAGAATGCTATTAATGATTTGTTAGTTGATAGAAATTAAGAATTCACCCAAAGGTGGATTAATATTCTATAACTAACAAACCTAAAGAAAAAAATATAATATTCTCTTATCAAATATATGGATATCCAAAGATACTATATATATATTCGATAAGATTTATTAATTTCTTTAAAAGTTTAAATAGCATTCTAATTATGATATATATTGTTATATTTACCCAAAGAAAATCTACAATATATTTTGTGTTTAATTATCTGAATTTGAGCATTTATATTTTTGCAGCTATTTCTCTCCATTCATATGCTTCTGCTATTACTATCTTTAATGGCCTAAACTTCTCTGAATGGCGTGAGCAAGTCAATTTCCATTTAGGTGTCTTGGATCTTGACTTGGCACTATAAGAAGAAAAGCTTATTGACATTACGGATATGAGCAGTGAGGCAGAGAAGTTAAAACATAAAGCATAGGACAGATCTAATAGATTATGTCTAAGTTTAATGCGAATGACAATTGCCAACAATATTAAGTCTACTCTTCCAGAAAGTGTAACAGCTAAGGAATATCTTAAGCTTGTGGAAGAGCGCTTTCGTTCCGCTGATAAGTCACTTGCAGGGACACTGATGGCTGAACTCATGACCATGAAATATGATGGGTCGCGAAGTATGTAGCAACATATCCTAGATATGACTAATATTGCAGCAAGACTTAAGACCGTAGGAATGGCTGTGGATGACTCCTTTTTAGTGCAATTCATTATGAATTCATTACCTCAAGAGTATGGGCCTTTTCAAATTAACTATAAGACTATTAAAGATAAATGGGATGTTAATGAATTGGCTAGTAAGCTTACTCAAGAGGAAAGGAGATTGAAAGCACAAGGGGATCATTCAATAAACCTAGTGGGTCAGGGAGCTGGTAAAGTTATCAAGCCAAAATCTAAGAAATTTAAGAAGAAAGCACCCACTAAAGTATCACAGGTTACTGATAATGATAAGAAGAAAAGAAAGAAAGATAAATGTCACTTTTGTAAGAAAGAAGAACATTATCAGAAAGATTGTCTGAAATGGAAAGCTTGGTTCGAAAAGAAAGATATCTTTCATTATGCTTCTCCAATTTATGAATCAAACTTATCTGAAGTTCCTTCTAACACTTGGTGGTTGGATTCTGGTGCCACTACTCATGCTTCCAATGTAATGCAGAATTCCTTATAATCCAGAGCATAAACCCAAATGAGAACTTCTTGTTCATGGGGAACCGACAGAAGGCCCCAATTGAAGGCATAGGGACTTATGTCTTACTTTAGATACTGAGCATTACCTGAATCTACTACAAACTCTCTATGTTCCTTCACTTTCTAGAAATTTAGTTTTTGTTTCGAAACTTGATGTTAATGGGTTTAGTTTTAAGATTGGAAAAGGATGTTTCAGTTTATTCAATAAAGATGGTTCCTTTTGGTTCTGAATTCTTATGGATGAATTATATAAATTAAAACTTGATGATATATTTTCTGCATCCCTGATGTGTGTCCATCAAAATATTGGAATTAAGCGTAGTATGGCAAATAATAACTCTGCTTTCTTATGGCATAAACGTTTGGGTCATATATCCAAAGAACGACTACAAAGATTAGTAAAGAATGAGATTTTACCAAATCTAGATTTTACTGATCTTGGTTTATATGTGGATTGCATTAAGGGAAAGCAAACCAAACATAACAAGAAAGGAGCTACAAGAAGTACTCAGCTTCTTAAAATTATACACACTGATGTATGTGGACCTTTTGACACTCCATCCTTTGGTGGAGAAAAGTTCTTTATCACCTTTATAGATGATTTTTCTTGTTATGGATATGTCTATTTACTTAAAGAAAAATCTCAAGCTGTAAATGCTCTTGAGGTATTTACTAAAGAGGTTAAAAGACAACTAGACAGAAAAGTAAAAATTGTAAGATCTGATAGAGGTGGTGAGTATTATGGAAAGTATAATGAATCAGGGCAAAATCCAGGTCCATTTGCAAAATTCCTTGAAAAACATGGCATATATGCACAGTATACTATGTCAGGCACACCTCAACAAAATGGTGTGGCAGAAAGGTGAAATAGAACATTATGGATATGGTTAGGAGTATGATAAGTAATTCCTCATTACCAAAATCTTTGTGGACATATGCTCTAAGAACTGCAGTGCATATACTGAATAGGATTCTTAGTAAGGTAGTTTCTAAAACTCCTTTTGAGTTGTGGACTGGAAGGAAACTTAGTTTAAGACACCTGCATGTTTGAGGTTGTCCAGTAGAAGCACGAGTGTATAATCCACATGAAAAAAATTGGATTCTCAACTGTCAGTGGTTACTTTATAGGTTACCCAAAAAAATCCAAAGGTACAGGTTTTATTGTCCAAACCATAGTTCTAGAATTATTGAGACAGGCAATGCCAAATTTATTGAGAATGGTGAAGTTAGTGGGAGTGCTGACAAATAGATTATAGATATCAATGAAGTAAGGGTTAATGTTTCATTGCCCATAAATGTTTCTGAATCTACAATCATGCCTTACATTGTTCCAGAATTACAAAAATAAAACAACAATGAACAATGTTTGAATGAAGAAGTACCCCATGAAGAGCCTAACCTACCAATAGCTGACAAAATTGAACCATATGGAATAGCTTCAAGTAAACCTGTAAGGATACAAAAATCAGCTATTTCAGATGATTATTTGGTTTATTTGCAAGAGTCAGATTTTGATTGTGGCATTTATGAAGATCCTGTTTCATTTTCACAAGCCATTAACAGTGATAAGTCTGATAAATGGATTGATGCTATGAAAGATGAATTAAAATCAATGGCTAAAAATAATGTCTAGGATCTTGTCGAATTGCCAGAAGGTTCTAAACAAGTTGGATGTAAATGGGTTTTTAAAACCAAACGTGACTTGAATGGCAATATCGAACGTTTTAAAGCTAGACTTGTTGCCAAGGGTTATACTCAGAAGGATGTCATTGATTATAAAGAGAAATTTTCACCAGTTTCAAAGAAAGATTCATTAAGAATAATTATGGCTTTGGTAGCTCAATATGATTTAGAGTTACATCAAATGGATGTGAAAACAGCCTTTCTTAATGGAGATATAGAGGAAGAAATTTATATGGATCAACCTGAAGGTTTTTCATGGAAGGAAAGGATCATATGGTGTATAAACTTAAGAAATCAATATATGGACTTAAACAAGCTTCCAGACAATGGTATATTAAGTTCAATGATACTATTACATCTTTTGATTTTCATGAAAATATCGTTGATCGATGTATTTACTGAAATATTTGTGGAAGTAAGTTTATATTTTTGGTTCTATATGTTGATGATATTTTGCTTGCTGCTAATGATTTAGGTATCTTGTATGAGACTAAAAATTTTCTCTCTAAGAATTTTGAGATGAAAGATATGGGAGAGGCATCTTATGTGATAGGAATTTCCATATTCAGAAAGAGATCACATGGATTGTTAGGGTTGTCTCAGAAAACTTATATCGAGAAAATTCTTGAGAAATTTAATATGAACAACTGTTCAGCAGGTATTGTCCCAATACAAAAGGGGATAAATTTAGTCTTATGCAATGTCCAAAGAATGATGTGGAACGTAAGCAAATGAAATCTATTCCATATGCTTCTGTTGTGGGTAGCTTGATGTATTTGCAAACCTACACAAGACCAGATATCAGCTTCACGGTTGGGATGTTGGGCCGCTATCAGAGTAACCCTGGTATTGATCATTAGAAAGCTGCAAAGAAAGTGATGAGATATCTTCAAGGAACTAAGGATTATATGCTCACATTTAGAAGATCTGATCAGTTGGAAGTGATTGGATATTCAGATTCAGATTTTGCTGGTTGTGTTGACAGTAGAAAGTCAACTTTTGGCTATGTGTTCCTGTTGGGAAAGGAGCAATTTCATGGAAAGTGCCAAACAATCAATCATTGCCTCATCCACTATGGAAGCAGAGTTTGTAGCATGTTATGAAGCTACAATTCATGCATTATGGCTACGAAACTTTATTTCAGGACTTGGGGTTGTCGACACCATTACCAAGCCGCTGCAAATTTATTGTGATAATTTTGCAGTAGTTTTCTTCTCCAAGAATGACAATATTCCAGAGGTGCTAAACATATGGAATTAAAGTACTTTACTGTCAAGAGAGGTCCAGAAACAAAGAGTGTGCATTGAACATATTAGAACGGATCTTATGATTGCAGATCCTTTGACTAAAGGTTTACAACCAAAAACATTTAAGGAACATGTACATAGAATGGGTCTTGTTGTATTGAAGATTATTATGATGATGTTATGTATTAAAGATTGCTTATGATGATATTATGAATTGAAGATTGATTATGATGTTGTTGTGCCACTCTTGAGCTCTTTAATATGATGTTTCTGGTTTTATTTCTTATTTCTTGTTCCTTATGCTTGTATACACTTACTGTTTTGAACAAGAAATTTACTGTCTTTTAGACAATTAAGTGGACATTAAGTTATTTATATATAAATTATGTGACCTAACATGATAAGTTGCTAATACAGTAGTATATGGAAGGGAGTATGCAAATTGGATGTGTATGACCGTCATAACTCTTATTATGTAATTTATTATGTTAAAGTCAATCATGATGAAAGATGACATTATGAAATTTAATTTACGTGCGCCTAATGTTTACACTATTAAATATTAATGTCATCAACTTTCGGCCCAAGTGGAGAATGTTAGATTAGCCCTTTAATGTAAGATTGTTACAAAGGCGAAGAGTCCCTCTTGGCGAAGAGTCGCCTTTTTTCTCGATCTAGTCTAGTATGCGAAAGGTGAAGGGCCAGATCTAGCGTATGCGAAAGGTGAAGGGCCAGATCTAGCCTAGTATGGCCAACAATTGTTTCTTCTGCACGTGTGAAGAAACAAAGGGCTACCGTTAATGGTCCGAAAGTTTAAGCCATTAACATTAAGCCATGGTATTAAAGGACATTAAAGTCATTAATTGGTGTTTGATGGAAATACCGATTAAATGTTATATATATATATATATATATATATAGTCCTCTCTCTATCTAATGAAGTTAGCAAGAATCCATTTATCTGCTAGAAGGAATGAGGTTAAGGGAGAGAAACTAATTATTTTGTAGAAAGGGGCTATCAAACATGAAGAGGTTATCATAATCTAATCAGATTCAAGCCTCAAGTCTACATATATCATGATAAACTCTGCATCCGCATCAGATAATTATACTATTAGAATGAATTCCACATTAAATAAATATATTATTTTAATTTTATATATAATAAATTATTTATTAAAGATTTTATATTTCTCACATCCCCTTCTTAAGCAGTCCGAAGTGGATGGTAGATCCATGTGCCACATAAAAGGGGATAAGCTGTTTCTGTGGGCAATAGCTGGCCTTTGCTCTCAAATATTTTTTTTTATGGGTACGTACACGGTACACCTTATTCCCATTCTGCCGTGCATCGGCTTTTCAAACCTTCAGAAAGAAAAGTAAACAATGCGTGCGGGCCGAGTCCAGTCTTATGAGAGAATGGAAGTCTAGACTTCAACCATGCATGCAAACGTGAAAGGTGTTATATATCAAGCGATCCTGTTTTCCTTCTTCCCTCATTCCATTCCATCAACGAACCAATTAAGCTCTCTATCTTCCTTGCTTCTAATAATATTCCGAAGAAAGGAAGCTTATCAAGGGCATCTCTCGCACTCCTTTTGTTGGGGGTTAGAATCATCATTGCATTGATAATCGTAGTAAGGGGGCTAAGACCGACCCCATCCCTCCGCCCGCTACGATATGCCCCAAGGAATAAGCTAAACTAATATGGTCCGTTGGATCACGCGATCCCCGAGCTTCCAAAGCTCGGCCTTCCCCGAGCTTCCATAGCTCGGCTCTCTCCGAGCCTCCCATGGTTCGGCTCTCTCTCGAGCTTCCATAGCTCGCTCCCCCCGAGCTTCCATAGCTCGGCTCTCTCGGAGCCTCCCATATCTCGGCTCCCCCGAGCTTCTATAGCTCAGCTCTCTCCGAGCTTCCTAG
>UESW01001907.1:114935-160018 GCA_900491605.1 Calamus simplicifolius
TTCAAGTCCCGTTAAAACTTGAAGAAATGAGTTAAGGATCTCAATCTAGAGTAGAACCTCTCTAATGGCTAATCGGAGAAGAGCAACCTCTGAAGCCCAAGACCAGGTCGCCTCCCAGAGACCTGATCCGGTGAGCAGTGTAGCGCCACAGCCTCCACCGATTGAAACCCCATCGCCACCAGCCATCCGGTGACCCAGGATCAGTTCGCCACGCTGGTCCAGCAGGGTCCAGGCCCTGACCCACCTGGTTCAGGAGCGTTCGCAGCTCCTTCCGCTCCACACCTTCATAAGAAGGCCGCGACTCCTCCCTCTCCGGTGAACTCCTCCTCCGGTCCACATGAAGCCATGGACCCCCCGCATCGACCAAAGGGACCAACCAGTCCCGCGAGGCGGCTACGACAAGGATCTTCCCAGATCCGGCGAGCCCAGACCCTCTCCCGGTGTCCTCCCACCATGATTCTACGCCGTCCCTGCGTTCTCCTCACCAGCTCCTCCTCTTACCGCTGAAGAGGAGATGCATCAACAGATCCGGGAGATGTGCCAAGAGCTGGACGCCGCAAACCAGGCCCATCCGCCTCAGCCCAAGGCGGAGTAGGGCATTCCCTTCTCAAAAGGGATCATGGAGGAAGTGATTCCCTCCTATATCAAGTTACCAGCCGTCGAACCCTACCACGGCTCTTCTGACTCGGATGATTATCTCAGCAGCTTCCGGTCAATAATGATGTTCCACAGAGCATCCGATGCGATCCTCTGCCGCGCCTTCCCCTCCACCCTCAGAGGATCTGCCCGGACCTGGTTCAACACTTGAAACCGGGTTCCATTGATTCATTCGATGAGCTGAGCCACCTTTTTATAGGCCAGTTCATCAGCAGCCGCCGTCACCGACGGAGATCTGACTCCCTCTCCGAAGTCAAGCATAGAGAGGGGGAATCCCTGAGAAATTATCTTGGCCGTTTCAACAAGGCCATACTGGAGGTAGACCACCTTAATCACGAGGTGGCTATGTCCGCCTTAGCGGGGGGAGTCTCAAAGGAAAGCGACTTCTACCTGGCGATGGAAGTCAGCTACCCCCAAACCTCTCCGACATGATGGCCCTGGCAGACAAATACGCCAGGGTCGAAGAGTCGCGGAGAGTTGCCCGCGCCGAGCTAGCAAGAAGAAGGAGCCCAAAGGTCCCGACAGGCACCGACCTACCCATCGGCCGAGTCCGCTCGCCTCCAAAGAGCTCCCCCACTACCACCGAGGAATCGCTCTCGAAGCCCACCAGGCGATTCGACCGCTACACTCCATTAACCGTGCCCCGAGCACAGATCCTCATGAAGATAGAGCGCCAGCTTCCACGACTAACTCCTCTCCGAGGGAACCCGGCCCAAAGAGACCTACAGTATTGCCACTACCACTGGGAGCACGGCCACGACACTGAGGAATGTTGGCAGCTAAAAAAATGAAATCGAAAGGCTGATCCAGCGGGGCCGCTAAACCAATTCAGGAGGGCTCCCGAGCCAGGACAAGGGGGAGACCGCCAGCCCGAACTTCAGCAACCTCCCCCTCCACCAAATCTGCCCATGATCGACCACATCAATGTGATCGAAGAGGCCGGCGGCTCGAGCTCCAGAGTGGCGACGAGGGATCAGCGCCAAAGAAAGCACGGACGGGCGAGCTCTCCTTCTCTGACGACGATCTCCGAGGGATACAGTTCCCCCATGATGATGCATTGGTTGTATCCCTCAATTTAAATAACTATGATGTAAGCCGGATCCTTGTTGACAGCGGAAGTTCGGTGAATGTTTTGTACCTCGATGTGTTTGCCAAGATGAAACTGCTCACAGAAACCTTCAAGCTGTGGATTCCACCCTAATGTGATTCACAGGCGACGTCATCACCCCGAAGGGGTCGTCACCCTGACAGTTCGCGTAGGAGCCTGGCCCCTCGTGGCCATGGTTCACACAGACTTCCTAGTGACCAAACTTAGGTCCCCATACAACGCGATATTCGGCAGACCCGGCCTGATGTCCCTCAAGGCAGTTGTCTCCATCCCACACTTATCCATGAAATTCCCCGCTGGGCAGGGAGTTGGAGTTGTTCAAGGGAGTCAAACCATGGCTCGGCAATGCTTCGTTACCAGCCTTCAGTCCAGAATGCTGGAAGTTGACGGGCTGGATGCTCGAGAGGATTTCGCCGAACAGCGAGGAGAACCAGCCGAGGAGCTGGAGGAAGTGCCGTTGGATGAGGCTCGTCTCGACCGAACCATAAAAATTGGGTTGCTGCTAAAGGGCGAACCTCGGCGCAAGTTGATCAAGTTTCTCCGAAGCAACGCTGACGTCTTCGCCTGGTCCGCCTCTGACATGCCGGGGATTAGCCCTGAGGTTCTCGTCCATCATCTCAACGTGGATGAGATGTACAGGCCGTCAAGCAGAAGAAGAGGAGCTTTGCCCCGGAGCGGCAGAAGGCTATTGAAGAAGAAGTTGATAAACTCATCAAGGCAAACTTCGTCCGGGAGGTAAACTACCCGAGCTGGCTATCAAATGTCGTCATGGTGAAGAAGTCGAACGGCAAGTGGCGGATTTGCATCGACTTCACCGACCTCAACAAAGCCTGCCCAAAAGACAGCTTCCCTCTTCCCCGGATTGACCAGCTTGTGGACGCCACCTCGGTCATCAAATGCTGACATTCATGGATGCTTACTCTGGCTACAATCAGATCCAGATGGCCCACAAAGATGAAGAAAAAACTGCCTTCATAACCGACCGAGGTACTTACTGTTATCGTGTCATGCCTTTTGGTCTTAAAAATGTAGGGGCCACCTACCAAAGGCTGGTGAACAAAGTGTTCAAGGAGCAAATCGGCTGGAATATGGAGGTGTATGTCGACGACATGCTGGTTAAAAGCAAAGAAGCATCACAGCACGTCGAGGACCTCTCAGAGAGCTTTGCAACGCTCCGCAAGTATGGGATGAGGCTCAATCCAACCAAATGCACCTTCGGCGTTAACTCTGGGAAGTTTCTCGGCTTCATGGTCTCCCAGCGAGGTATCGAAGCTAACCCCCAGAAGATTCAAGCTCTTCAACAAATGGCACCTCCGGCATCTATTAAAGAGGTCCAGCGCCTAACTGGGAGGATAGCGGCTCTCAACCGCTTCGTGGCGCGCTCGGCCGAAAGGTGCCTCCCCTTCTTCTCCGATCGGCTAAGAACTTCCGGTGGACCCCTGAGTGTCAGAAATCATTTCAAGATCTCAAGAAGTACCTCGGCTCGCCCCCGCTCCTCAACAGTCCAAGTCCAGGCGAGACGCTGTTCTTATATATGGCTGTTTCAGAGGGTGCCGTCTGCTCGGTGCTAGTTAGAGAGGAAAACAAGGTCCAGAAGCCGATTTACTATGTCAGCAAGCTACTCCGCGATGCGAAGGCAAGATATAGCAGAATTGAAAAGTTGGTGTTGGCCTTGATCACCTCAATTTGGAAGCTGCGACCGTACTTCTAGGCGCACTCTGTGACGGTCCTGACTGACCAACCCATCAAGGTGGTAGCCCACCGCCCGGATGTATCAGGAAGAATGACCAAGTGGGCCGTCGAGCTGAGCGAGCATGATATCCACTTTCAGCCTCGCCCAGCCATCAAAGCTCAGGTGTTAGCCGATTTTCTCCTCGAGTGTACCATCCCGGAGGACGGCTCCACCCCTAACTCCCTGAAGAGCCAAAATCTGGTGCCCAGGGCTCCTCCATGTCAACGGGTCATCTAATGCTCACCACTCCGGTGCGGGCCTGGTTCTCACCAGTCCGGAGGGGGCGACTTTTGAATACGGTGTCCGCTTCTCCTTCCGGCCTCCAACAACGAAGCTGAGTATGAAGCCCTGCTGGCCGGTCTCCGAATCGCCCGCAACCTAAAGGTGGAGAAACTTAATGCTTTCACCGACTCCCAGCTAGTAGCGGGTCATGTGCGAGGAGAGTTCAAAGCTCGGGAACCAAACATGGTTCAATATCTTCAAGAGGTGCGGAGCCTACTTCCCCATTTTTCCGAGTTTGAGATTACTCAGATTCCCAGATCCGAGAATGCTCGTGCCGACCTGCTGTCCCGATTGGCGACCACGGAGTCAATGGACGCCGAGCAAAAATTCCACCTGGAGACCTTGGAGAAACCCAGCATCGTGGAAGCCGACCGAATAATGCAAGTTGAGACTGAACCATCATGGTTTGACCCCATTCTGAAGTACCTCAAAGAAGGGTCGCTTCCACCCGACGGAGAGAGGCCAGAAAGCTAAAGCTGCAGGCCACCCATTATGTGCTAATTGACGACCAGCTCTACAAACGATCCTTCTCCATGCCACTGCTCAGATGCCTCCGCCCGTCTGAAGCAGACTATGCCCTCCGGGAGGTGCACGAAGGAATTTGCGGAAGTCATTTGGGGAGCCGGTCCCTGTGCCACAAGGTGCTGCACCAAGGGTACTACTGGCCGACCATACAAAAGGATGCAGATGACCTTGTCCAAACTTATGATCCATGCCAGAGACATTCAAGCATTCAGAGGCTCCCCTCCAGCAGTCTGGTTCCTATCTCCTCCGCTTGGCCCTTTGCTAAGTGGGGGATGGACATTCTGGGCCCCTTTCCCCTCGCTACGGGGCGGCGGAAATTTCTGTTTATCGCCATCAACTACTTCACAAAATGGGTTGAGGCGGAGGCGGTTGCACAAATAACCGAGGCACGGGCCAGAGATTTTGTATGAAGGTCCATCATTTGCCGCTTCGGCCTCCCGCACACCATAATCACTGATAACGGTAGATTCGACAACTCTAAGTTCCGCCAGTTTGCGAAGAGCACGGAATCCGTCACCACCTCACCTCGGTTGGGCATCCACAAGCTAACGGAGCAGCTGAAGTGACCAACAGGACTCTACTTCAAGGAATCAAAGCTCGTCTCTCCAGAGCCCAAGGCAGGTGGGCAGACAAGTTGCACCATGTCCTGTGGGCCTACCGCACCATACCGAGAGTCCCCACAGGCGAAACTCCATTCCGGATGGCCTTCGGCACAGAGGTCGTTATCCCTGTAGAGATAGGCCTCCCTTCGCTGCGGGTGGAGAGCTACTCGGAGGAAGCTAGCAACGAACAGCTCCGTACCAACCTCAACCTGGTAGAGGAGGTCAGAGAGAGAGCCCATATTAGAGTGGCTGCCTATCAGCAAAGGGTGGCCCGCTACCACGCCTCCAGAGTCAAGGGAAAGCTTTCCTGCCCGGTGACCTTGTTCTCGAAAAGCATCTGTCTCCAAACCACTGGAGCAAGGGAAACTGGCACCAAATTGGGAAGGCCCCTACCAAGTAGCGAGATCGTTGGACCGGGGACCTACAAGTTGCAAGATTTGAGGAAAGTCCATCCCCCGAACCTGAACTCAGACAATCTCCGTAAGTATTATCAATAGGGTATGTCCTTCATAGGCTCACCTCATTATACCTTATTATACCTTTCTATCGGCACATGTTTTCATGATTTGCAACATGAATCATTATACATTATGTCACCAAAAATTACGAAAAGAAACAGGTGCTGCACACCAATCCTCGGCACGACCGAGTTACCTATTTGAACAGGAAATCTCCGAACCTCGGCAGGGCCGAGCAACAAATCCTCCGAACCTCGGCAGGCCGAGCAACAAATTCTCCGAACCTCGGCAGGGCCGAGCAACAAATCCTCCGAACCTCGGCAGGGTCGAGCAACAAATTCTCCAAACCTCGGCCAAAGCCAAGAAGCGACCTTAACTATCAAGTTCCTCGGGCCAACCGAGCGACATTCCCGCGCCCTGATCGCGCCCGATGACCGAATCATCGGCCAAAATAGCAAAGCCCTCACGCCTTGGCCGCACCCCAGGGCGTCGTTTGAAGCGGGGTGACTTATCAAATACCCTAAAAACAAAAACAAAAACCTCCTGATACTCTGGAAGAAGTAAAGGATCTCCTTCTAAAGGACCGCCTAGGTCCGCCACTGGTCCAAACAGAGACCAGTGACCCCCCAAGAAAACTCGGTTCGGATTCGGGCAGCTTACAAGCCCTGACCAACCTAAGCGATCTCCTGAACTATGTTCGAATTCGGGTGGCCTACATGCCCTAAACGAAACCCACCCGTGATCTCCTGAAATTAGCTCGAACTCGGGCGGCTGATAGATCTCAATCAAACACGGGCGAATGCTTCGGAAGCAACAGAATGCACAGTATGCCAAATCCTTATATTCATTGAAAGAAAAAGAAAGACAACAACAGTAAAAGAAAGAAAAAGAAGCAGAAAAAGCCCTCGCTAAGGCTCACTGTCTTCTCCGGAAGCTAACAAATCCTCCAGCGCTGGGAGAGCTCGGCAACTTGTCGGTGGAGAGATGATATCTCCCCCCATTGCCGGTCCACCACCCGCAGAGGGCCGCGACCTCCCTCGCAGTAACGGTGACATACTCTTCGATGACCCTCTCGAGCCGCTGGTGCTCGCGAAGGCCGACGCCAAGGCCTGCCCATCGACCGTGATGGTGGGACGGCCCCCTCTGTACGCAGCAAGCCATTGATCACCGCTCTAAACCATCAGATGACTGCCCTCCTCCTCGAGAGGCCATGTCGAAAGCTGTTCTAAGGACGAGTCGAAGGGATGGCAAACACCAGCACCCCTCGTCCGCATTTATACTTTTCAAGCGAGTATTTCGATCAATCGGGTCGTAACCACCGACCCGTAAGAATTCACCACGTGTCCCGCTTTAACCAGCCTGCAGAATCCGAAGGGTCATGCCCCATCCCAAAATCAGTAATGCAGACTATTCGGAAACCCCCCTTTTCTTCTCTGGAACGGGTACTTCCCATCTGCCGCCCCCCGTAATAAATGCTCTCAACACTTCCCCAAGCTCTTTTAAACTGGCCGCCTTTCGGGAAGTGTGAAAAAGAGAGAGCTCCAGCGCCTGACAATAATTCGTTCCCTCGGGAGTAGTCATGTCATAAATGGAGGGCGCGACCATGCACCGCCCGTTCTGCCTTGACGCCCCTCACCGAACCCCGCAGAGACCTAGCATCATGACTCATGGTGACGACTAAGTCACCCCTCCGAGCTATAAGACCTCCGAACCTCGGCAGGGCCGAGCCACCAATGTCGAGCTCCAATAGGGTCGAAGCATGAGTCTCCGAGCTTCGGCCAGAGTTAAGGAACATATTTTACCACCAAACAGTCTCTAAACCTCCGTCTAGACCCGGGCAGCTCACAAGCCCCGACTAGTTTGGATGACGTGGGATCCTCGTCTAAAAACGAACAAGATGTCCTTATGCCCCTTGGCCAACAACAACAACCTAGCACAAAAGAGACAGAAATTGAGAAATAAGCAAAACTTTCTTTCATTGCCATCGAAACCGATTACAACTGCCTGAGAGGCATTACGAGAGCATTGAAATACATAAAATGAAGACGAATACAAAGCTCGGGCAGCTGCTCCAAAGTAGATCTGGGCAACTGTGATGCTCCGGCCGGACCGATAAATCGGACAAACCATGAACGGTCAGCTCGAGCCGATAACAGGCGACGACACGGACCAACAGTTGCAGCCAGCTTCAGTAAATAATGATATCTCGGCGACCCAACTGGGATATCAGAGTGATCGAAAGGGTGGACGGGATATTACCCCAAACCACCCAACCGAGAGGCCCCCCGACGAGTGGGTAGGAAGCTCGCAGACCCTGGTGCCAGAACGCTCTCCCAAACCGAGTGTGTACCGCTCCACCTTGCCCAAACTCAAAGGCAAGGTACTGCGGGCGGCACACCATCGCACCCTCCCCATGTGGCGAAAGATTCCCAGGCGAGCAAGCCCTGGAATCCAAACCGGGGAGGAGGAGAAGTTCAAGCGAGTCATGGGGAGCCCGCGTACACTTCCTATCGTACGTCCCCAGGGAGAACCACAAAAGACACACTGGAAGAGCATATGTGCGCTCTCCATGTGATCTCTGTGGCTCTCCTGTGCGCTCTCCATATGATCTCCAGGACTCATCCCCTCAGGACGAGCCAATCTCCAGCGGCTCCTTCGTCACCCCAGCTATCCGGGGGGGAATGACTTATGAAAGAAAAGTTCGTCCTCCACTCGAAGCACCAGAGAGATGGGCATTGTGGAAACTCCAACAGGGAAGGAAACTTTGAGGACGGCCTAACACGACCCCTCTTCCCCCTTTTTATAGGTAGAAATGAACCGGGAGCAGCTATCAAAGCCGGAAGCCCCGAGATTCAAAACACCTAACCCATGCCACCACGTGGCCTCCCAGGATGAAAGCAGCGCCCCATTGCGCGCCAAGCCCATCGCCTGAACCATGACGCACGCAAAGATTTCCTTTGATCCCGAATCATGGTTGTTGAACGCAGAAAATCGCCCGCGATCCTACGAAACTGATAGATCCAGGGGATCGTCCTACGAGAACGACATCCCCCAATGGCGGGCAAACGCTTGCATCACACGTCGAAACAACCCGCGTGGAAAAGACCAACACAATAAAGGCCTCCCGGAAGGCTCCAGAGCAGCTTTTTACTGGCGTCAAAGCGTCAAAGTCGTATCATCCATTTCGGCAAAACAAAAATCGACTCGCCTGAGAAGAGACAGAACACTGACAAAGCAATTAAGGGGTGCGGACGCCGTGCATTCCTCGGTAATGAACCCCCAGTCTGGTTGCGCGTAAGGCCTAGGCATCACCTAACCCCCTTTTGTGGGGCCAGAGCTGTTCCTATACTTCAAAAACCAATTGAAATATCTGCTCTCAGCCGAGCTACTTTGTCCTTCGGCCCCAGCCGAGCTACTTTGTCCTTCGGCCTAAGCCAAGTTAAATCGTCTCACACCAGGCTGCGTTGGCGTCCGACCTTTTCGTTGAGACAACCCCCACACCTCTACCTTTACCAGGACATTCCACCAAAACTTGAGACAAGAAACCATTCAGGGAGAACCAATAGATGAAGATGGCCAATCTATTTATTGATCTCTGGTCAAATTACAAAACGAAAGAGAGGAAAGAGAATACATATGACCCCCAAAGGGTCAGGACTCAGGATCAACCCCAGCATCTCCTGCAGCCGCACTAGCAGGAGCGTTACTCGGCTCTCCCTTCTCGAAGGTTCTACGACAGGATACGTCGGCAGTCGCATCAACTCCCAGGATGGCATCGAGGTCGACATCATATATTCTCCATATTCGTCCTCCTCGACCCCCGGGATGTATGCTTCATAATGTTCAGCATCTAGGCACGACAGGTCCAGGTCCGGGTAAGCCTGAGCAACCTTAGCCCTCGCCTCATCTTCGCCCAGCTAAATGCGTCGGCACAGGCCGCCCTACGTTCGTCGATGAATTCGGTGGATTTCTTGTACTCCTCCACCACCGAGGAGGCCCGCGCATTTGCCTCGATTAATTGCTTCTCTAGTTCGGAGATCCTTCGGTGCCTCAAGGCCGCCTCCTCTCCGAATGCCTCCAACCATCTCTGGAATTCCTGCCTCATCTTATGCGTCTGCAGGCAAAAAGGCCGAGTAAAGCAAAAATCGAAAGGTCAAAATGAACGGATCCAATAGAGCCATACCTAATCCTCCCGCCGGGCTAACTCCCCCTCCAGCACATGGACCCTGTTGAGAGCCCTAGACCTAGCCGACTAGCTATGGCGAAGACTCTCTTTTAGCTCGTCCACCCGGGTCTGGGCATCTCCAACTTCCTGACGAGCAAAGTCGACCTCATCTGACAGTCGGGCAGCACGTTCATCCGACCACTTTAGCCGATCTTGTGTATCGGCAAGCTCCTTGCTTAAGTGGGTGAGGTGGTCCTGCTGCCACCGGCATTTGCATCTTCCTCCTCGAACTTTTTACTCCAGCCAGCCTTATCTTCGGCATGGCTAGCTTTTAGCTGGTCCCACCTCTTATCAAAGTATAGCTGCATGGACTTAACCTTGCCTTCATGCTCCGCCCTGGCCTGAGCAAGCTCCGAATTAGCCTTCTCAGATTGCTCACGGAAGCCTTGAAGCTCGCCAATTTGAACGGTAAGTTAGGAGGCTCTTTCCCTCTCAGCCGCGAGAATCTGTTGGCCTCCCCAAGCTCCCACTGGAGCTCACTAACATGTGCAGCGAGTCGGGGGGCTCTCTCCCTCTCGATTGCAAGAATTCTGCGAGCCTCCCTGAGCTCCCTTTGAAAAGTCACCAGGGCTCGAGAGAGTTTCTCAGTCGACTCCGCCCTCTCCTTGAAGAGATTGGCCTCATAGCGGGCCCGGGCTCAAGCTCCAACTGCCAGATGCAAGCGCCATTTCAATGCCCTCATGATCAGGGAGCTCTACGAAGAAGGATGACACGCATAAAAGATAGACGAACTAACTAACCAGAGATCCAACTTCGGTGCGATAACTTACCCGAGACGCGTAGTCTGTGGCGATCCTTGTAAGAGCAAGGTCATCAATCTTGGGGAGAAGGAAAGCCTCGTTTGGCACCCCAGCGCGACAGAAGGCCACCTCGACAAGGTCTTCCGGGTGACCCCCTCCAATTGAAGAACTCTCCTCCCTTGGAACGCAGACCGTATCAGAGCGGAGAACCTGGCGCTTACTTTCGGGTCACGCGAGTGGAAATCTGCTCCCAGGGAGCCATCTAGAACTCCGCGACCCATGAGCTTCTTGACAACCCAGCTTCCGCCGCCAGGGCCCTCGTTTGGGAAGCCTCGGACGTTTCGGCTCCGGCAAGGAAGACCCCGGCCGAAGCATCCCCTTTGCTCGCTGGCTCCGCTCCTTCTCCTCCCTCTTCTTCTTCCTTTCCTCTCCTTCTGCTCTTGTCTCCTCAGAGATTTCCCTGTCCGTGACAGGCCCTTCAGGAACTTCCGCTCCCTCCGGAGCCCCCTATTCCTCATCGGGAGGCCCTTCACCAGAGAGCCCCTCGCGGACCGCGGTCGTTGGTTTGGCAGGTTCGGCCATCTCCTCATCGCCCGTTGGCTCCCCTATCGATGGCCCAGGCCGGCCCTCAGTAGCCGCAACCTCTTCCCCTACCTCGATGGAAGCAGAGGCTGTCCCCACTTCCTCCTGTGACCTCGCCGAGCCATTGGCCTCCAATGAGGAGGACCGAGCCACCTCGCCTGCGGGAGCCCCCAGGCCAACCGGCGTTTCTCCTTCGCCATCGTGAGACAAAACGACGACAGGGGGGAGGAAACCCCAGCGGCCTCCTCCGAAACCCCCGCAACTTTCCGATCTTCATGCCTGGATAGATCATCCTCCACCGCCGAAAGATCAGGCACCGCCAAAACTCCGGCAGCTTCAGCCTGCGGCGACGAAGAGCGCTGACTATCACCACCCCTCCCGATCCCCCTGGAGCGGGAGCCGGAGGGGCGAGGCCTCTTCTCGGACCGAGGCTTGCTTCGGAACCAGATCTCCTACGGCGCTTTCCAGCTCCTCCCTCATCTGGTCCGCAAACGCCAACTTTTCGACTGTAGGAGCAATACGATTCGCCGGTTAGTTCACACAGAAACCAAAGATGAAGCCACACTAAATTATCAGCCACGGGATAATACTCACCACGAGGATCGACGGGACTTAACCCGGCCGCGAAAAGAGCGTCCTTCGATAAGAGAACGCTGGATGGGAGAGCCTAACTGCTGCGTAGCACAACCAAATCCCTCTTCTCCGAATCAGTTAATTCCGGGTGTGCTTCCGGATCCTTCACGTACTGCCCCTAGACCCGAGGGAAATCCAAACCAATGTTCCCCCTGACCATGAGGAACCGCGACTTCCACTCCTTTATCAACGAAGGGTTGTCCGATATCATCTTGAAAGATCTCCGGGACCGATGTAAGGTCATTCTGAGGCCCTCCCAGAGACCAGATTAAAACACACCCTGAATAATGAGAGGGTCGCTGTCACCCCGAGGCACTTACACAACGAGATAAACCCGATGAGGTTGCGCCAGCTGTTAGGGGCCACCATGGTGAAACATATGTTGTAGAACTTCATCACCTCCCGCACCAATGGATGAAGGGGGAATCGGAGGCCTGCCCTCAAGCTCTCCTCATAGCAGAACGTTCCATCCTCTAAATCGGACGTCACTCTATCCTCGGCCATCGGGACCAACAAGACGACGTCCCAGGGGATCTTGTACAAGCGGCGCATCCGTTCCAGATCAGCCAGGGTCACCTTCGAAGCCTAGTCGCTTGGGCTAACCATGCCTTCAATCACAGGGGACGATGAGCAGAATCGCAACGAAAGCAAGAAGACGAAGTTCTTCAGAGGAGAACGGAAGGGGGCTCTACAAATAAAGATGGCGCCGCACGACTCCTTTTTGCTAATCGAAACCATCTCAGGGTGAGGATGGGGCATCCTAACCTAGGCGTCCGGAACTGTCGCTACGGGCACCGTGAAAGTTGGGATTTCCCACGTGGCATTTCTCCGGCCGTTACCTTCACCCCTAAGGAATGACGGATCCTCCTTGGAAAGGCAAGACGGCCCCACGGCATTAATTAAGGGCATCATTGTGCAGGTAATTGAATACTCATCCCCAAATGCAGATCATGACACCTAAGCCTATACTCCCTATACGCCCGAACCTACGCTTCGAACTAGGAAGTGGGGGGCATATGTTGGGGGGTAGAATCGTCATTGCATTGATAATCGTGCAAGGGGGCTAAGACAGACCCCATCCCTCCGCCCGCTACAATATGCCCCCAAGGAATAAGCTAAACTAATGTGGTCCGTCGGGTCACGCGATCCCCCGAGCTTCCATAGCTTGGCCTCCCCCGAGCCTCCCATGGTTCGACTCTCTCCGAGCTTCCATAGCTCGGCTCCCCCGAGCTTCCATAGCTCGGCTCTCTCCGAGCTTCCATAGCTCGGCTCTCTCCGAGCCTCCCGTAGCTCGGCTCTCTCCGAGCTTCCATAGCTCGGCCTCTCTGAGCAACCCACGATCCGAAATTCACCTCTGCGGAACCTGGCGCAGGAGAGCCTATGCCCATCGTAACGGAATCCCAGGCAAAGAATTATATTGAAGAGTGGTCTAGAACCTAATACGGCCACCTGAGACCTACGCACCTACCAGATCTCAAGCCATCAAGGAGCTCTCCTAGCCATCGATCCCTTAACAAACAAGATACGAATCCCAACGGCTCCACAACGGCCTGATTCGATCCATTTCCGTATCCAAACAACCTTTGAACCTTCTAGAAGGCTCTCAAGGTCCAGGTGAAAGCCTATAAATACGACACTCCCCAAATTCTCCCAGGTATGCACTCACTCTCACTCTCACTCTCACTCTCTCTCTCTTCTCAGCTGCTCGTTGGCGCTCCCCCCTTTGAGCTCCCGATCGACCGCCCCTGGAGAGACTCTCCGGAGAGATCCACCTCCCCATTTTCTGTTGATCACCGATTCCCCCACTTAATTGAGCGTCGGAGGGTCTTCCGCGGAGGGACACCCCCAACGCCTCTCGCGCGAGGACTTCTGTGCAGGTCCGCCCCAGGAGATCGACCGCGTCCAAATCGGAGGATGAATCCCGGCGACAACACCTTTGTTACATAATTAATATGGCCGTGTGCTCAAGAGAACTGTTGCTTCTTGTGTTGGTGATTTCAAGCCTGCATCCTCTCATGGGGGCGAGGCCTTTGGCAGATGAGACGTGGATGGAGAACGGTGGGCTCTTGTTGGAGTCTCTTCGAGGTCCTGTCGCTCCTTCACGACCTTCTGGTTGCACCCACAACCCCAACAACCATGGGGGCACTTGCCCCATTCACTAACAGCTTTTTCTTGCCTTTGGGAAGTGCTGTTAGAGTTAGGACAGGAGGCCTTGCATTATGGATGTATGACCCGTGTAATTGTTTTAACGCATTGTCCATAACCTACAGCATAACCATTGCTTGTTTCTTCTATTTCTCATCAAAATTGTTGTCCAGTGAAGGTTGTCAGATACATCAGTTCTAGTTCTTGTTTTCATTTTCGCAAATGTAATGTTCGTTAAAGAAGAAGATCTGGTCAAGCGTAATTCTTTTTTCAGAATTAAACTAGCTTCTTTTAATTCACTTTTACAATGGATCATCGCTTGAAGATGAATCCGTATGTCTGTGTGCGCGCGTGTGCGTTTGTGAGACAGAGAGTTAGTTCAGGTTTGTTTTGAAGTCCAGTTTGACCCGGGTTGACGGGTAAAGACAAACTAGACCTCGACTGGGGAAGAAGAAAATGGTAGACTTTGTAACAAAGAAGTGGTGTTTGTCAACTTGAGCCGGTCAGAATGAACGCCGTTGAAACCTCGGAAGGAGCCCATCCATGCATCAATTGTCGCACTAAAGAGGCTTCTAAGTATGTTTTTGGTTTAAATTATTTCGTGCTTTTACGTCAGCCGCACGTTTCTAAGGTCAAGAGATTTGGACATGATGGTTGTGGCCTGAAGCTGTCCTCGGTGCAAACAGATATTCTTTCCCGAGAGGCCGAGCAGCTGCAAGGGAGGATTAGAGAGATTTTAGAAATGACACAGTTTCTCTCTCTCTCTCTCTCACCTTCTTTATCATCATCGTCATCGTTGACTCTGGTTGGACATGCCTTTTTTTACTTGTATTCACTATTTAGATGTAAAAAAATTTAGTAAAAAAATAAAAATTTGCTTGTCATCCCAACATCATTTGCAGAAAGCTATTTCAAATTGGCCTTTTCGTGGTGTTTCCAATCACTCGATAATATTAATTTGGAAAACCTAAATCTGAAAAGTGGTGTTGAATTAGGTATATGAATCCAATAAGTTAAAAGTTTAATATATTAGAAAAAAGAAAAGAGCCGCCACTCTCCTCGAGCTTAGTTACAAGATCAAGACGTAAATCTCAGGTCTCTTTGTGGAATATTAAAAGCAATATTTTTAGATTTAAAAATATTTTATCTTCACCTATATATTATTTTTCTATAAAAAATATCCTTCTATTTTTCTTATATTTTTATTTAAATAGCAGTTGTAAGAAAAAAAATATAAAACTTTGATAGATAGGTACTTGGATAATACTCAAGAGGAAATGCTTGGAGTAGAAGTAATAGCATTTAGAATCTCATTTCATAAACTTTTCCCACTCACTAAACTCAATACATATTGACCTATTTATAGACATAGAAAGTGTCTATTGAGCTTCTCTCATAAATACATCATAATGTAACCTTTAGTCTTCCCATGTGTCTCTTCGTTTTCATAACTGACTCTTCATTCTTCTAGATATCTCTTAGACTTCCACACTCATTAATGTCACATAGAAAATACAAAAGACACTTAAACTTCCACACTCATTTATTACAAATTAATTCCAACATCTCCCCTTAATTTGTAATTTTTCATAATATCTTCAATTACTGATTTGAACTGCAACCAAGAGGAAAATCTCTTATGGCACATGCTCTTCTCTTTGATGTATGATGTGGATATCTTGTATCTACTTCAATCACTCTTTCTTCATCTTCTATGATAACTCTTTTTTTTATTGTCTGCTTCAACTCATGTACTTCTTCATTACATCTTCATATTTGTTCTTCAACTCTTCATAGGCTTTATGCATATTTTGCGTTGATAGCTTGACAGCTTCAATTTCCTTATATGGCGCAACCACAACTATTACCTTCTCATCCTCCATTTTGCACAACCTCTGAAGACCACTCTTGTCTTCTTTCCTTTTGCAAAGTCCCTCTTATCTTGGACTTGCACACTTCTCAACGGATTCCTTTTGATCCGGAGACTTATCACCTTACTGGAGGATATAGATCACGGCTTCACGAGCAACTCTTGTACGAGCACCTTCTGCACTCGGAGCTTTCTATAGCTCTGCAACTGCTCCTTGACTCTTTGGCTCTGTGGTTTGCTTCAGGATCTACCAGGCTCTTTGGCTCTCTGACTCTCTGCTTCACGCCACTTTTTTTTTTTTTTTTTTTTGTGGGATCGACCTTGCTCTGATACCAATTGTTGAAAACAAAGTGGGCACACAAGAAGCTCTGATACCAATTGTAGGATAAAATAAAACTTTGATAGATAGGTACTGGATAATGCTCAAGAGGAAATGCTTGGAGTGGGAGTAATAGCATTTAGAATCTCATTTCATAAACTTTTCCCACTCACTTAAACTCAATACATATTGACCTATTTATAGACATAGAAAGTGTCTATTGAGCTTCTCTCATAAATACATCATAATGTAACCTTTTAGTCTTCCCATGTGTCTCTTCGTTTTCATAACTGACTCTTCATTCTTCTAGATATCTCTTAGACTTCCACGCTCATTAATGTCACATAGAAAATACAAAAGACACTTAAACTTCCACACTCATTTATTACAAATTAATTCCAACAGCAGTGACTATGTAGAAAAGGATCCTAAATCCTTGCTCTTAAGGAAAAAATTGGTAAGAAAAAAAGAAAAAAGAGTATTGATCCTCAATTAATATTTTAATTTTATTAACTTCAAGTAGCTCAAGTGCTCCCCTATGCTTGCAAAAAAGCTGAGAGTGAAGGTTTATTAAATTTTAGATCACATTTGCACACCTTTTTATATCTCAAAAAAACATTTTACACACCTTCATATGGGAATGCAAACTTCCCGGCCAGTTATAATAAAAGGAAAATGAATTTGTTAGAGCAGCACATCCCTAGTAGCTGATTTAATTTCCATAATATGCATGCATGGAAAGTTACACCAATTATATATATATATATATATATATATATATATATATATTGAAAAAGCCGTCTATCTCTTATTGCATAGCCTTGGCCCATTTTAAAGAGCGATCGAGAGAGCTGGCATGCGAGTTCTCAGCAAGGACCGCCATGGTTTCCTGGATTGTGGGTGCAGCCCGAAGGCCCCGAAGGTGTCACCGAACCTCTCAGGATTTCCAGAACGATCCCACCGTCCTCCGGCCCCCACTCTCCTTCCAAAGGCCTCGCAGACGTCAATAGTGGATTCAAGCTTGAGATCACCAGGAAGAGAAACAGCAGTTCCCTAGAGCAAAGACCCATCTCTCTACAAGAATGGACTCTTAACTTCTTTCTTTTTGGAGGATGTTGGATGTCTGATGACCGAGTATGGGAGACAAAAGAGGGCGAACGACAGCTCTTTATATAGCCAGACAATTTTCCATATATGAGTTTGTGCTTTTACCTGTTGACAAGGTCAGCTTGCGTTTGCTTGTTTACATGGGTTCAAAACTTTGAAGTCTAATCTGCGTTTTTCTCTCAAAAAAGACTTGGACGAGGCTAACGGCTCACGCCGTGTCTAAAAACCTAAGTCACGACTTGATCGTGTAGTCCATGGAGTTATTATTTGAGCGTGTATTCAAGGTTTGATCGCCGATGACTTCTCAAAGTTTGGAGCAGCTTGGGTTTGAGAGAGCGGAACTTCGCGTGGGTTGATGACTGACCGTTTCAAGCGGACGAGAAAGAACGCCTAGCAAGCTAAGAATGTAACTATTCCTAAGAGGGCATGCAGTTTGATGCAAGATAAAATCATCGTTGCATTAATATTTATGCATATGGCGAAAAGGTTAGAATCATTTTTTATTTCTTCCCACCATCTATCACATCCAAAAAAATAAAAAAAATTCATACTCAGCATGACCGAGTCATTTCCATGCCTCGACAAGAGAGCTACTCCCATACCTCGGCAGGACAAAGCTACTCCTATACTTTAGTAGAATCGATGTATTTTCTTTTTCGGCTTAAACGCTCCTATTGTTTATCACTATGCCGAGGCCTC
Organism: Calamus simplicifolius; assembly: GCA_900491605.1. Lineage (NCBI taxonomy): Eukaryota > Viridiplantae > Streptophyta > Magnoliopsida > Arecales > Arecaceae > Calamus > Calamus simplicifolius. The sequence goes on from UESW01001907.1 coordinate 132,620, forward strand.
TAGTCACCCAAATTCCAAAATAACCTTTTTGAAATGGAAACTAGAAGCCGAACATGACCCTTCGACCATGATCAACAAAAATTCAGATCCCTGATTATTTGGCGGGATTCGGACCATGTCGAAGCATTCCAAAGAAGGAAATAAAGACGATGAAGTTAAATATAGCTTAATGCCCAAATCTCAAAGCACCAATCATCTTCCTTGGCCGTTGATCCTCTAACTAATAGAATTCGTATCTTACCAGTCTCGCAACTAACCAAGTTCGAGTCAGATTCGAATCATACTAGCTTTTAGCTTCCCAAAACACATCCAAAAAGTCAGGTATCAACCCATTATCATTCCAACAGTCTATAGATATTTTGTCCTAAGGCTTCCTCAGGTACGCCTACTCTCTAACTGAGAATTCATTGAAGCTTAAGTAGAGTTTTCAGCTCTCGAGAAGCTAGACTTGAAGGACTCTCCCGCAAGAGCCTTCTCCTCATATTTGCTTGCTGTGGATCTCCACTGACTTAGACATCGAAGAGTCTTCCACAAGGATCACCCCCAATGTTTCCTACGTGAGGACTGTTTTGCAGGTTCACTGAGATGGGAGATCATCATCCGAATTCTGACGTAAGCCGCATCCAAGTCGGAGAATGAAATTCCACGGCAACAGATTGGCACTAGAGGAAGGGCCTAAAGTCCCAAAAACTTGCAATCAAAGAGATAAGATTCTTGAGAAAAAGAACAATCCCTAAAGGGCTAACCGAAGAAGAGCAACCTCAGATGCTCCGGATCAGGCCGCATCCCAGAGGCCTGATCTCGCAAATAATGTGGCACCCCGACAACCCCCACCGGCTGAGATTCCTCCAACGCCAGTGGCCCTAGTCACTTAAGACTAGTTCGCCACGCTGGTGCAATAGGTCCAAGCTCTGACCCAGCTGATACAGGGGCTCCACAGAGTCCCTCTTCCAACTACACCAACCCCACAAAAACTTTTTGATGAAACTATTGCCCCTATTTTGCCAGTGATCTCTTCTTTCGGTTTGCTCGAAGTCACTAGCCGCCTTCAGTAGCCCAACCGAAAAGAACCTAAATCGGCACCGCAAGGGGCTAGGGGAAAAAAGCCCGGCCAGATCTCGATGAGCTTGATCTCTCTCCGGGGTACTCCCGCCATGACTCGACGCTGCGACAACGGTCCCCTCACCCTCTCTCCTCCACAACTCGAGATGAAGGAGTCCAACAACAACTTCATGAGATGCGCTAAGAGTTGCGCCAGGAACTGGATACTGTCGAGCAAGTTTTTCCTCCCCAATCAAAGGCAAAATAGGGCATCTCTTTCTCCAAGAAGATTATGCGGGAAGTGATCCCTCCATATGTTAAGTCTTTCATCATTGAGCCATACCATGGATCCACTGATTGGATTGGATTTAAGGGTTTAGAAATTATTATAAAATTACATGCATCAACTTGCGACTCTATTGACTTTAAATGCATTGTTGACCATTCTATCAATGGATCTATTTGAATTAGCTATTGATCAGCATCTATCTTACATAACTATTGATCGATGGTTACTTAAAGCTTGTTTAATGGTCAATCCAAATATGACCTATATTGGTTAGATTTGAATAAGATTCAAAAATAAGATATATCGTATTTGAAACTTAGAAAAACTCTCTCTGCATCATGCATGGTAAGGAACGCATGCACTGTGCGTGTGCAGTACAAAAATGACAAGAATACTCTTGATATATGTGCGGCCACACATGCAAACGATCAATTACCATGCTCAATGCGCAAAGACTTTTCCTTAAAACTTAACTTTGCATTTAAATTTCAAGAGAGCATAACTCATAAAATGTCCATTGAAGTTGTTTTCTTAATAAGAAGGATAGTTTTTGAGATTTATAATTGCACGTCCATCCTTAAGAGATTTAAAGGACAGGATGTTTGAGGACAAATAACTTCTTTTACGTTTTAAAATGAGCTGATCAACATGATTTTTTTTTAAATAAAAGCTTGATGAGGAATATATCATAAATGGGGAAGAGCAGGATCAAATAAGATTGATGTGAAAGCTAGGATCTATTTCTAAATGAATTTTACAAATTCAAAGCATTTTTTTTTGAAATTTTTAGAGAAGACCATGCCTATGCACTATTCCAAACTCGCGCGACCCATCTTTTTTTGTTTTCTTTTTTTTATATCCACTGAATCAAGGAAAAGACTTGCTATACCATTCTTCGATGCAGCAAGCGTGCGCACCAAGAACATTAATTGATCGCACACCCATGCCACACTATGCATGCCGAGACTTAATGGGTCTTAGCACGTACTGCATGCACGATAGTATGGGCGAGTGGTCAATCCGTACGCATCGCCGTCCATCTAATGCGCATTTGCTGCATCGAAGGACAGTGTAGCAAGACTTTTCTCTAAATCGATGATAGTTGGGCCGGGAGAAAACGGGAGACCCACTCAAAACAAAAAGAAAAAAAAAAACATTAATCCATTCATATTGCGAGATCAAATTAATACCCTTCCTTCCTATTTCCTAAAATCGCATTAGAAGAACAGCAATCCTGAGTGGTGTTACGCGGCCATTAACTTGTAAATTAACCTTCTCTAATTGCTACCAAATTTTGGCCTGTAGCATTACTCATTCGTTAAATAGTTCTCTTTCTTAAATGCCACATATATCACCCTCTTTATTTCCACACCCTTGTCCTCCTATCCTTAACCTGTTGCCCTCCAATAAGCCAAAAATAATTAGGGGTTATATTTTTTTACAGTCGCTCGTTAAGTTCCCCTAATATTTTGCCATCGTCTCGTGATTAACGGGCTCGCTACCGTCCGTTTTGGATCCGATTCGGTCTCATCAACAAGTCATGCCCGTGGTTTTCAAAAATGGCCGGCCTGAGGCCGTTGGTCTTAGTCCAAGTCTCTTCATGAGAGAAAACGCTGATTGGACTTCAAACGTTTGAACCCATGCAAACAATGAAACAAACAAACAGTTGCAAGTTATCTAAAGGAGAAGGTGGATAATTTTCTAGCTATTTAAAGAGCTGGCTTTCTCCCCCTTTTGTACCCCATACTTCGTCACCAAACTTCCAACATCTACTCCACAAAGAAAGAACTCGAGTCTAGTTCTTGTAAAGATGGGTCTTTGCTCCAGGGAAGTGCTAGCTGTTTCTCCTCCTAATGATCTCAAGCTTGAATTCACTATTAGCGTCTGCGAGGCCTTTGGAAGGAGAGTGGGGGCTGAAGAACGGTGGGATTATTCTAGAGGTCCTGAGAGGTTAGGTGACACCTTCGGGGCCTTCGGGCTGTACCCACAACCCGGGAAACCATGGTGGTCATTGCTGAACACTCGCATGCCATCTCTTGCTCATTAAAATGGACCAAGGCTATACAATAAGAAGACAAACAAATTTTTTTTTGGGTGATTTAAGTTGATGCAACTTTCTATGCGAATGATGGAATCCAAACAACAAGCGATCAGTGCTGCTCTAACTCATTCATTTTCTTTTTAATATTAATTGGAAGAAAACATATTTTCATCAACAATGGAATCAATCTCGCTAGAAAAATACTCTGGGCTTTCACCTATTGGTGCTAACAATGAGATTGGTGTAGTGGTAATGCACTTGCTCTTGAATTCTTGATTTCGAGTTTGAATCCCTGCAGCCCCTCCTTTATTCTCAAAAGGATTTATTTAAATTGCTTTTCTTTTTTTGCTAGGCTTCACCTCTCCTCCCTCCCTTCTTCACGTGAGGCTCTTCTCCATGTACTTTTCCATGACTCCCTTCCTTCATCGCACCTTATCGCACCTTCATGCATTAAGACATCACCGTGCCGTGTGTGGGCATTTCTTCTCACATAACCGTACATTCTCTCACGTGGTGGATTCCATGCGATGGATTCCGCTTGATCTCACTGTACGAAATGACCCATGAAACGATGCCAGCGCCTTCTTCCGCTGGCTTCTGGATCCCACCCCTACGTCCTGAATCCTGTGGACAACACCGGTTCTTCGCGGCAGGAAGAAGATGAAATGACAGGAAAAAGATGAAGAGTAGGAAGGAGGAGGAAGAGGAGATAGGGCTGCCGTCCTATGATGAGAGATAATTAGGAAAAAAGAATCTATTCTATCTCATCCAAACCCTAGAAACTAGAATTTAAATACATTCATCAAGTGAGTCAGGCCCAAACTTAACCAAAAATTTCATGAACTAATCCAATGAGATTAAACTAATCCCCAAGCCCGTGTACGTCCGTGACTTGATTTAATCTCAACCATTGGATCTACACCTAGCCCAATACAAGTTAGCCCTCCTAGGCCTTGATAGCACCACACCATGCCCAACAATCTCTACCATGGTGCTTTCAAAGCCTCAGCACATCCACTGTGTCCATCAGCTGCATCCCTACGAAAGCTGTCCCATAAAAGAACCTTGGTCGGTGCATTGATGGGTTCTCCTTGGTATGTACCTTCACCAGCTTCACTCCACCTTCCTCCATAAGCTCTCTGTAGTCGAAACCTTCCTTCCGAGAGTATTCTCTGGCCACTACCTCTGGCCATTGGTTCTGCCTTATACCTGATACTTCCTTACTCTGATGCCTCTTTCTTGCGCTGATAAATCCATTTGCAACCAATGGGTTTCTTTCTTTGTGGCAACTGGATCACCTGCCACGTGCCAGTCCTTTGAAGAGACTGCATCTCCTATAGCATAGCCTGCATCATCTGCCATAGCCTGAACCCACCTGTTAACCCAATTAAGGATTTTGATGATTAATAAAACTATTTGAGTATAACATTTGATGTTACTAATGATTTTGATTAAGTTTTTCAGATTATAAGTCAATTCGATGATCAAAATCAAGAGGCAAATCAAGTTCTGGTTTGCATCTAATGTCAAGGTAAGATTGCAGACATTAGAGTCGACACATGGAATCACAGAGCCGACTCCGAAAAACGGCACAGACTTAGAGTCGACTCCGGGACTGTGAGAGCCGACTCTATCAGAAATAACATAACGATGGATTTTCAGGCCACGACTTAGAGTCGACTCCCAGACTGTTAGAGTCGACTCCAGAAGAATTTTGTGTCGACCCCAGAAAAGTCAGAGACGACTCCAGATCGAGCGGATTAAATAATTTCGAGTTAGAGCCGACTTCAGAAAAGTTAGAGCCAACTCCAGAATGTCAGACACGGCTTCAGAACTGTCAGAACGACTTTAAACTTTATCTTTATCTATTTTAATCCCAATGGCTATTGTTATTTATGGATCTAATCCTTTTTACACTTGCTTCTAACGGATAGTTTCACACTATTTGTGGATTAATCGGATCTAAAAGAAGAGGGTTGATTGCATCCCAAAAAGAACAAGAGAGAGGCAAAAAGAAAAGAATAGAGAAAATCTTTGAGATCCATCAGAAAAGAAAAGAGGGAAAACCTGTAAGGAAAGATCATACTCATTCCCCAAAAGAAGAGAGAGAGATTCCAAGCCTTTGCTGTCTATTTAGAAAAATCTCAAGAGAAGGAAGAAGCCCTAGTTTTTCTGATCTTCTGAGTCTCAAGAGCATCTTCAAAGGAAGATCCATTCAAAGGAAGATCCATTCAAAGGAAGAGAAGGAAGAAGCCACCAAGATCTGCGAATCAGGCTTTGATTTCTAATCTCTTATTATTGTTTCATTATTGTATATTTGCTCATTGAAGGAGCAGTTTGTTTTTGTAAATTCAAATACTGTTTGCTGGGTCAATCTGGTGATTGATTCAGTTGAGGCTGTTAGCCTTGTGCAAGCATTAGCTTGTGGTTTTAGGTTTTGTGCTGGTGAGCCTTGAAAACCAGCTGGGTTCGTTGTGCACCGGGAAAACAACAAGTTCAAGTTGTGAGCTTGCAAAACAACTCTGCTGTAATCAGTTTGATTATAGTGTGGACCCAAGAGGTACTTGGGAGTGGACGTAGGTGTAGGTACACCGAACCACTATAAAATCTCTTGTGTTTGCGTGATTGTCTCTTTATCTTCAACTCTCTATTTATAGTTGCTTAGTTTTAAACTTGTGAATCTAAGTTTTTATTTCCGCTGGGGGTTATCTTTCAAAAGAGTTTAAATTTTTGAAAAACCCAATTCACCCCCCCTCTTGGGTTGCTATCTGGACCAACAATTGGTATCAGAGCTAGTGCTCATTTGATTTGATCTAACGATCAAGAGTCAAAGATCCACATGGCAACTCAAGCTGGTTCATCTTTTTCCGAAGGTCAATCTACTAATAGACCACCCTTATTTAATGGTTTAACTATGGTTATTGGAAGGCTAGAATGAAAATATTCATTCAAGCACTTGACTATGATCTATGGAGTATTATAGTCAATGGACCACACACACCCACTGCTAGAGTTAATGGCATGGAGATTCCTAAACCAAAATGGAATGGGATGAACATGATAGAAAATTGGCACAACTCAATGCCAAAGCAATGAATGTCTTATACTGCTCATTAGATGCAAATGAATTCAATCGCATATCTATTTGCATTTCTGCTAAGAAAATCTGGGATAGACTTGAGGTTACCCATGAGGGAACAAATCAAGTCAAGGAATCCAAGATTAACATGCTAGTTCATAAATATGAATTGTTTAAAATGGATGCATGTGAATCTATTGCTGATATGTTTACAAGATTTACTGACATAGTTAATGGTTTAAAAAGTCTTGGTAAATCTTATGATAATTCTGATCTTGTGAGAAAGGTCTTGCGTTCCTTGCCTAGGACTTGGGAAGCTAAGGTGACGGCAATACAAGAGGCAAAGGATCTAAGTACACTACCCCTAGAAGAACTGTTGGGATCCTTGATGACTCATGAGCTTCAAATCAAGCAACATGTTGATGATGATGAGTCAAAGAAGAAGAGAACTATGGCTCTTAAGATTTCTGAATATATGGAAGAGCCTCATGAATCCGAAGATGAAAGTGATGATGAGGACATGGCACTCATCACAAGAAAATTTAAAAGATTCATGAAGAAGAAGAAGTTTGAAAAGAAAAAGCCCTTTGCAAGAAAAGATGAGGACAAGGGCAAAGAAAAGGAAGTTATTTGCTTTGAATGCAAGAAGCCGGGTCACTTTAAATCTGAATGCCCTCAACTAAAGAAAGGCACCCGGAGGTTCAAAAAGAAGGCAATGATGGCCACATGGAGCGATTCGGAAAGCACAAGTTCCGAAGAAGAAGAAAAGAGTGAAATGGCCAATCTATGCTTCATGGCGGACAATGATGAGGTAAGTCCGAGTTTTCTTGATGACTTCACTTTTGATGAATTGCATAGTGCTTTTTATGAATTAATGGATGATTTTGCAAACCTAAGTTCAAAGAACAAAGATTTGAAAACTCAAATGCAAAAACTATCATTAGAAAATGAAAAGCATGTTGTTGATAAAGAACTTTTGATAAAAGAAAAAGAAAGTTTGAAAAATGAAGTTGATAGACTTAAGCCTATAGTTGATAAATTTACTCTAAGCTCTATCAAACTTAATATGATTTTGGAAAATCAAAAGGCTGTTTTTGATAAAGCTGGATTAGGATATAATCCACTTAAAAAGCAAAAATCTTTGAAGAACATTTTTGTACATGCTGAAAAATCATTAAACATTACTTGTTTTAAATGTGGAAACAAAGGACATAAATCATATATGTGTAAATCTTCACATAAAAAGAAAAAGATGATTTGGGTTCCCAAAGGAACAATGTTTAATGCATCTAACCATGAAGGACCCAAGAAGGCTTGGGTACCTAAAATTAAGACATAAATGTTTTGCAGGAGTGTCTTGCAGCCATCAGACTGAAAAGAAAATGGTACCTGGACAGTGGTTGCTCAAGACACATGACGGGTGACAAAGATCAATTCATCACCCTTGAATCAAAAAGAGGTGGAGTAGTTACTTTTGGTGATAATGGTCAAGGCCATATCATGGGTATTGGTAAGATTCAAATTACTCCATCTACTCATATTGATAATGTTTTATATGTTGATGGACTTAAACATAATCTAATAAGTATTAGCCAACTGTGTGACAAAGGTTTCAAGGTTTCCTTTGAAGCTTCTGTTTGCACTGTTACTAATCCCATTGATAATAGCATTATTCTTGTTGGTAAACGCTATGGCAATGTGTACTTAATTGATTTGAGTAATTTATCTCCAAGTAATCATTGCTTAGTTGCTGATAATGCTAAGATGAATGAGATTGGTTGGCTATGGCATCGTAGATTAGGTCATGCAAGCACACACCTAATTTCCAAATTATTGAAAATGGATTTAGTTAAAGGTATTCCTAGTCTAAATTTTGAAAATAATCGAATATGTGATGCATGTCAATTTGGAAAACAGACAAGAACTTCTTTCAAATCTAAGAATGTTGTTTCAACTACTAGGCCACTAGAGCTACTACACATGGACCTTTTTGGACCTACTAGAACCACAAGTCTAGGAGGAAAGAAATATGGTCTAGTGATAGTAGATGATTACTCTAGATTCACTTGGGTAATGTTTTTGGCTCACAAAGATGAGACTTTCTCAATATTCATGAAATTTGTTAAGAAAGTCACTAATGAGAAAAACACTACCATAGTGTCTATTAGAAGTGATCATGGAACTGAATTTGAAAATCACTTATTTGAAAAATTCTGTTTTGAAAAAGGCATACATCATAACTTCTCTGCACCTAGAACACCGCAACAAAATGGAGTTGTAGAAAGGAAGAATAGGACTTTAGAAGACATGGCCCGTACCATGCTATGTGAAAGCCAACTTCCAAAATATTTTTGGGCGGAAGCTATAAACACAGCTTGTTACATTCTAAATAGAGCCCTAATTAGACCTATCCTTAAGAAAACTCCCTATGAACTTTGGATCAATAGGAAACCAAATTTAAGTTATTTTCATGCATTTGGTTGTAAATGTTTTATTCATAACAATGGTAAGGATAATCTTGGGAAGTTTGACGCAAAGTCTGATGAAGGTATCTTCCTAGGATATTCTACATCTAGCAAAGCATATAGAGTATTTAATAAGAAAAGCTTAGTTGTAGAAGAATCCATTCATATAGTGTTTGATGAGTCTTTAGCATCAAGTTCAGATAAAATTGATGATGAGGAAGATACATCTTTGATTGAAAGAGATATTGAAAAATTAAATGTATCTTCAGATCAAGAACCTGAAGTTAAGGATGATGACTCACCTAAGGATGATGGTATTGATACTGTTCAAAATGATCAAGATCTACCTAGAGATTGGAGATATGCTTATGGTCATCCTAAGGACCTAATCATAGGTGATCCATCTCAAGGTGTAAGGACTAGATCATCAATGAGAGATATCAATAATCATCTTGCATTTGTATCTCATATAGAACCTAAGACTATAGAGGAAGCCGAGAAAGATAGTTATTGGATGTTAGCAATGCAGGAAGAGTTAAACCAATTCACTAGAAATCAAGTCTGGACCCTAGTTGAAAGACCTAAAAATCACCCTATAATAGGATCTAAATGGGTATTTAGAAATAAATTAGATGAAAATGGCATAGTAATTAGAAACAAAGCTAGACTAGTTGCAAAAGGATATAATCAAGAAGAAGGTATAGATTTTGATGAAACTTTTGCACCTGTTGCTAGATTAGAAGCCATTAGGCTACTACTTGCATTTGCATGTCATATGAATTTCAACTTATTTCAAATGGATGTTAAAAGTGCATTTCTAAATGGTTTTATAAATGAGGAAGTTTATGTTGAACAACCTCCTGGTTTTGAAGATCATGAATTTCCAAACCACGTCTTCAAACTACACAAAGCACTTTATGGTTTAAAGCAAGCACCTAGAGCTTGGTATGATAGATTAAGTAAATTTTTAATTGAAAATGACTTTTCTAGAGGAAATGTTGATAAAACCTTGTTTTTGAAAAGAAAAGGAAAGGATTTATTAATCGTTCAAATTTATGTTGATGACATTATATTTGGTGCTACTAACAATCTCCTTTGTCAAGAATTTGCTAAGCTAATGCAGGGAGAATTCGAGATGAGCATGATGGGAGAACTAAACTTCTTCCTTGGACTTCAAATCAAACAAGAGAAAGCGGGAATTTTCATTAACCAAACAAAGTATACAAAGGAAATACTCAAGAAATTTGGTATGGAATCTGCTAAACCTCTTGGTACGCCAATGAGTCCCTCATGCAAGCTGGACAAGGATGAAGTAGGTAAGAAAGTAGATCAGAAGCATTACAGAGGTATGATTGGATCACTTCTTTATCTAACTGCAAGTAGGCCAGATATCATGTTTTCTGTCTGCTTATGTGCAAGATATCAATCTAATCCTAAGGAATCACATTTACTTGCTGTTAAAAGAATCTTTAGATACTTAAATGGAACTAAAAATGTAGGATTATGGTATTCTAGAGACTCAACCTTAAAATTGATTGCTTATTCTGATTCTGACTATGCTGGTTGTAAATTAGATAGAAAGAGTACAAGTGGGGTATGCCAACTTTTAGGAAGTAACTTAATCTCTTGGTTTAGCAAGAAGCAAAATTCGGTTGCATTATCCACTGCTGAGGCAGAGTATGTTGCAGCTGGAAGTTGCTGTGCTCAAATCCTTTGGATTAAGCGACAACTTGAAGATTATGGTATCACACTTGATAAAATACCTATTAAATGTGATAATACTAGTGCTATCAATCTAACTAAAAATCCAATTCAACATTCAAGAACTAAACACATTGAAATTAGACATCACTTTATTAGAGAACATGTAACTAACAAAGATGTTTGTCTTGAATATGTTAATACTAATGATCAATTAGCTGATATTTTTACCAAACCTTTGAGTGAGGAGAGATTTTGCTATCTTAGAGGAGAATTAGGAGTTTGTGATCCTTTAGAATAATTTTCTGAAACTCTTAAGGACAACAACTATCTAGACTTCAATAATTTCTTGAAAATCCTCTTTGTCCAATAAGGAAATCTATCTAGAAATTTGATTCATTGTTTCCCCAATTATTAAGGAACACTTATCTAGAGTTTGATGATTAATTTGATCAGTTTCAGATCCTTGAAATTTGATTTTTTCTCTGAAACTATTGTGGAGTCGACACCTGCAGTTTGTGGAGTCGACACCTTCTTATTTTGATGTTCTGTCTGGGCAATTAGAGCCGACTCTGGCTTCTGTAGAGCCGACTCTAATTCGGGCGCTGACAGATTCTCTGGTTCGGAGCCGACACCTCGTTTTCGGGAGTCGACTCTAAGTGGAACTAGGTCAAAATAAAAAGGGCGGAGTCGACCCCAAACGATTCCTATCGTCTCCTAAACCTTTTCCAAACTGATTCCAAACCCTCCAAATCCCTCAAAACCCTTGATTACTCATTCCAATCGAATCCATGGCTCCCAAAAGGCGTGCTATCATTGGTGGTTCGACTGTTCCGACGAAGCGCCGTTCAAATCGGAGGCAACCTTCGTCATCTTCTTCATCTGCCACTCAAGATGACTCTCCACCCTCACCATCTTCTCCTCGAGTCGACCAATTAGCTGGTAAGGCCATTACTACCGGAAGAAAAGTTGATTTTAACTTTTTTATTTCGGAGGGCTTTGCTATTGGGCGTTGTTGAAAGAAATGGGATGGGAGAAGGTTTGTTCTTTGGATATCCCTACTTACCCTGCCCTAGTAGAGAGTTTTATAATGATTTATGTAGAGGAGAGGGAGGCTTAGTGAGTGTTGTAAGAGGAACAAAGGTAATCATCACAGCCGAATCCCTTGGTAATCTATTGGAAATGCCTACCGTTGGCCTTGTTGAATATCATCATGAGATAGAGGAGGAGCACTATCAAGGATGTTAGGGAGAGAAGTTTCTGAGTTTGAGGAAATCTTGGCAAATCAACTTAATTTGGAACTCAGATTACTTCACAATATCTGTGGAAGGATTCTATTTCCTAAAATCGGAAGGTTTGAATATGTCTCGGAGCGAGACGTCTTATTGATGGACTGCATACTCACTGGTAGACCTTAAATCTTGCTGAAATGATGATAGGCTATATGGCGGAGGCAGCTACTAAGAAGAGATCTACATTGCCATATGGTATGGTTTTAACATTGGTATTCAGAAGCCAAGGTGTACTTATAATGGACAATGAGCCACTAAGAAAATTAAGACATACAGATTACTATAGTGTCTCTACAATTCACCGAATGGGCTTTAGAAAAGAAAATGGAAACTGGATAAAAAGAGGACATGAGGCCAGAGCTGAAGAGGTTAGAGTTGAGGAAGTCAGAGGAGAAGACATTCCTGACCTTCTTCTGCTGGACCATCTGCTGGACCCTCAGAAGCTGGACCTAGCTCTCAACTTCCACATCAGTCAGCATTGGCATCTGAAAGATTTTCTGAGGAGCAAATAGGTCAGCTCAGAGCTTTACTGGCTGAGTATGACAGTCAAAGAACAAATGATATGTGTAAATTAAGAGAGGAGTTCAATCAATTAAAGGATGAGATTAATTCAAGACTTGACATGATTTCTTTTTCAATTAGCAATTCCGTCGAATCCTTTAGCACTGATCTTCATAAAATTTTTGAAAGGATGGAAGGCATTGCAGACGGTTCTGGAACTTATCTTCATGCTACCAGTCAACTGAAGAAAGATATCGACCTCGCCGTCTCTCAAATTGAAGCTTGTCTTGAAAGTTTTAAGAAGACCCAAAAAGATGATGTTATGGAAATGATTGGACATTTAAAGAAAATTGTGTATAAGCATATTTGATTTTGATATTCAATCCTAGGTTGTATCTTAGGATTTCTTGCTTTCTTTCTTAGCATGTATCTAGGATTTACATACTTAAATCTGTCATTTTAAAATACATGTAATGGATCTTGCTTTGGAATACAAATGTTTGAATGAATATTACACTTTTATTTCAAATTTATCTTTGATTGAATGTCAATGAATAAGTTTCCTATCTTTATGTTTATTCGAACCAACATTCTCGCTCTAATAACATTCTTTATTGCTCTTAAACTCACCTTATTGTTGATAACAAAAAAGGGGGAGAGATAAGTGTATATGCATATAAGAAAGAGAAAGAGAAGAGAGAAAATGAAGAACAATTCTGAGAATAGAAAGAAAGAGAATTTTTTAGAAAGAATTCAGTTTATCTACATAGGGGGAGCTATTCAATGCAGGGGGAGCTTAATAAATTTCTCCATATAAAAGTTAAATCATTTTGATTGATGTCAAGTTTTGTTTATTTTTATTCATTTTGAATATTGGCATCAAATTCTCTATTAGGAAGTCTCTAAGCTTTAACAATGTCTATAATTCTCAATTCAAATGAATTTTTAATGCATATACTCAAAGTTTTTGTCATCATCAAAAAGGGGGAGATTGTTGACCCAATTGAGGATTTTGATGATTAACAAAACTATTTGAGTATAACATTTGATGTTACTAATGATTTTGATTAAGTTTTTCAGATTATAAGTCTATTTGATGATCAAAATCAAGAGGAAATCAAGTTCTGGTTTGAATCTAATGTCAAGGTAAGATTGCAGACATTAGAGTCGACACATGGAATCACAGAGCCGACTCCGAAAACGGCACAGACTTAGAGTCGACTCCGGGACTGTGAGAGCCGACTCTATCAGAAAACAGAACGATGGATTTTCAGGCCACGACTTAGAGTCGACTCCCAGACTGTTAGAGTCGACTCCAGAAGAATTTTGTGTCGACCCCAGAAAAGTCAGAGACGACTCCAGATCGAGCGGATTAAATAATTTCGAGTTAGAGCCGACTCCAGAAAAGTTAGAGCCGACTCCAGAATGTCAGACACGGCTCCAGAACTGTCAGAACGACTCTAAACTTTATCTTTATCTATTTTAATCCCAACGGCTATTGTTATTTATGGATCTAATCCTTTTTACACTTGCTTCTAACGGATAGTTTCACACTATTTGTGGATTAATCGGATCTATAAGAAGAGGGTTGATTGCATCCCAAAAAGAAGAAGAGAGAGGCAAAAAGAAAAGAATAGAGAAAATCTTTGAGATCCATCAGAAAAGAAAAGAGGGAAAACCTGTAAGGAAAGATCATACTCATTCCCCAAAAGAAGAGAGAGATTCCAAGCCTTTGCTGTTCTATTTAGAAGAAATCTCAAGAGAAGGAAGAAGCCCTAGTTTTTCTGATCTTCTGAGTCTCAAGAGCATATTCAAAGGAAGATCCATTCAAAGGAAGAGAAGGAAGAAGCCACCAAGATCTGCGAATCAGGCTTTGGTTCCTAATCTCTTATTATTGTTTCATTATTGTATATTTGCTCATTGAAGGAGCAGTTTGTTTTTGTAAAATCAAATACTGTTTGCTGGGTCAATCTGGTGATTGATTCAGTTGAGGCTGTTAGCCTTGTGCAAGCATTAGCTTGTGGTTTTAGGTTTTGTGCTGGTGAGCCTTGAAAACCAGCTGGGTTCGTTGTGCACCCGGAAAACAACAAGTTTGAGTTGTGAGCTTGCAAAACAACTCTGCTGTAATCAGTTTGATTATAGTGTGGACCCAAGAGGTACTTGGGAGTGGACGTAGGTGTAGGTACACCGAACCACTATAAAATCTCTTGTGTTTGCCGTGATTGTCTCTTTATCTTCAACTCTCTATTTATAGTTGCTTAGTTTTAAACTTGTGAATCTAAGTTTTTATTTCCGCTGGGGGTTATCTTTCAAAAGAGTTTAAATTTTTGAAAAACCCAATTCACCCCCCTCTTGGGTTGCTATCTGGACCAACAATTGGTATCAGAGCTAGTGCTCATTTGATTTGATCTAACGATCAAGAGTCAAAGATCCACATGGCAACTCAAGCTGGTTCATCTTTTTCCGAAGGTCAATCTACTAATAGACCACCCTTATTTAATGGTTCTAACTATGGTTATTGGAAGGCTAGAATGAAAATATTCATTCAAGCACTTGACTATGATCTATGGAGTATTATAGTCAATGGACCACACACACCCACTGCTAGAGTTAATGGCATGGAGATTCCTAAACCGGAAACGGAATGGGATGAACATGATAGAAAATTGGCACAACTCAATGCCAAAGCAATGAATGTCTTATACTGCTCATTAGATGCAAATGAATTCAATCGCATATCTATTTGCATTTCTGCTAAGGAAATCTGGGATAGACTTGAGGTTACCCATGAGGGAACAAATCAAGTCAATGAATCCAAGATTAACATGCTAGTTCATAAATATGAATTGTTTAAAATGGATGCATGTGAATCTATTGCTGATATGTTTACAAGATTTACTGACATAGTTAATGGTTTAAAAAGTCTTGGTAAATCTTATGATAATTCTGATCTTGTGAGAATTCCTTGCCTAGGACTTGGGAAGCTAAGGTGACGGTAATACAAGAGGCAAAGGATCTAAGTACACTACCCCTAGAAGAACTGTTGGGATCCTTGATGACTCATGAGCTTCAAATCAAGCAACATGTTGATGATGATGAGTCAAAGAAGAAGAGAACTATGGCTCTTAAGATTTCTGAATATATGGAAGAGCCTCATGAATCCGAAGATGAAAGTGATGAGGACATGGCACTCATCACAAGAAAATTTAAAAGATTCATGAAGAAGAAGAAGTTTGAAAAGAAAAAGCCCTTTGCAAGAAAAGATGAGGACAAGGGCAAAGAAAAGGAAGTTATTTGCTTTGAATGCAAGAAGCCGGTCACTTTAAATCTGAATGCCCTCAACTAAAGAAAGGCACCCGGAGGTTCAAAAAGAAGGCAATGATGGCCACATGGAGCGATTCGGAAAGCACAAGTTCCGAAGAAGAAGAAAAAGTGAAATGGCCAATCTATGCTTCATGGCGGACAATGATGAGGTAAGTCCGAGTTTTCTTGATGACTTCACTTTTGATGAATTGCATAGTGCTTTTTATGAATTAATGGATGATTTTGCAACCTAAGTTCAAAGAACAAAGATTTGAAAACTCAAATGCAAAAACTATCATTAGAAAATGAAAAGCATGTTGTTGATAAAGAACTTTTGATAAAAGAAAAAGAAAGTTTGAAAAATGAAGTTGATAGACTTAAGCCTATAGTTGATAAATTTACTCTAAGCTCTATCAAACTTAATATGATTTTGGAAAATCAAAAGGTTGTTTTGATAAAGCTGGATTAGGATATAATCCACTTAAAAAGCAAAAATCTTTGAAGAACATTTTTGTACATGCTGAAAAATCATTAAACATTACTTGTTTTAAATGTGGAAACAAAGGACATAAATCATATGTGTGTAAATCTTCACATAAAAAGAAAAAGATGATTTGGGTTCCCAAAGGAACAATTTTAATGCATCTAACCATGAAGGACCCAAGAAGGCTTGGGTACCTAAAATTAAGACATAAATGTTTTGCAGGAGTGTCTTGCAGCCATCAGACTGAAAAGAAAATGGTACCTGGACAGTGGTTGCTCAAGACACATGATGGGTGACAAAGATCAATTCATCACCCTTGAATCAAAAAGAGGTGGAGTAGTTACTTTTGGTGATAATGGTCAAGGCCATATCATGGGTATTGGTAAGATTCAAATTACTCCATCTACTCATATTGATAATGTTTTATATGTTGATGGACTTAAACATAATCTAATAAGTATTAGCCAACTGTGTGACAAAGGGTTCAAGGTTTCCTTTGAAGCTTCTGTTTGCACTGTTACTAATCCCATTGATAATAGCATTATTCTTGTTGGTAAACGCTATGGCAATGTGTACTTAATTGATTTGAGTAATTTATCTCAAGTAATCATTGCTTAGTTGCTGATAATGCTAAGATGAATGAGATTGGTTGGCTATGGCATCGTAGATTAGGTCATGCAAGCACACACCTAATTTCCAAATTATTGAAAATGGATTTAGTTAAAGGTATTCCTAGTCTAAATTTTGAAAATAATCGAATATGTGATGCATGTCAATTTGGAAAACAGACAAGAACTTCTTTCAAATCTAAGAATGTTGTTTCAACTACTAGGCCACTAGAGCTACTACACATGGACCTTTTTGGACCTACTAGAACCACAAGTCTAGGAGGAAAGAAATATGGTCTAGTGATAGTAGATGATTACTCTAGATTCACTTGGGTAATGTTTTTGGCTCACAAAGATGAGACTTTCTCAATATTCATGAATTTGTTAAGAAAGTCACTAATGAGAAAAACTACCATAGTGTCTATTAGAAGTGATCATGGAACTGAATTTGAAAATCACTTATTTGAAAAATTCTGTTTTGAAAAAGGCATACATCATAACTTCTTGCACCTAGAACACCGCAACAAAATGGAGTTGTAAAAAGGAAGAATAGGACTTTAGAAGACATGGCCCGTACCATGCTATGTGAAAGCCAACTTCCAAAATATTTTTGGGCGGAAGCTATAAACACAGCTTGTTACATTCTAAATAGAGCCCTAATTAGACCTATCCTTAAGAAAACTCCCTATGAACTTTGGATCAATAGGAAACCAAATTTAAGTTATTTTCATGCATTTGGTTGTAAATGTTTTATTCATAACAATGGTAAGGATAATCTTGGGAAGTTTGACGCAAAGTCTGATGAAGGTATCTTCCTAGGATATTCTACATCTAGCAAAGCATATAGAGTATTTAATAAGAAAAGCTTAGTTGTAGAAGAATCCATTCATATAGTGTTTGATGAGTCTTTAGCATCAAGTTCAGATAAAATTGATGATGAGGAAGATACATCTTTGATTGAAAGAGATATTGAAAAATTAAATGTATCTTCAGATCAAGAACCTGAAGTTAAGGATGATGACTCACCTAAGGATGATGGTATTGATACTGTTCAAAATGATCAAGATCTACCTAGAGATTGGAGATATGCTTATGGTCATCCTAAGGACCTAATCATAGGTGATCCATCTCAAGGTGTAAGGACTAGATCATCAATGAGAGATATCAATAATCATCTTGCATTTGTATCTCATATAGAACCTAAGACTATAGAGGAAGCCGAGAAAGATAGTTATTGGATGTTAGCAATGCAGAAGAGTTAAACCAATTCACTAGAAATCAAGTCTGGACCCTAGTTGAAAGACCTAAAAATCACCCTATAATAGGATCTAAATGGGTATTTAGAAATAAATTAGATGAAAATGGCATAGTAATTAGAAACAAAGCTAGACTAGTTGCAAAAGGATATAATCAAGAAGAAGGTATAGATTTTGATGAAACTTTTGCACCTGTTGCTAGATTAGAAGCCATTAGGCTACTACTTGCATTTGCATGTCATATGAATTTCAACTTATTTCAAATGGATGTTAAAAGTGCATTTCTAAATGGTTTTATAAATGAGGAAGTTTATGTTGAACAACCTCCTGGTTTTGAAGATCATGAATTTCCAAACCACGTCTTCAAAACACAAAGCACTTTATGGTTTAAAGCAAGCACCTAGAGCTTGGTATGATAGATTAAGTAAATTTTTAATTGAAAATGACTTTTCTAGAGGAAATGTTGATAAAACCTTGTTTTTGAAAAGAAAAGGAAAGGATTTATTAATCGTTCAAATTTATGTTGATGACATTATATTTGGTGCTACTACAATCTCCTTTGTCAAGAATTTGCTAAGCTAATGCAGGGAGAATTCGAGATGAGCATGATGGGAGAACTAAACTTCTTCCTTGGACTTCAAATCAAACAAGAGAAAGCGGAATTTTCATTAACCAAACAAAGTATACAAAGGAAATACTCAAGAAATTTGGTATGGAATCTGCTAAACCTCTTGGTACGCCAATGAGTCCCTCATGCAAGCTGGACAAGGATGAAGTAGGTAAGAAAGTAGATCAGAAGCATTACAGAGGTATGATTGGATCACTTCTTTACCTAACTGCAAGTAGGCCAGATATCATGTTTTCTGTCTGCTTATGTGCAAGATATCAATCTAATCCTAAGGAATCACATTTACTTGCTGTTAAAAGAATCTTTAGATACTTAAATGGAACTAAAAATGTAGGATTATGGTATTCTAGAGACTCAACCTTAAAATTGATTGCTTATTCTGATTCTGACTATGCTGGTTGTAAATTAGATAGAAAGAGTACAAGTGGGGTATGCCAACTTTTAGGAAGTAACTTAATCTCTTGGTTTAGCAAGAAGCAAAATTCGGTTGCATTATCCACTGCTGAGGCAGAGTATGTTGCAGCTGGAAGTTGCTGTGCTCAAATCCTTTGGATTAAGCGACAACTTGAAGATTATGGTATCACACTTGATAAAATACCTATTAAATGTGATAATACTAGTGCTATCAATCTAACTAAAAATCCAATTCAACATTCAAGAACTAAACACATTGAAATTAGACATCACTTTATTAGAGAACATGTAACTAACAAAGATGTTTGTCTTGAATATGTTAATACTAATGATCAATTAGCTGATATTTTTACCAAACCTTTGAGTGAGGAGAGATTTTGCTATCTTAGAGGAGAATTAGGAGTTTGTGATCCATTAGAATAATTTTCTGAAACTCTTAAGGACAACAACTATCTAGACTTCAATAATTTCTTGAAAATCCCCTTTGTCCAATAAGAAAATCTATCTAGAAATTTGAATCATTGTTTCCTCAATTTTAAGGAACACTTATCTAGAATTTGATGATTAATTTGATCAGTTTCAGATCCTTGAAATTTGATTTTTTCTCTGAAACTATTGTGGAGTCGACACCTGCATTTGTGGAGTCAACACCTTCTTATTTTGATATTCTGTCTGGGCAATTAGAGCCGACTCTGGCTTCTGTAGAGCCGACTCTAATTCGGGCGCTGACAGATTCTCTGGTTCGGAGCCGACACCTCGTTTTTGGGAGTCGACTCTAAGTGGAACTAGGTCAAAATAAAAAGGACGGAGTCGACCCCAAACGATTCCTATCGTCTCCTAAACCTTTTCCAAGCTGTTCCAAACTGATTTCAAACCCTCCAAATCCTCAAAACCCTTGATTACTCATTCCAATCGAATCCCATGGCTCCCAAAAAGCATGCTATCATTGGTGGTTCGACTGTTCCGATGAAGCGCCGTTCAAATCGGAGGCAACCTTCGTCATCTTCTTCATCTGCCACTCAAGATGACTCTCCACCCTCACCATCTTCTCCTCGAGTCGACCAATTAGCTAGTAAGGCCATTACTACCGGAAGAAAAGTTGATTTTAACTTTTTTATTTCGGAGGCTTTGCTATTGGGCAGTTGTTGAAAGAAATGGGATGGGAGAAGGTTTGTTCTTTGGATATCCCTACTTACCCTGCCCTAGTGAGAGAGTTTTATAATGATTTATGTAGAGGAGAGGGAGGCTTAGTGAGTGTTGTAAGAGGAACAAAGGTAATCATCACAGCCGAATCCCTTGGTAATCTATTGGAAATGCCTACCGTTGGCCTTGTTGAATATCATCATGAGATAGAGGAGGTGCACTATCAAGATGTTGGGAGAGAAGTTTCTGAGTTTGAGGAAATCTTGGCAAATCAACTTAATTTGGAACTCAGATTACTTCACAATATCTGTGGAAGAATTCTATTTCCTAAAATCGGAAGGTTTGAATATGTCTCGGAGCGAGACGTCTTATTGATGGACTGCATTCTCACTGGTAGACCTGTAAATCTTGCTGAAATGATGATAGGCTATATGGCGGAGGCAGCTACTAAGAAGAGATCTACATTGCCATATGGTATGGTTTTAACATTGGTATTCAGAAGCCAAGGTGTACTTATAATGGACAATGAGCCACTAAGAAAATTAAGACATACAGATTACTATAGTGTCTCTACAATTCACCGAATGGGCTTTAGAAAAGAAAATGGAAACTGGATAAAAAGAGGACATGAGGCCAGAGCTGAAGAGGTTAGAGTTGAGGAAGTCAGAGGAGAAGACATTCCTGGATCTTCTTCTGCTGGACCTTCTGCTGGACCATCTGCTGGACCCTCAGAAGCTGGACCTATCTCTCAACTTCCACATCAGTCAGCATTGGCATCTGAAAGATTTTCTGAGGAGCAAATAGGTCAGCTCAGAGCTTTACTATCTGAGTATGACAGTCAAAGATCAAATGATATGTGTAAATTAAGAGAGGAGTTCAATCAATTAAAGGATGAGATTAATTCAAGACTTGACATGATTTCGTTTTCAATTAGCAATTCCGTCGAATCCTTTAGCACTGATCTTCATAAAATTTTTAAAAGGATGGAAGGCATTGCAGACGGTTCTGGAACTTATCTTCATGCTACCAGTCAACTGAAGAAAGATATCGACCTCGCCGTCTCTCAAATTGAAGCTTGTCTTGAAAGTTTTAAGAAGACCCAAAAAGATGATGTTATGGAAATGATTGGACATTTAAAGAAAATTGTGTATAAGCATATTTGATTTTGATATTCAATCCTAGGTTGTATCTTAGGATTTCTTACTTTCTTTCTTAGCATGTATCTAGGATTTACATACTTAAATCTGTCATTTTAAATACATGTAATGGATCTTGCTTTGGAATACAAATGTTTGAATGAATATTACACTTTATTTCAAATTTATCTTTGATTGAATGTCAATGAATAAGTTTCCTATCTTTATGTTTATTCGAATCAACATCTCGCTCTAATAACATTCTTTATTGCTCTTAAACTCACCTTATGTTGATAACAAAAAAGGGGAGAGATAAGTGTATATGCATATAAGAAAGACATATATAAGAAAGAGAAAGAGAGAAAATGAAGAACAATTCTGAGAATAGAAAGAAAGAGAGAATTTTTTTAGAAAGAATTCAGTTTATCTACATAGGGGGAGCTATTCAATGCAGGGGGAGCTTAATAAATTTCTCCATATAAAAGTTAAATCATTTTGATTGATGTCAAGTTTTGTTTATTTTTATTCATTTTGAATATTGGCATCAAATCTCTATTAGGAAGTCTCTAAGCTTTAACAATGTCTATAATTCTCAATTCAAATAAATTTTTTAATGCATATACTCAAAGTTTTTGTCATCATCAAAAAGGGGGAGATTGTTGACCCAATTGAGGATTTTGATGATTAACAAAACTATTTGAGTATAACATTTGATGTTACTAATGATTTTGATTAAGTTTTTCAGATTATAAGTCAATTTGATGATCAAAATCAAGAGGCAAATCAAGTTCTGGTTTGAATCTAATATCAAGGTAAGATTGCAGACATTAGAGTCGACACATGGAATCACAGAGCCGACTCCGAAAAACGGCACAGACTTAGAGTCGACTCCGGGACTGTGAGAGCCGACTCTATCAGAAATAACATAACGATGGATTTTCAGGCCACGACTTAGAGTTGACTCCCAGACTGTTAGAGTCGACTCCAGAAGAATTTTGTGTCGACCCCAGAAAAGTCAGAGATGACTCCAGATCGAGCGGATTAAATAATTTCGAGTTAGAGCCGACTCCAGAAAAGTTAGAGCCGACTCCAGAATGTCAGACACGGCTCCAGAACTGTCAGAACGACTCTAAACTTTATCTTTATCTATTTTAATCCCAACGGCTATTGTTATTTATGGATCTAATCCTTTTTACACTTGCTTCTAACGGATAGTTTCACACTATTTGTGGATTAATCGGATCTATAAGAAGAGGGTTGATTGCATCCCAAAAAGAACAAGAGAGAGGCAAAAAGAAAAGAATAGAGAAAATCTTTGAGATCCATCAGAAAAGAAAAGAGGGAAAACCTGTAAGGAAAGATCATACTCATTCCCCAAAAGAAGAGAGAGATTCCAAGCCTTTGCTGCTCTATTTAGAAGAAATCTCAAGAGAAGGAAGAAGCCCTAGTTTTTCTGATCTTCTGAGTCTCAAGAGCATCTTCAAAGGATCCATTCAAAGGAAGATCCATTCAAAGGAAGAGAAGGAAGAAGCCACCAAGATCTGCGAATCAGGCTTTGGTTCCTAATCTCTTATTATTGTTTCATTATTGTATATTTGCTCATTGAAGGAGCAGTTTTTTTGTAAAATCAAATACTGTGTGCTGGGTCAATCTGGTGATGATTCAGTTGAGGCTGTTAGCCTTGTGCAAGCATTAGCTTGTGGTTTTAGGTTTTGTGCTGGTGAGCCTTGAAAACCAACTGGGTTCGTTGTGCATCCGAAAAAAATAAGTTCGAGTTGTGAGCTTGCAAAACAACTCTGTTGTAATCAGTTTGATTATAGTGTGGACCCAAGAGATACTTGGGAGTTGACGTATGTGTAGGTACACCGAACCACTATAAAATCTCTTGTGTTTGCCGTGATTGTCTCTTTATCTTCAACTCTCTATTTATAGTTGCTTAGTTTTAAACTTGTGAATCTAAGTTTTTATTTCCGCTGGGGGTTATCTTTCAAAAGAGTTTAAATTTTTGAAAACCCCAATTCACGCCCCCCCCCTCTTGAGTTGCTATCTGGACCAACACCACCTATCTCTATCCTGGCTATCCTGGCTCTCCATAGCCTCCTGATAAGTGTAAGGGTCTTCATGCGCTTTCACCAGAGCATATGACATCGAATTATCGAAGCCGTATCGAACTGATGGTCGCACGTTTCTCCTAGGCCTGTGCGATGCGATCCCAGTATCAGTCCCCCTACTCAGCTGCATCCTTCTGAGTCCTCTGCCCAGCTGCATCCTACTGAACTTCCTGGCTTTTGACCCCTCTATCAGTCATCTTCACCTAAATCTCAAATCTTTCTGGTCCACTAGCAAATGGCACGACTATGTAGGAGGTCATCTGACTAGTGTTACCGTGTTCCACCTCCTGCAGTCCCTGCTGTGCATCTGTACTATCTCTGCTCTAAAGAATCGAGCCTCATCGAAGGTCACATCACTGTTGATGATAACCTTCTTCTCCAAGGGGTCCCATCGTTGATACCCCTTGATTCCATGTAGGTAGCCTAGGAACACCATCTTCTTTGACCTAGCATCCAACTTACTCCGCTCTCCAACACCGATGTGCACATATGTCGTGCATCCAAACACCCTCAGATGGTTCAGGCATATCTTCCCTCCAGACCATATCTACTCTGGAATGCCTCCATCCAACCTGGTGTGTGGTGACCAATTGACCAAGTAGCTAGCTGCATCTACTGCGTCAACTCAGAACATCTTTGGAAGCCCTGCCTACAGCCTCAAGCATCTTGCTTTTTTCAACAGTGTTATGTTCATCCTCTCAGCCACCCTTTTCTGTTGAGAAGTTTTCATCACCAAGAAGTGCCTTTTGATGCCTCACTCCTCACAAAATCTCTAAAACTCCCTGCTGGTGTATTCTTCGCCACTGTCTGACCTCAGATACTTCACACTCCTACCTTACTCCTTCATCTTAGCCTTTCAAATTCTGAACTTGGTGAAGACCTCCAATTTCTCCTTCATATAGTAGATCCATAACTTTCTTAAGAAATCATCTATCAGGATCAAGAAGTATCTGGCCCCTTTTCTTGCAGAAACCGAGGCTGATTCCCAGACATTCATATGTTCTAGCTCCAGGAATTCTGCACTCCTAGATGTACTAACCAAGAACTGTACTCTCCTCTGCTTTTTCATCTGACATGGCTCATAGATCTCCATATCTTCATCACTCAGGTCCGAAAGCAGCCCTCTCTTGCTTAGTTCTTTCATTCCTTTGTTTCCCATATGGCCTAAGTGGTAATGCTATATCCTGTACACATCCCGAGGATCCTATTCCACAACTACTGCCTCTGATTTTCTGGTCACCGCAGAGTCCTCCAACCTCTATAAGTTATTCTTCAACCTTCTCCCTCTCATCACCACTATAGCTTCATTAGAGATGTTTAGAACTCCACTCCTGGCATTACTGTGAAGCTGTATCAAGTCTGCTGCAGGTACCCCCAGTGACACCAGATTTTTTTTAAGTTCTGAGACATGCTTCACGTTGGTAAGAGTGCGCACCATACCACCAAACACCCAAAGGTTTGATTGCGAAAGGATATATTGGTGAAGACTATTTGACATTTTGTTCAAAATATCTTCAAGGTGTAGAAACAGTGTTTCATAGACCTCAACGATATAGTGATTTCATAGATAATGTAGAATTATATAAGTTTTTAACTGCAGGTAGAGTAATGAAAAAAACTGAAACTATTGTATTGGATCATAAATCAATGGCACAAGCACATCGTTATGTGTTACTCCATAGTGAAATAATATCTATTTATCATAGGTTAGTATGATTTATTGCATTTTAAGTTTAAATATTATATCTTATTTTTTGTTCTAAATGAAGATAGTAATTTTATGCAACAAATTTTTAATGTCTCAGCGATAAGCTAATCATAGCACTCGACCTAATCCAAGAATTGAACAGCAATGGTTTGTCGAGTTATTTCCTACATGACTTTCAAAATAGGTTTGACATATGCTAAGACAATATATGGATAGATTTAACATCAAATAAATTTTTAATATTCCTTATTATTTTTAGGTATCAACGATGATGGAGAGAAAATTTTTAGCTAAATTAATAGCCCTGGTTCGAGGACCTAACAAAGTTGTCAATAAATATAATGGTTTCATAATCAATGGTTTTAAATTCATACTTGTTGGGGAGATTGTTGAGAATTTGTTGCCCCAATCTTATTGATTTTGATGATTACCAAAAGCCATGAGTATATTAAAAGATGCAATGAGTTTATTTACATGAGCAATGAATTTATTTAGAACAATTAATAAGTATGTTAAGTATGACTTTAATCAATTTGAAAGTAACTTCAAGCTCCATGTTTAAGCTTTCAAAAAGAAATTTTTATACTTCATATCTCAATCAATGAGCTTTTGGAACATTTCTTGAATTGATTCCTAATGATAATTTTATTGTATTCAAGTCAAAAAAATTGATTTAAAATGAATCTGGAATGAATTTCAAGTCAATCAAAAATTCTCTGATTTTCGATACATTCCGGAGCCGACTCTAGAGTTTCAGAGTCGACTCCACTCAGTATACAGAAATGTCTGTTTGTCTCGAGTTGACCCATGTGATTTCTCGAGTCGACTCCTGATTTTGTCGAGCCGACTCCATGACTGTGTGAGTCGACTCCGCTTAGACACCAGAGAATTGTTTTTCTGAGCACTTCTCGAGTCGATCCCTTACTTTTCATGAGTCGACCCCCGACTGTCAGGAGTCGACACCTGATTTTCGATGAGTCGACCCTTTGACTTTCTGAATATTTCTATTTTTTGGTATCGCATCTTCGAGCCGACTCGCCTAAAGCTGGAGTCGACTCCAACAAATCTGGGCGTGATTTTTCTGAATGCCAACTCAGCGTCAACAGTAAGATTTTTCAATAACGGCTAGATTTCTTTGTGTCTAACAACTATTTTTGTAGAGTCTATAAATAGAGAGGCCGTTTTCAAATCAAAAGACAGAGATACAAATCAAGAGAGAAAAAGAAAATCTTTCAAAAAAGAGGAAAAATAGAGCATCATTTGAAAAATTCGAGATTCAAAAATAGAGTGAAAGAAAGGCGTGAAATCAAAGGAGACTTCATCTGTGCTCAAGTTCATCAATCCAAGAGAAGTCTAGAAGAAAATCCAAGAGCCATTCAAGAGCAAATCAAGAGATTTCAACATTCTAAGAAAGGAGGAAAAAGCTCAAATCAACTCCAACTTTCAATCAGTGAAGAATCTGAGCTGAGGCCCGATTCCACACTTCAAAGGAGTTGAGGAAAGAAGAAAAGAAGAAAAGCACACAACGAGCTTCAATCAGGCTTTTCTAACCTTGTTCATTTAAATTAAATATTTGCTCATTTAGGAGCTATCTTGTTGTAAAACTATTTTTATTGTTTGTGCTAGTTCAATCAAAGGGATTGAATTAGTGGAGGTACTATACCTCGGGACAAGCTAAGGACCTTGTGTTTGGGTTGTGTGCTGGTGAGCCCAAAAACCAGCTGGGTTTGTTGTGATCCCGGTGAAACAACAAGTTTTGAGTTGTGAGCTGCAAAACAACTCAGCTATAATCAAGGAGATTATAGTGTGGACCCAAGTGCTCTTGGGAGTGGACGTAGGTGTTGGTTACACCGAACCACTATAAAATCTACATGTGTTGTCGTGTCTCCTTTATCTTCTCTATCTTCTTGATTGTATTTTGTTTTTGCATCTCCATTCACTTGCACTACTTTGGCATCATTCTATATTTCAAAAGATTTAATTTTTTTTTAAAACCCAATTCACCCCCCCCCTCTAAGGTTGTCATCTGGGCCAACAATTGGTATCAGAGCTAGTGCTCATTAGATTTTGATCACATGATCAAGAGCTAAAGATCCAAATGGCAGCTCAAGTTGGATCATTTGCTGGAGGTCACTCTACGAATAGACCTCCACTGTTTAATGGTTCAAATTATTCATATTGGAAAGCTAGAATGAGGAT
>UESW01001907.1:174330-206978 GCA_900491605.1 Calamus simplicifolius
TCCATGCATCAATTGTCGCGCTAAGAGGCTTCTAAGTATGTTTTTGGTTTAAATTATTTCGTGTTTAAACGTGAGCCGCACGTTTCTAAGGTTAAGAGATTTAGACATGATGAATGTGGTTTGAAGCTGGCCTCGGTGCAAATAAATATTCTTTCCATGCACGCCCGAGAGGCCGACGACCAACCGCGAGGGAGAATTAGAGATATTTTAGAAATGACAAATAGCTCTTTTTCTCTCTCTCTCTCTCTCTCTCTCTCTTACCTTCTTTATCATCATCTTCTCTTGTTGGACCTGCCTTTTTAACTAGTATTCACTAATTAGATATGAAAAAATCCATTAAAAAGTAAAAATTTAATTGTCATCCCATAATAATTAGAGAAAAACTATTTCAAATTGGCCTTTTCGTCGTGTTTCCAGTTACCCGATAATATTAATTTTGACAACCTCTAAATCTGAAAAGTAACGTTGAATAGGTATATGAATCCAATAAGTTAAAAGTTTCATATATCACAATAGAGAATAGAGAGTCGCCACTCTCCTTGAGCTTACAGGATCAAGACGTAAATCTCATACCTCTTTGTTGATTCTTACACTATATTAAAAGCAATATTTTTGGATTTAGAAATATTTTATTTTGACCTATCTATCATTTTTCTACAAAAAATATCCTTCTATTTTTTTATATTTTTATGTAAATACTAGTGACTATGTAGAAAAGGATCCTAATCCTTGCTCTTAAGGAAAAAAAATCGTAAGAAAAAAAAAAGAGTATTGGCCCTCAATTAATATTTTTATTAACTTCAGCAGCTCAAGTGCCTCCCTATGCTTGCAAAAATTCAATAAAGAGGTTTATTTAATTTTAGATCACATTTGCACACCTTTTTATATCTCAAAAAACACATTTTATACACCTTCATACTGGGAATGTAAACTTCCCGGCCAGTTATAATAAAAGGAAAATCAATTTGTTAGATCAGCAGCACATCCCTAGTAGCTTATTTAATTTCCATCATATGCTTGCATGGAAAGTTACATCAAATATATATATATATATATATATATATATATATATTATATATATATATATATATATGTTGAGGGGTAAAATCGCCATTGCATTGATGTCCGTGCGAGGCGGCTAAGGCTGACCTCCTCCCGCCGTCTTCTTCCGGGCTTCCCTGGCTCGGCCTCCTCCGGGCTTCCGTAGCTCGGCCTCTTCCGGGCTTCCGTAGCTCGGCTCCTCCGGGCTTCCGTAGCTCGGCCTCTTCCGGGCTTCCCTAGCTCGGCCTCCTCCGGGCTTCCGTAGCTCGGCCTCCTCCGGGCTTCCTCGGCCTCTCCCGGGCTTCCCTGGCTCGGCCTCTCCGGGCTTCCCTGGCTCGGCCTCTTCCGGGCTTCCGTAGCTCGGCCTCTTCCGGGCTTCCCTAGCTCGGCCACTTCCGGGATTCCCTAGCTCGGCCTCTCCCGGGCTTCCGTAGCTCGGCCACTTCCGGGCTTCCCTAGCTCGGCCTCCTCCGGGCTTCCGTAGCTCGGCCTCTTCCGGGCTTCCCTAGCTCGGCCTCTCCCGGGCTTCCATAGCTCGGCCTCCTCCGGGCTTCCCTAGCTCGGCCTCTCCGGGCTTCCCTAGCTCGGCCTCTCCCGGGCTTCCGTAGCTCGGCCACTTCCGGGCTTCCCTAGCTCGGCCTCTCCCGGGCTTCCCTAGCTCGGCCTCTCCCGGGCTTCCGTAGCTCGGCCACTTCCGGGCTTCCCTAGCTCGGCCTCTCCCGGGCTTCCCTAGCTCAGCCTCTTCCGGGCTTCCCTGGCTCGGCCTCCTCCGGACTTTCGTAGCTCGGCCTCTTCCGGGCTTCCGTAGCTCGGCCTCTTCCGGGCTTCCGTAGCTCGCTTTTACCTAACGATCCACGCCCTGACGTCTACCTCCGCGGAACCTGACGCGGGAGAGCCTAAGCTCACCCTAACGGCGCCTTAAGCAGGGAATCATATCGAGACGTGGCCTAAGACCTATTATAACCGCCCCAGGTCTACTCGCCCAGATCCCAAGACATCAAGGAGCTTCCAGCCGTCGATCCCTTAACAGACAAGGCGTGGATTCTAACGGCCCCACAACGGCCTGATTCTGTCTACCCCCATATCGTAACAACCCCAGAACCTTCCAGAAGATGCTCAAGTCCCCAGGTGACAGTTTATAAATATCAGATCGGTAGATTCCCTCAGGTACGCGATTCTGAACGCACAAAACTCTAGAGTCATCTCTCTCTCCCGGCAGTTCGGCGGTGCTCCGCCCCTCCTGGAGTTTCCGACTGACCGCCCCCTGGAGAGGTCTCCCGGAGAGATCCACCTCCCTATTGTCTGGTTGATCGCCGATTCCTTCCTCACTGACTTGAGCGTCGGAGGGCCTTCCGCGGAGGACCACCCCCAGCGTCCTTCCGCGTGCGGGCTTCCTTTTTTGCAGGTCCACCGCACCAGATGACCGCGCCCGAGTCGGAGGACGGATCCCGGCGGCAACAGATTGGCGCTAGAGGAAGGGTCTCAAGTCCCATTAAAACTTGAAAAAAGGAGACAAGGATCTCAACCCGGAGAAGAACCTCTCTGATGGCCAACCGGAAGAGAGCAACCTCTGATGCCCAAGGTCAGGTCGCCTCCCAGAGGCCTGATCCGACTGGCGCCACAGCGCCACAACCCCCACCTGTCGAGACTCCATCGCCGCCTACCATTCCGGTAACCCAGGACCAGTTTGCTACGCTGGTCCAGCAAGTCCAGGCTCTTACTCACCTGGTTCAGGAGCGCCTTGCGGCTCCCCTGCTTCGCATCCTCAGAGGGAGGCGACGACTTCTTCTTCGCCGGCGACCTCCACCTCTGATCCGCGTGAATCGGCGGATCCCCCACATCGCCCCAGGGGGAACAAACCGATCCCACGGGGCGGCCATGATCGAGATCCTCCCAGATCTCGGCGAACCCGCTCCCTCTCCCGGCGACGTCTCACCATGGTTCGACGCCATCCTTGCGATCCTCGCGCCCAGCTGCTCCTCTCGCCGGCGAGGAGGAGATCCGCCGCCAGATCCAGGAGATGCGTCAGGAGCTGGACGCCGCCAAGCAGACCATCCGCCCCAGCCCAAGGCGGAGCTGGGTGTCCCTTTCTCTAAGGGGATCATGGAGGAAGTGATTTCCTCCCATGTTAAGCTGCCAGCCGTCGAACCCTACCACGGCTCCACCGATCCGGATGACCATCTCAGTAGCTTCCGGTCGATAATGATGTTCCACGGAGCATCTGATGCGGTCCTCTGCCGAGCCTTCCCATCCACCCTCAGAGGATCCGCCCGAACCTGGTTCAACGCCTTGAAGCCAGGTTCCATCGATTCATTTGACGAGCTGAGCCGCCTTTTTATTGGCCAGTTCGTCAGCAGCCGCCGCCACCGGCGGAGATCTGACTCCCTCTCCGAAGTCAAACAAAGAGAGGGGGAGTCCCTGAGGAATTATCTTGGCCGCTTCAACAAGGCCATGTTAGAGGTGGACCACCTTAATCATGAGGTGGCGATGTCCGCCCTGGGGGGGGTGTTCAAAGGAGAGCGACTTCTATTTGGCAATGGAGGTCAGCTACCCCCCATGTCTGTCTGATATGATGGCCCTTGCAGAAATACGCTCGGGTCGAGGAGTCGCGGAGAGTGGCCCGCGCTGAGCAAGCAAGAAGAAGAAGAGCCCAAAGCTCCCGACAGACACCGCCCTGTCCGTCGGCCAGTCCGCCTCGCCGCCAAAGAGTCCCTCCGCCACCGCCAAGGAATCGCTCCCGGAGTCCCCCCAGGCGATTCGATCGCTACACTCCGCTGACTGTGCCCCGAGCGCAAATCCTCATGGAGATAGAGCGCAGCTTCCCCGACCAGTACCTCTCGAGGGAACCCGACCCAGAGAGACCCGCCAAATACTGCCGCTACCATAGGGAGCCTGGTCACAACACTGAGGAGTGTTGGCAGCTGAAGAACGAGATCGAGAGACTGATCCGGCGGGGACGGCTGGACCAATTCAGGAGGGCGCCCGAGCCACAGCAACAAGGAGGTAATCGCCAGCCCGAGCTCCCGCAACTCCCTCCTCCACCGAATCCGCCCGTGGTTGGCCGTATCAACATGATTGAGGAGGCCGGCGGATCAAGCTCCAGGGGCGACGGTGACGCACCGGTGCCGAAGAAGGCACGCACAGGCGAACTTTCCTTTTTTGATGATGATCTTCTTGGGATACAGCTCCCCCATGATGACGCACTTGTTGTATCCCTTAATTTGAACAATTATGATGTAAGCCGAATCCTGATCGATAGTGGAAGTTCGGTGAACGTTTTGTACCTCGGTGTGTTTGCCAGGATGAAATTGCTCATGGAGAACCTTCGAGCCGTGGATTCCACCCTGATGGGATTCACCGGCGACGTCATCATCCCAGAAGGGATCGTCACCCTGACGGTCCGCGCGGGAACCTGGCCCTTTGTGACCATTGTACAGACCGATTTCCTAGTGACCGACCTCAGTCTCCATACAATGCCATATTCGGCAGGCCCGGCTTGATATCCCTTAAAGCGGTTGTCTCTATCCCACATTGTCTATGAAGTTCCCCACCGAACAAGGGGTGGGAGTGGTTCGGGGAAGTCAAGCCATGGCTCGGCAATGTTTCGTCACAAGCCTCAGTCCAGGATGCCCGAAGTTGACGGGCTAGACGCTCGCGAAGACTTCGCCGAGCAACGAGGAGAACCGGCAGAAGAACTGGGGGAGATACCCTTGGACGAAGCTCGGCCCGACCGAACCATAAGGATCGGGTCGCTACTCGAAGGAGAGCCTCGTCGCGAGCTGATCAGATTCCTCCAAAGCAATGCGGACATCTTCGCCTGGACCGCCTCCGACATGCCAGGGATTAACCCCGAGGTACTCGTCCATCGTCTCAATGTGGACGAAATGCACAGGCCTGTTAAGCAGAAGAAGCGAAGCTTCGCCCCAGAGCGACAGAGAGCCATTGAGGAGGAGGTTGACAAACTCATAAAGGCCAACTTCGTCCGAGAGGTAAATTATCCGAACTGGCTGTCAAATGTTGTCATGGTGAAGAAGTCGAACGGCAAATGGAGGATCTGCATCGACTTCACCGACCTCAACAAAGCCTGCCCGAAGGACAGCTTCCCCCTCCCTCGGATCGATCAGCTTGTAGATGCCACCTCAGGCCATCAGATGCTGTCCTTCATGGACGCGTACTCCGGCTATAATCAAATCCGGATGGCCCCGAAGATGAAGAAAAGACCGCCTTCATAACCGACCGAGGTACCTATTGTTATCGTGTTATGCCTTTTGGTCTTAAAAATGCAGGGGCGACCTACCAGCGGCTGGTCAACAAAGTGTTCAAGGAACAGATCGGCCGGAACATGGAGGTGTACGTGGACGACATGCTGGTCAAAAGCAAGAAGGCATCACAGCATATTGAAGACCTCACAGAGAGCTTTGCGACGTTGCGCAGTATGGGATGAAACTCAACCCGACCAAGTGCGCCTTCGGCGTCCACTCGGGGAAGTTCCTTGGCTTCATGGTCTCCCAGCGAGGCATCGAGGCTAACCCTCAGAAGATCCAAGCTCTCCAACAAATGACGCCCCCTATGTCCATTAAAGAAGTCCAGCGCCTAACCGGGAGGATAGCGGCCCTTAACCGCTTGTGGCGCGGTCAGCCGAGAGATGCCTCCCCTTCTTCAAAACTCTCCGATCGGCCAAGAATTTCCAGTGGACTCCTGAATGCCAAAGGTCGTTCCAAGATCTCAAGAAGTACCTCGGCTCACCCCCACTCCTCAGCAGTCCGACCCCAGGAGAAACCTTATTCCTATACCTGGCTGTTTCGAGGGTGCGGTTTGCTCGGTGCTAGTCAAAGAAGAAAGCAAAATCCAGAGGCCGATCTACTATGTGAGTAGGCTACTCCGCGATGCGGAAACGAGGTACACCAGGATTGAGAAAATGGTGATGGCTTTGATCACCTCAGTCCGGAAGCTACGGCCTTATTTTCAAGCACACTCAGTGACGGTCCTCACCGATCAACCCATCAAGGCGGTGGTCCACCGTCCAGAAACATCGGGGAGAATGACCAAATGGGCCGTCGAACTAAGCGAGCATGACATACATTTTCAACCTCGCCCGGCCATCAAAGCCCAAGTGCTGGCCGATTTCCTCCTCGAGTGTACCATCCCAGAAGACGGCTCTACCCCAGAAAACCTCGAAGGACCAAAGCCTGAAGCTCGGTGGCTCCTTCACGTCGATGGGTCGTCCAATGCCCATCACTCCGGTGCGGGTCTGGTCCTCACCAGCCCAGAGGGAATGATCTTCGAATATGGCGTCCGATTCTCCTTCCCGGCTTCCAATAACGAAGCCGAGTACGAGGCCCTGTTAGCTGGTCTCCGGATTGCCCGCAACCTGAAGGTGGGAAAGCTTAACGCCTTCACCGACTCTCAGCTGGTGGCCGGCCATGTGCGGGGAGAGTTTGAAGCCCGAGAACCGAACATGATCCGATATCTCCAAGAGGTGCGCGGCCTACTTCCCCACTTTGCCGAGTTTGAAATTATTCAGATTCCTAGATCGGAAAACGCCCGTGCCGACCTACTCTCCCGATTGGCAACCGCGGAGACGATGGATGCTGAACAAAAATTCCATCTGGAGACTCTGGAAAAGCCGAGTATCGGAAGCCGATCGGGTGATGCAAATTGATGCCGAACCATCCTGGTTCGACCCTATCCTCAGCTATCTCAAAGAAGGGTCGCTCCCACCCGACCGAAGAGAGGCCAGGAAATTGAAGCTGCAGGCGACCCACTATGTACTGATTGACAGCCAACTTTACAAGCGGTCTTTTTCTATGCCACTGCTCAGATGCCTCCGCCCATCCGAGGCGGATTATGCTCTACGAGAGGTACATGAAGGGATTTGCGGCAACCATCTGGGAAGCCGGTCCCTATGCCACAAGGTGCTGCGGCAAGGCTATTACTGGCCGACCATGCAGAAAGACGCGGACGACCTAGTCCGAGCCTGTGACGCCTGCCAGACGACATTCGAGCATCCAGAGGCTCCCCTCCGCCGAGCTAGTTTCTATATCCTCCGCCTGGCCCTTTGCCAAGTGGGGGATGGACATCCTCGGCCCATTCCCGTTGGCGACAGGACAGCGGAAATTCTTATTTCGTCGCCATTGACTACTTCACCAAAGTGGGTTGAAGCGGAAGCAGTTGCCCAAATCACCGAAGCCGGGCCAGAGACTTTGTGTGGAGGTCCATCGTCTGCCGGTTCGGCCTCCCCCACACCATAATCACCGATAACGGTAAGCAGTTCGACAATTCCAAGTTCCGCCAATTCTGCGAGGAACACGGAATTCCGTCACCACCTTACTTCGGTCGGGCACCCACAAGCCAACGGAGCGGCCGAAGTGACCAACAGGACTCTCCTCCAAGGAATCAAAGCTCGCCTCTCTAGAGCCCAAGGCAGGTGGGCGGATGAGCTGCACCATGTCTTGTGGGCCTATCGCACCACTCCGAGAATCCCAACGGGCGAGACCCATTCCGAATGGCTTTTGGTACGGAGGCCGTCATCCCTGTGGAAGTAGGCCTCCCATCTTTGCGGGTGGAGAGTTACTCAGAGGAAGCCAGCAACGAGCAACTCCGCACCAACCTCGACTTGGTGGAGGAAGTCAGAGAGAGGCCCGAATCAGGACGGCCGCCTATCAACAGAGGGTGGCTCGGTACCATGCCTCCAGAGTAAGGGGAAGACCTTCCTACCTGGCGACCTTGTCCTCCGGAAAGCTTCTGTATCCAAACCGCTGGAGCAAGGAAAGCTGGCGCCGAACTGGGAAGGCCCGTACCAAGTCACGGAGTCATTGGGCCGGGAACCTACAAGCTGCAGGATCTCGAGGGAAATCCGTCCCCCGAACGTGGAACTCGGACAACCTCCGCAAATACTATCAATAGGGTATGTCCTTTACGCTTCGCCAGTTATCTATTTTCCCGCAACTTTTGTGTGAATCGATTATGCACCATATTGCCATAAATCGTAAAAGGAAATAGATGCTGCTTACCAATCCTCGGTACAACCGAGTTATCTGCCTGGACAGGAATCTCCGAACCTTGGCAGGGCCAAGTAAAACAAAAGTCTCCGAACCTTGGCAGGGCCAAGTCTCCGAACCTTGGCAGGGCCAAGTAAAACAAGTCTCCGAACCTTGGCAGGGCCAAGTCTCCGAACCTTGGCAGGGCCAAGTAAAACGAAAAGTCTCCGAACCTTGGCAGGGCCAAGTAAAACCAAGTCTCCGAACCTTGGCAGGGCCAAGTCTCCGAACCTTGGCAGGGCCAAGTAAAACAAAAGTCTCCGAACCTTGGCAGGGCCAAGTCTCCGAACCTTGGCAGGGCCAAGTAAAACCAAGTCTCCGAACCTTGGCAGGGCCAAGTAAAACAAAAGTCTCCGAACCTCGGCAGGGCCGAGCAACAAATCTCCGAACCTTGGCAGGGCCAAGTAAAACAAAGTCTCCGAACCTCGGCAGGGCCGAGCTACCAATTCTCCGAACCTCGGCAGGGCCGAGCTATGAATCTCCGAACCTCGGCAGGGCCGAGCTACGTATTCTCTGAACCTTGGCAGGCCAAGCAATGTGTTCTCCGAACCTCGGTAGGGCCGAGTTACGATCTCCGAACCTTGGCAGGGCCAAGTAAAACAAAGTCTCCGAACCTCGGCAGGGCCGAGCAACAAATCTCCGAACCTTGGCAGGGCCAAGTAAAACAAAGTCTCCGAACCTCGGCAGGGCCGAGCGACAAATCTCCGAACCTTGGCAGGGCCAAGTAAAACAAAGTCTCCGAACCTCGGCAGGGCCGAGCAAAAAACCTCCGAACCTTGCAGGGCCAAGTAAAATGTTTCTTCGAACCTCGGCAGGGCCGAGCAACGAATCTCCGAACCTTGGCAGGGCCAAGTAAAACGTTTCCCCGAACATCGGCGGGACCGAGCGATAAATCCCCCGAGCCGTGACAAGGCAAGATAACAGCCATTCGGGTTGAGACCCCGGCGAAAAGTCTAAGCCTACAAGCCCCGACCAAAGCCGAGCGGCCCCCAAATAGTCCCCGAAGGACTTCACCCGGTTCGAAAACGGGCAATAACGAAAACCATTGGCACGCGAAAAAATGCCACCATCGGCAGAATTCCCCCAAGAGGCTATAAAGCCTCCCATAACCTGCCGAGGGCCCCAGATTGGGCCAGGAGATTCTCTCTAGCAGTAGAGAGCCTTTGGGCGACCCCCCTGTAAACTCGTCATGCGGCATATCTACGATTAATGCGGGGACAATGGACCCCTCTGCTACGGCCGCCTCCACTAGACCCGTCGCGGGTTCCTCTTTCAAGGGGGGCACGGTCGGACGAGCCAGCGGAGCCTCATCCGAACTGTCTGAAATCTCCAACACGAGAGGTTCGGGCGCCACGGCCGCCCTCCCCGGATCCTCCTTCGCCCCGGGCGCCTCTGTAGCGACTGCTCCGACACCCGACGGGCTCCTCGCGGATGTATGACCCCTCTTTTTGGGCCGGCCGCTGTCCGCTCCGCTACCTTCCCCGGGACGCTTCCCTCTCTTCCTCTTGGAGAGGCTCGACAATGCCAACCTAGTGGCTGTCAAACCGGAATTCACATATTCAGACCCAAGCGCAGTAATCGAGAAAAATACGCAGCGCAAAAGGAACTCACCTTGAGGATCCAGAGGGCTGAGCCCGGCTGCGAAGAGAGCCCCCTCCGATAACAGGTCGTTAGTCGAAAATGTCTGTCCATTACGAAGGACATCAGGTCCCTCTCCTCCTGCGCCGATAAGGCCGGATGCGTCTCCGCATCCCTCGCAACTTCCCCCCATCGCCGAGGGAAATCGGAACCGATGTTCCCCTCCGCAATCACAAATCGGCTCTTCCACCCTTGATGGAAGAGGGCTTATCCACGATGACGTTGAAAGATCTCCGGGGCCCGATGGAGGTCCACTCCGATTTCCTCCCAGGGGTCAAGTGGTAGCAGGTGCGAAAAAGGGGGAGAGTTGCGACGATTTGGATCTGGTGACACATCGAAACGAACCCAACTATATTCCGCCAACTATTTGGGGCCACCATCGATGGACAGATGTTGTAATGGGTCATGATCTCCTTCACCAAGGGATGGAGAGGAAAACGAAGACCCGCCTTGAAACTATCCTCATAGATAAAGACCCCGGACTCTAGTCCCCGAGTGACCCTATCTTCGGGTTTCGGCACCCGCAAAACTACATCCTGGGGCAGGCCATACCTCTGGTGAATCCTCCCCAAATCCTCAGCAGCGACTTCTGAGGCCACATCTTCGGGGCTCATCGCCATCTCAGTTGAGGAAAATCCTGGGCGAAAACGATGAACGCTGGAGAGGATGAGAGGCCAATGCTCTTCTGAAAACAAGGTGAGAAGATGCCGCGAACATGCGCGCATGTGCACGAGTATACGTGTACATATATATATAGGGCGGCCGTCACTTCGCTTCTCCGCCAAGGAACCGCCCTGGGGAGGCGGGACGTCTCATTCGAGGCGTCCGCGATCGCCTCGACAAACCTCCACATCGATCGGGATTCATGGCACGACGCAATCTCAACCGTCGTTAGGGGAGGAACCTTACCTCCGAAGGTACGATGGCCCTGTCGCATTAATTAGGGCATCATTGCGTGAACTGTTTAAGCCAAGACGTCCCATCCAGGGCGCGCCACTTGAACTTATACTCCCTACGCCCGAACCTACGCTTCGAACTAGGGAGTGGAGGGCATGTGTTGAGGGGTAAAATCGCCATTACATTGATGTCCGTGCGAGGTGGCTAAGGCTGACCTCCTCCCGCCGTCTTCTTTCGGGCTTCCCTGGCTCGGCCTCCTCCGGGCTTCCGTAGCTCGGCCTCTTCCGGGCTTCCGTAGCTCGGCCTCCTCCGGGCTTCCGTAGCTCGGCCTCTTCCGGGCTTCCGTAGCTCGGCCTCCTCCGGGCTTCCGTAGCTCGGCCTCTTCCGGGCTTCCCTAGCTCGGCCTCTCCCGGGCTTCCGTAGCTCGGCCACTTCCGGGCTTCCCTGGCTCGGCCTCTCCGGGCTTCCGTAGCTCGGCCTCTTCCGGGCTTCCGTAGCTCGGCCACTTCCGGGCTTCCCTAGCTCGGCCTCTTCCGGGCTTCCGTAGCTCGGCCTCCTCCGGGCTTCCGTAGCTCGGCCTCCTCCGGGCTTCCCTAGCTCGGCCTCTCTCGGGCTTCCGTAGCTCGGCCACTTCCGGGCTTCCTAGTTCGGCCTCTCCCGGGCTTCCCTAGCTCGGCCTCTCCCGGGCTTCCGTAGCTCGGCCACTTCCGGGCTTCCCTAGCTCGGCCTCTCCCGGGCTTCCCTAGCTCGGCCTCTCCCGGGCTTCCGTAGCTCGGCCACTTCCGGGCTTCCCTAGCTCGGCCTCCTCCGGGCTTCCGTAGCTCGGCCTCTTCCGGGCTTCCCTAGCTCGGCCTCTCCCGGGCTTCCGTAGCTCGGCCTCCTCCGGGCTTCCCTAGCTCGGCCTCTCCCAGGCTTCCCTAGCTCGGCCTCTCCCGGGCTTCCGTAGCTCGGCCACTTCCGGGCTTCCCTAGCTCGGCCTCTCCCGGGCTTCCCTAGCTCGGCCTCTCCCGGGCTTCCGTAGCTCGGCCACTTCCGGGCTTCCCTAGCTCGGCCTCTCCCGGGCTTCCCTAGCTCAGCCTCTTCCGGGCTTCCCTGGCTCGGCCTCCTCCGGACTTCCGTAGCTCGGCCTCTTCCGGGCTTCCGTAGCTCGGCCTCTTCCGGGCTTCCGTATCTCGCTTTTACCTAACGATCCACGCCCTGACGTCTACCTCCGCGGAACCTGACGCGGGAGAGCCTAAGCTCACCCGAACGGCGCCTTAAGCAGGGAATCATATCGAGACGTGGCCTAAGACCTATTATAACCGCCCCAGGTCTACTCGCCCAGATCCCAAGACATCAAGGAGCTCTCCCAGCCGTCGATCCCTTAACAGACAAGGCGTGGATTCTAACGGCCCCACAACGGCCTGATTCTGTCTACCCCCATATCGTAACAACCCCAGAACCTTCCAGAAGATGCTCAAGTCCCCAGGTGACAGTTTATAAATATCAGATCGGCAGATTCCCTCAGGTACGCGATTCTGAACGCACAAAACTCTAGAGTCATCTCTCTCTCTCCCGGCAGTTCGGCGGTGCTCCGCCCCTCCTGGAGTTTCCGATTGACCGCCCCCTGGAGAGGTCTCCCGGAGAGATCCACCTCCCTATTGTCTGGTTAATCGCCGATTCCTTCCTCACTGACTTGAGCGTCGGAGGGCCTTCCGCGGAGGACCACCCCCAGCGTCCTTCCGCGTGCGGGCTTCCTTTTTTGCAGGTCCACCGCACCAGATTGACCGCGCCCGAGTCGGAGAACGGATCCCGACGGCAACAATATATATTGAAAAAGCCGTCTATCTTCTTATTGCATAGCCTTGGCTCATTTTAAAGAGCGATCGAGAGCTGGCTTGCGAGTTCTCAGCAAGGGCCGCCATGGTTTCCTGGATTGTGGGTGCAGCCCGAAGGCCCCGAAGGTGTCACCGAACCTCTCAGGATTTCCAGAACGATCCCACCGTCCTCCGGCCCCCACTCTCCTTCCAAATGCCTCGCAGACGTCAATAGTGGATTCAAGCTTGAGATCACCAGGAAGAGAAACAGCAGTTCCCTAGAGCAAAGACCCATCTCTACACAAACCAGACTCTTGAGCTCTTTGTTAGCGGTGGAGTATGGGAGACAAAGAAGGTGATCGAAAGGCAGCTCTTGAGATAGCTATAGAAAGTTTTCCATCTTCTCCTTTATATAGCCTGCGTCTGTTTGTTAATTTGCTTCATTGTTTGCATGGGTTCGAACGTTTTGAGGAAGTCGAAGCAGCGTTTCCTCTCATAAAGACTTGGACTAGACCAACGGCCTCCGGCCGGCCCATGTTTGAAAACCCAAGGAAATTACTTGATGAGACCGAGCCAGATCCAAAACGGACGGTAGAGAGCCCGTTAATCACAAAGACGAGGGAAAAATATACTCCTTTGCCGTGGGCCAACCGGCGACAGTTTCGGGGTTTTTTTTTTCCTTTTTATGGAAGAGTAAAAAATATAACCCCTGATTTTTTTTTTTTGGCATATCTGAGGGAAACCAGCCAAGGATATATAGGGATGAGAGTGTACGTGGAAATAAAAAGGGTGATATATTTACCATTCTTCTGATGTGATTTTTTTTTTTCTTGGGTAATCTCTTCCAACTAATACATACATACAAACAGTAAATATATGTATGTATGTATTAGTTGGAAGAGATTTAAATTTTTTTCAATATATTTACTGTTAGTAAAAATAATCATAAAAAATATTTTTATAAATAAATTTTATGTTTTACATCCGTCATATCTAATGCTAGTTTGCTCAATTCTATTGCAATTATAATATTTCTCATCAAGCTTTTTTAAAAAAACCAAATCATTTTGATTAGCTTATTTTTGAGATAACAAAATAATTTGCCTACAATGATTATGCCCATCAAATTGTAGACATAGCATTGTAAATCTAAAGAATCACTCCTTTTCCTTCAAAAAAGAAAATACTTCAATTGACATCATATCAGCTATGGTCTTTAGAAATTTAAATGCAAAGTTTGATTTCAAATACAGTACATCTCACTTCTGAATTCTATTCAAATCTCACTTACATGTTCTTATTGATTGACTATTAAGACATCTTTGAATAATGATTGGCCAACAGCCATGTATTATAGTTATGGGCTAATAGCTAATCCAAATAAGTTCATAATCAAAGTGGGTTTAAAATGCATACAGTTGGTCTCAAGTTGATGTAAGCAAGTTTCCAAACCTTTAAATATATTAAAAATCATCCAACCGTTTGTATGTATGTATACACACATGCATTATATATATAAATATATATACATGTATTATGTGTATGTATGTGTATTAATATTTATTTTTGCTAAAAAAATAAAAATTGTATGATGAATTTCCAGATTTCTAACTTATGCATATATATTAAGCAATTTAAATAATATATAAAAATATTTTTTATTATTGGATGCATGGGTCACGCGTCACCCCGTAACATAAATTTTTATATTATATATGTTATAGGAAGTGGATGGCTTGGATTGATGGGATCAGGCAACTATCATTCAATCTATCCTCTCTTCCTTTTAATGGACCAATTGATATGACCACGAACTTTCTACTCGTCCATTTTCTACTCGTCCGCTTGAAACGGTCAGACATAAACCCACGGGAAGTGCCGCCCTCTCAAACCCAAGCTGCTGCAAACTTTGAGAAGTCACCGGCGATCAAACTTTGAATACACGCTTAAATAATAACTCCATGGATTGCTTGGTCCGCCGTCTTCGTGATTCACGGCACCTCATCAAG
Source organism: Calamus simplicifolius (assembly GCA_900491605.1). NCBI lineage: Eukaryota > Viridiplantae > Streptophyta > Magnoliopsida > Arecales > Arecaceae > Calamus > Calamus simplicifolius. Next base: position 188,752 of record UESW01001907.1, read on the forward strand.
TCAGCCATGGGTTCTAACTTCTAAGGCATGGCGTGAGCCGTTACCCCTCGTGCAAGTTTTTTTTTGAGAGAAACGCTGATTGGACTTCAAACTTTTGAACTCATGTCAACAGACAAAAGTCAAATATGGAAAATTTTCTAGCTGTGTAAAGGGCTGCCTTTCGCCCCCTCACCCATGCTCGGCCATCAAACATCCAACATACTCCACAAAGAACTCTTAAGAGCCTAGGCCTTGTAGAGATGACCTTTGCTAAAGAAAAGTGATGTTTCTCTTCTTGGTGATCTCAAGCTTGAATCCACTTTTGGCGTCTTTGAGGCCTTTGGAAGGAGAGTGGGGGCCGGAGACACCTTCGCGGCCTTCGGGCTGCAGCAGCAACCCAGGAAACCATGGTGGCCACTGCCCCTCTTCTCGACGCGTCTTCTGATGGACTCTCTCTCTCTCTCCCCCGTGCTACATAAGAATTCGCATGCCGTCTCTTGCTCTTTAAAATGAACAAGGCTGTACGATAAGAAGATAATACGTTTTTTTTTCGGTATAAACTGATGTAACTTTCCATGCAAATAGAACCAAAACAACCAAGGGGTGGTGATTCTCTAAGTTATTAATTTTCTGATGCGGCTGATGAAGCCATGCTCCCAATTGACGGTGGGAATTGCCTCATGAAGCCATGATCAAACTGACGGCGGAAACCAACTAGCAGAGCTTACATGATTGCGCCCGATCAACAGCAACAACCGACTCTTTGAAGCCTTCATCGGCTTCCCGGATTTGACCCCGACTCGGCCATCTAAGCAACGCCCATCGGCCTTCCAGATAGGATCCCGACTCGGCCACCTAAATAATGCCCCCAGTCTATCTTTCGGGTTGGATCCTGACTCGACCACCTGAGCAGCGCCCTCGGCCGGCCTTCCGAGTCGGACCCCGACAAGGCCACTCGAATAGTGCCCCGAGTCGGCCTCCCGGGTAGGACCCCTACTCAGCCACCCGGACATCGCCCCAATCGACCTTCCAGGTAGGACCCTGACTCGGCTGCTCGGGCTACGCTCTCAGTCGGCCCCCTAATAAGATCCCTATCAAGGATGGCCCGTACGACTCATCTGCAGGACTTGGCCCATCAACCTCTCTGCGGCCACCACATCTATGGGACCTAACCCACCAACCTGTCTACGACCACCATGTCTGACAGGACCTGGCCCACCAACTTCTCTATGGCCACCACGTCTGATGGGACCTGACCCACCAACTTTTCTGCGACCATCATGTCTGATAGGACCTAGCCCACCAACCTCTCTGCGGCCACTGCGTCTGATAACACCTGGCCCACCAACCAGTTGCAGCCACCTACATCGGATGGGACATGGCCTGCCAGCTCTGACACACTATGAGGAAGGCACACCCCATTGCTGTCGCCCACACTGCTTATTCTCTGCCAGGTGGCTACACCTCAAGGATGAAGAGAATACCTTCTTCATAACCGAGAAAGGCATCTATTGCTATAAGGTAATGCCCTTTGGTTTGAAAAATGCAGATGCCACTTACCAAAAATTGATGAATGAAGTTTTTAAAGACCAAATCGGGTGGAACATGAAGGTGTACGTGAATGATATACTGACCAAAAGCACCCACACTGCTAACCATGTCACCGACCTCGAAGAGACTTTCACTAATCTTTGCCGCTACCGGATGAAGTTGAATCCCTGCAAGTGCGTGTTTGGGGTCACTGCGGGAAGTTCCTAAATTTTTTGGTAACACAAAGGAGGATCGGGGCAATCCCGAAGAAGATTCAAGCCATACTTGACATGAGGTAGCCTACCAATAAGAAGGAGGTATAGTGACTCACCGGAAGAGTGGCCGTTCTAAGCAGCTTTGTATCATGATCCATCGAAAGGTATTTTCCCTTCTTCAAAGCTTTGCGCAAGGTGAACAGCTTCCAGTGGACGGGAGACTGCTAGAAGACCTTCGAAGAACTGAAGGAGTTCCAGTCTACCCCACCGTTGCTGTCAAAGCCAAAGAAAGGAGAGGGTCTCTTCCTCTACCTCATCGCCTCCCGAAAGCGGTCAACTCCATCCTCGTTCGAATCGACTCTTACAGGGCACAAGGGCAAGTACTACACTAGCAAAGTGCTCCATGATGCAGAGACCATGTACTCCAAAATTAAAAAAATATTTTTGTATTAATAGTATCAGCTCAGCGTCTCAAGCCATCCTTTCAAGCTCATCCGATCATGGTGCTCACAGACCAATCCTTTAAAGCCATTCTGGCCCGTTTTGACATCTTCGATCGACTGGCAAAGTGAGCGGTCAAGCTTAGGGAGTTTGACATTTCATTCCAGCTAAGGTCGGCCATAAAGTCCCAAGTCTTAGTAGACTTCTTGGTCGAATGCACCTAGACCGAGGAGCAACCAGAAAAACCCCTTCTGGCATGCCTAGACGCTGAACCTAAAGAAGCAGGGGAGACCTGAATCCTCCATGTGGATGGTGCCTTGAACTTCCAAGGGAGGGGAGGCCTCATTCTTATAAGCTTGGAGGGAATGGTAGTAGAGTACGCTCTTCGATTCCTCTTCGAAGCCACCAATAATCAAGTCGAGTATGAAGCCATATTGGCTAGAATAAAACTCGTGTGGAAGCTCAGAGCAAAGCTCCTCAGAGCCTTCACCAACTCCCAGCTTATCTCCAAATAAATCACCGAAGAATATGAAGCCCAAGACCCCATTATGTCTCGATATCTAAATAAGGTCCGTCCGATCACAGACCTCCGCTCTTGCCTACTTCAACATCAGCTACATCCCCAGATGCAAATATGCCAGGGCCTACACCCTATCTTGGTTGGCTATATCAGCGGATAATTCTCTGGGTAGGACCTACATCGAGCATCTGAAAGCTCCGAGCATCGACGCCGTGGAAGAGGTCTTGCCAGTCACACAGGAGCCAACATAGATGGATGCATATATCCGCTACCTCACTAACGGCACCATCCCCGCCGATCGCACGAATGCCAAGCTGCTCAAATAAAGAGCCTCCAAGTTCATAGTGCTGAACGGGCAATCATACAAGAGATCTTTTTCTATTCCTTTCTCAAACGCATTGGCCCTATAGGCATTGACTATGTTCTTTGAAAGATTCACGAAGGTGTTGACTATCTCTCTCTCACTCTCTCTTACCATCTTTATCATCGACTTTTGTTTGACATGCCTTTTTTACTAGTATTCACTAATTAGGTGTAAAAAGATTTATTAAAAAATAAAAATTTGATTGTCAACCCAAAATAATTTGCAGAAAACTATTTCAAATTGGCTTTTCATCGTGTTTCCAGTTACCCAACAATATTAATTTAGACAACCTTTAAATATTCTAAAAAATAGCATTTGAATTAGGTATATGAATCCAATGAGTTAAAAGTTTTATACATCAGAATAGAGAATAGAGAATAGAGTCACTACTCTCCTTGAAGTTACAAGATCAAGACGTAAATCTATTGTTGATTCTTACACTATATTAAAAATAATATTTTTGGATTTAGAAATATTTTATTTCAATCTATCTATCATTTTTTTAAAAAAATATATTTTTTATTTTTTATATTTTTATTTAAATACTAGTGACTAGGTAGAAAAGGATCCTAAATCCTTGCTCTTAAGTAAAAAATGGTAAGAAAAAAAAAAGCATTGGTCCTCAATTAATATTATTCTATTGACTTCAAGCAGCTCAAGTGCCTCCGCTTGCAAAAAAAGCTGAGCATGACAACCGTTTTTCTGATGTAGCGGTGAAAAAGAGAGAGGAGAGAGAAAGTCCCGTGTTTTCGGTGTTAGAAGTGCGCTTTGCCGAGTCTGCTTTAAGATTCGGGCTCAACTTCTTCTTCTCTGATCTCCCGCTCTGTGATCCATCTTCTCGGCTCTGTTTCTCTGGGTGATGGGGTCTAAAGTTCTTCCGCGTCCTGGTGATTCCGTCGGGGCTGGGCAGTCTGGCACGGCGTGGCATCGGGCCCGGAGCAGTGGGTTCGAGTGGGTTGCTCCGTCGCCTCCCCCGTCGGTCGTGGCGGAGCTGGAACGGAGGTTCCCGAGTGTTGTCCAAGTGCCTCTGCAAACGCTGGATGCTGAAGAAGCACGGTGGGGGAGCCATGCCATCCTAGCTCGCTGCATTTCTCGATGGATTCCGCCGGATTTCATCGTTCGTGAATTCCATCGAGCAGGATTGACTGGTGACATTGAATCTCTTGCTTTGGCAAACAAGCACTTCATATTCCACTTCTCTGATATCCGAGCTAAGGCTCTTGCACTAGGAAGACCATGGGTTGTTAATGGACAATCTATCATCACGGCAGAGTGGCGTCCGGAATTCGTCCCAGTCGACAGCTCCATCCACTCTGCTCTGCTTTGGATACGGCTGCCACAGCTTCCAATTGAATTCTGGAGTGATGAAATTCTCTCGTCCATCCTTGCAGTGGCCGGGGAATTCCTTTATTCCGATGAAGCAACCAAGGCTAGGAAGCGTGGAAGCTTTGCTCGGGCCTGTGTCCGAGTGGATCTCGGCTCGCCTCTCCGGCCAGGAACTCGAATCCGTGGAAGCAGAGAACCATTCTGGCAACAATTTTCATACGAAAATCTTGAAGGAATCTGTGATGATTGTGGTTCAGTGCATATCAATGGATCGTGCCTAGCTGTGACGGATTCTTCTGCGGCGTCTTCCGGCCATGCTTTTGGGCCCTGGATGGCTGCTCTCAGACGCCGGAAATCGATCCAGGATCCTCCGTCGGGTGTCCGTATTTCTCCTCCCGGGTCATCCCCTGCTTTGGCCGACGGATGGCAGCTCCCTAAGAATCCAGCTCGCCGGCAGCCGAGCAGGGGTTCTTCCTCACTCTCTCCAGCCACGGTGACGAAGGCCCAGGGCGATTTGGCTCTTGCGGAGAAGACGATTTCAATCCCATGCATCGTGGTCTCTGGCAGCCAGGCTGAGGATTCCCTGGCTACAGTAAATGAGATGTCTAAAGAAGGGCCTGTGCCGGTTGCTACTGTAGCTAAGTTTCAGACAAACTTATCAAAAGGGGCTGAAAAGTGCAGTGTATCCAATCCTTTTGAATGCTTATATCCCGATACATCAATTGAACATCCTAAGTCCCGGGATGATGGCTACTCTGGCCCTTCCAAGAGGACCCGGCCTGTGGACCTTGCTCCTCAGCGAGTGATTTCCAGAACCAAAAAAGGGAAAGCGAAAACTTCTACTGGAGGGAAAGCTAAATCACAGGGCTCTTTCACTTTTCTTGCAACTGGTGACTCTTCCCGGGGGTCTCCTGACCTCTCTGGTCCAGGGAATAAGAAGTCTCGTCGTAAGGAAAGGCCAAGTCTGTTGTCTGATTCAGCTCTCTCCTTGCCAGTCCAGTTGGAAGCATCTAATCATGACTCCGCGGTCCTTTTGCTCAAGACGGCTATCCTTCGGGGGGAGGAGGTTGTAGCCATGGAATCTTCTTGTGCTAAGGACCCCGCTCTACAGGATGTCGAAGTTGTATCCATGGATTCGTTCCATCTGAAGGATTTCAGGGGCGAGGAACCTGTGGGTTCTCCTCCAGCTAACGACCGCCTTGTTGATGAGATGATGGGAGATAGGGTGGGGATCCCCCCCTTTCATACCTCTGAATGAAGATTCTTGTATGGAATGTGCGCGGAGCCCAGAAACCATCGTTTCGCTCTGCGTTTGGGAGGCTTTTGCAGCTTCATGGTTTTGATATCTGTGTTCTTCTAGAAACTCGGTTATCGGGGACCAGTCTTGATCGTTTCCGACGCATGGTCTCCAGATCTTGGGTATTCTATGCTATTGACTCTGTTGGTCTCTCCGGAGGGATTGTGGTTTTGTGGAGAGCTGAAAATATCAAAGTGGATGCATTTCATTACTGTGGTCAACAAGTTGCTCTGGTAGTCTCTGACGGACATCATGCTCCCTGGCTTCTTTCGGGTGCTTATGCGAGCACTGACTTCAGAGTGCGCCGGGTGCTATGGGCTGAGATTCATTCTTTGCTTTCCCAGGGTATTCCTTCTCTTATTGCGGGGGATTTCAACTGCATTATCGGGGCCAATGAGAAAAGAGGTGGCAGGCAGGCGGTTGATACAGTTGAAAGATCTGAGTTCAGAAACTTTATTGCTTCAGCTGGTCTTTTGGATTTGGGATTCTCTGGGCCTCAGTATACCTGGTGTAACAATCGTCAGGGTTCTGCTAGAGTCTGGGAAAGGCTGGATAGAGCCTTGGCCAATTCTCAGTGGCTCCAGCTTTTTCCCTCAGCCAATGTTACCCATCTGTCTAGAATTGCTTCGGATCACTGTCCTATTCTGATTTCTACAGATGTGCCTTTCCAGCAGAGTAGGGTGTTCCGATTTGAGAAATTATGGACTTTCTATTCTTCTGCTAGAACTGTTATCTCACAGGTTTGGCGGTTGCCTATCAGAGGAAGTGCCACCTACAGACTTTCTCGACGTCTAGTTCTTGCTAGACGTAGACTATGTAGTTGGAGTAAAAGGGAGGTGGGCGATATTGCTCGACGGGTTGAGCAGACTGAGTCTATTATTTCTTCTCTGCAGACTAAGGAGGACCAAGAGGGATTTCTTCCTGATTCTGATCTTCTCACCCTTAGAACCAACCTGTCTCTTCATCACTCTCTTTTGTTACAACAGGAGACTTTTTGGAGGCAGAGATCCCGCATTCAGTGGATTCAGGAAGGGGACTCCAATACTAGATTCTTTCACCAGGCTACACTTAAACGCCGTGCTGCGAACCGCATTAGACGGCTTATTGATGAGGAGGGCAACCCTCAGGAGGAGTTCCATATGATCAGGGATCAGATGCTCAATTTCTTTCAGTCTAGATGGTCTGAGCACTCTGGTGAGGGGTCCCCTATTTTCCCGGTCCCCCCTTCCTCTAGGGTTTCTGATGTGGAGAATGCTCTTCTCATCCGTCCGATTTCTGAGGATGATATTCGGCGAGCTTTATGGGATCTTGGTATTGACAAGGCTCCTGGACCTGATGGATTCCCGGCGGTCTTCTTTCGCCACTACTGGGATATTGTAGGACAGGAGGTGGTGCAAGCTATCCAGCTTGTTTTTCAATCTAAAGCAATTCCTGCAGATTGGAAGCGGACTCTTATCACCCTGGTGCCCAAACGGCCTGATGCATCCTCTCCTCAGCACTTCCGGCCTATTAGTCTCTGCACTACCTTATACAAAGTGTGTGCGCGCATCCTGGTCTCCCGAATGGGTTCTGTGATGGCTCGCATTATCTCTCCACAGCAGGGGGCTTTTCTTAGGGGGCGCAGCATCACTGACAATGCTCTGCTTGCTCAGGAATTCATGCATGACCTTCAGCGTGCTCCCAGCCGACAGGGTCTTATGGCTATCAAGCTTGATATGGAGAGAGCTTATGATAGATTGAGCTGGGACTTCCTGCGCCTTACTCTTTCAGGGTTTGGATTTACGGAGCTCTTTATTGACTGGGTGATGGCCTGTGTTTACCAGCCTTCCTTCTCTCTCCTTATCAATGGTGGTCAGACTGATTATTTTCACTCGGAGGTTGGGTTGAGACAGGGTTGCCCTCTTTCGCCTTTCCTGTTCATTCTCTCGGCCGATTCTTTCTCCCGGGCGCTATCTCAGGCTCAGGATAGCAACTCTCTGGTCCCTTATACTGCTGGTCCCCAAGGGCCCTCCCTCTCTCACCTTATGTTCGCTGATGATTGCATTCTTCTGGGAAAGGCTACTGCTCGCAATGCCACCACTTTTGCTACTATAATTCAGTCTTACTGTAGTGCTTCAGGGCAAAAAGTCAATATCACTAAATCTTTGATCTGTTTCAGCCCGAGGACGAAGCCTACTGTTAGAGGGGCTATTTCACAGATTATGGGTATTCCTAATCAGGCTGATCAGTTATCCTATCTTGGAATACCTATTACAGGGAGGCGGCCTCGCATCTCTGACTTCAGTAACTTAGTTAGCCGGGTCCGTGACAGATTGGATGGGTGGCAGGTCACTGGGCTCTCTATGATGGCAAGGCTTTCTCTATTACGCTCGGTGCTATCTTCCCTACCACTCTATCTGCTGGCCAATGCTGCTGTTCCCTTGTCTTGTTTGAGGAAGATCGAGAGACAGTTCCGGGATTTCCTTTGGGCTTCGATGCAGGATGGGCATGGTATTCACCTCCTGGCTTGGGATATTGTTACTATGCCGATTAGTGAGGGTGGGCTTGGGATCCAGTCACTCATTGTTAGGAGGGAGCTCTGATTGCGAGGCATGCTACGCGGTTCTTGCTTGATCCGCACTGTTTGTGGAGCTCCTTTATGCGGGCCAAATATGGAGACTGGAACTCTTCCTCTCCTCCCCAGCTCTTCCCTGGGCACTCCTTTTTCTGGAAAGAGGTCTGCCGGCATGCTCCGCCTATTTTGGACAGCATCTCTTGGTCGCTAGGCGATGGGGCTTCTGTTGATATTATTCAGGACATCTGGATTGCTGACCTTCCTCTGTCCCGTTGGCCTACTTTTGTGAGTTCTGACATCCCGCAGGGTATGAGGGTGATTGAATTATTCAGTTCGGATCGCTCTGCTTGGTCTTCTTCTATGGTCTCCAGCTATTTTGGACCTGAGCTTTGCCGGCGCATTCTTTCCATTCCTCTTACTCCGGGTCCCACCCCTGATATGAGGGTTTGGAGGAGATCCTGTCTGTCCCGTGCTCCTATTAGAGATCTTGTTGAGATTTACAACCATCAGCCTCAGCATTCGATTGATTTGAAGTGGATCTGGCATCTCCCTATTCATCCCAGGGTGCGGCTCTTTATGTGGAAACTTGCTTGGAACACACTCCCTACTTGCTCCCTGCTCTCCGCAAGAGGCATGACTATTCTGCCTACTTGCCCTTTATGTCGTAGGGAGGATGAGACTGTTGGTCATGCTATTTTCAGTTGCTCCCATGCACGACAGATATGGCAGATCTCAGATGCTGATCCTTGGGATCGGGGGTCTGATTCCCTGTGTAATCACTTTTTGAGTATCATTAGGGTGGATATGGGAAGAGGCCTCCACCTTCTGGTTTCGAGAAGAGCTTACACTGCTTATCAGATATGGTTATCTCGGAATCGGATTCTGTTTGCTGATGAGACTATTCATCCTGGCAGGGTTGTGAGGACTGCCTTCTCCTTGGCTGCTGAGTATACCTTCCATCAGAGATGTTGGTTTTCTGCTACCCCTGGCCACTGGGACTCCCCTGCTGCTTCGGCAGCGAACCGGCGTACGGTTTTCATCTCTTGGGAGCCCCCACCTCCAGGGTTTGTTAAAATCAACTTCGATGGCAGTGTTCGCGGCAGATGTGCAGGCTCAGCGTTTGTGATTCGTGGGCCTGACGGTGAGATGCTGGCGTCTGGTGGATTTGGTCTCCTTGATTCCACAGTGCCCTTTACGGAGTTGTGTGCTGCTTGGGCTGGCATCTGTTGTGCTATTCGCTGTCTTGGAGCTCGCAGCATTATTGTTGAAGGGGACTCCATTACGGTTATCCGATGGATTAGGCAGGACTCCCACGCCCATGTGCCTATCATCCCCTTGCTTCGTGATATTCATTCTACCCTTCAGGGTATCTCTTGTGCCAGGATTAGGCACATCTACCGGGAAGCTAACTCTGCAGCAGATTGGATTGCGGCTAGGATGACATCTTATGCTGATCCTTGGAGTTGGAAGCCGGGGGATCCTTGCCCCCCTGTTCTTTCTCAAATTTTGTACTCTGATATCTCGGGTTTGACTCACCCTAGATTGGTGTGATCACCCGTTTGTACCAAAAAAAAAAAAAAAAAAAAAAAAAAAAAAAAAAAAAAAAAAAGCTGAGCGAGAGGTTTATTAAATTTTAGATTACATTTGCACACCTTTTTATATCTCAAAAAACACATTTTACACACTTCATATTGGGAATGTAAACTTTCCAGTTATAATAAAAGGAAAATGAATTTGTTAGAGCAGCACATCCTTTGGTAGCTGATTTTCCATCCCATGCATGGAAAGTTACATCAATTTTATATATATATATATATATATATTGAAAAAGCCGTCAATCTTCTTATTGCATAGCCTTGGCCCATTTAAAGAGCGATCAAGAGTTGGAATACGAATTCTCAGCAAGGACCACCATTGTTTCCTGGATTGTGGTGCAGCCCGAAGGCCCGAAGGTGTCACCGAACCTCTAAGGATTTCCAGAATGATCGCACCGTCCTCCGGTCCCCACTCTCCTTCCAAAGGCCTCGCAGACGCCAATAGTGGATTCAAGCTTGAGATCACCAGGAAGAGAACAGCAGTTCCCTAGAGCAAAGACCCATCGATCTCTACAAGAATATGGATTCTTAACTTCTTTCTTTGTGGAGTATGTTGTATGTCTGATGACCGAGTATGGGAGACAAAAGAGGGCGAACGACAGCTCTTTATATAGCCACACAATTTTCCATATATGAGTTTTTGCTTTTACCTGTTGACAAGGTCAGCTTGCGTTTGCTTGTTTACATGGGTTCAAAAGTTTGAAGTCTAATCTGCGTTTTTCTCTCAAAAAAAGACTTGGACGAGGCTAACGGCTTACGCCGTGCCTAAAAACCCAAGGCACGACTTGATGAGGTGCCGTGAATCACGAAGACGGCGGACCGTGTAATCCATGGTGCATTCAAGGTTTGATCGCCGGTGACTTCTCAAAGTTTGGAGCAGCGTGGGTTTGAGAGAGCGGAACTTCCCGTGGGTTGATGACTGACCGTTTCAAGCGGACGAGAAAGAACGCAGAGCAACCCAAGAAATGCAACTATTCCATATTAACAGGGCATGCATGCATGTTGATGCGGGATGAAATCATTATTGCGTTAATATCTATGCATATGACGAAAAGGTTAGAATCATTTTTGATTTCTGCCCATCATCTATCACATTCAAAAAAAAAATTTATATCTCGTCAAGACCGAGTCATTTCCATGCCACAGGACCGAGCTACTCCCGTTTCGACAGGATTGAAGTATTTCCTTTTTCGGCTTAAACGCCCCTATTGTTTATCATTACGCCGAGGCCTCTAGTCATCCAAATTCCAGAATAATCTTTCTGGAATGGGAACTAGAAGCCGAATGACCCTCCGACCATGATCTACAAAAATTCAGATTCGAGATTATTTAACGGGATTCGGATCACATCGGTTCCCAGCATTTCCAAAAAGGAAATAAAGATGATGAAGTTGAATATAACTTAATGCCCAAATCTCAAAGCATCAATCATCTTCCTTGACCGTTGATCCTCTAACTAACAAGATTCGTATCTCACCGGCCCCGCAACTAACCAGATTCAAATTAGATTCGAATCATACCAGCTTTTAGCTTCCCAAAACACGTCCAAAAAGTCAGGTATCAACCCGTCATCATTCCAACAGTCTATAAATATCTTATCCTAAGGCTTCCTTAGGTATGCCCACTCTCTAACTGAGAATTCATTGAAGTTAAGTAGAGTTTTAAGCTCTCGATAAGCGAGGCTTGAGGGACTCTCTCACAAGAGCCTTCTCCTCATATTTGCTTACTGTGGATCTTCACTGACTTGAACGTCGAAGGGTCTTCCATAGGGACCACCCCCAACGTTTCCTGTGTGAGGACTGTCTTGCAGGTTCACTAAGATGGGAGATCATCGTCTGGATTCTGACGTGAGTCGCACCCAAGTCGAAGAACAGAATTCTACGGCAATAGATTGGCGCTAGAGGAAGGGCCTCAAGTCCCATGAACTTATAATCAATGAGATAAGGTTCTTGAGAAGAAGAACAATTCCTCAGTGGCTAACAAAAGAAGAGCAACCCCAGATGCTCCGAATCAGGCCGCATCCCAAAGAATTGATCTCGCAAATAATGTGGCACCCCCACAACCCCCACTAGCTAAGATTCCTTCACTGCCAGTGGCCCCAGTCACTCAAGACTAGTTCACCATACTGGTTCAACAGGTCCAAGCTCTGACCTAGCTGATACAAGGGCTCCATAGAGTCCCTCTCCCAGCTACACCAACCCCACAAAAACTTTTTGACGAAGCTTTTGCCCATATTTCGCCGATGATCTCTTCTTCCGATCCTCTTGAAGTCACTAGCCGCCTTCAGCAGCCCAACCGCAAAGGACCTAAATCGGCACCGCAGGGGGCTGGAGGAAAAAGCCAGCCTAGATCTCGGCAAGCTCAATCTCTTTCTGGGATACTCCCGCCATGACTCGATGCCACGACCACGGTCCCCTCGCCCTCTCTCCCCCTAATTTGAGATGAAGGAGTCCAACGACAACTTCATGAGATGCGCTAAGAGTGGCGCCAAGAACTGGATGTTGTCAAGCAAGTTCCTCTTCCCTAATCGAAGGCGGAACAGAGCATCCCCTTCTCCAAGAAGATCATACAAGAATGATCGCTCCTCATGTTAAGCTTCCCATCATTGAGCCATACCATGGATCCACTCTCCCTCCTTCCCCTGATTAGGTTTAAGGGTTTAGAAATTATCATGAAACTACCTACATCAACTTGCGACTCTATCAACTTTAAATGCATTGTAAACCATTCTAGCGATGGATCTGTTTGAATTAGCTATTGATCAACATCTATCTTACATAACTATGATCGATGGATACTTAAAGCTTGTTTAATAGTCAATCCAAATGACCTATATTGGTTAGATTTGAGTAAGATTCAAAAATAAAATATATCATATTGAACTTAGAAAAACTCTTTCTGCATCATGCGCAGTGCAGGAACATGTGCATCGTGCGCATGTAGTACAAAAAGGATAAGAATACTCTTGGTATATGTGCGGCCACATACGCAAACAGTCAATTACCATGCTCAATGCGCAAAATCTTTTCTTGAAACTTAACTTTGCATTTAAATTTCAAGAGACCATAACTCACAAAATATCCATTGAAGTTGTTTTCTTAATAAGAAGGATAGTTTTGAGATTTATAATGTATGTCCACCCTCGAGAGATTTGAAGGACAGGATGATTGAAGACAAATAACTTTTTACGTTTCCAAATGAGCTGATCAAAATGATTTTTTTTAAAATAAAATCTTGATGGGGAATATATCATAACTAGGGAAGAGCAGGATCAAATAAGATTGATGTGAAAACTAGGATCTATTTCTAAATGAATTTTACAGATTCAAAGCATTTTTTTTAAATTTTCAGAGAAGACCATGCCCATGCACTATTCCAAACTCAACCCGCCTTTTTGTTTTCCTTTTTATATCCACTGAATCAAGGAAAAGACTTGATGCACTGCCCTTCAGTGCAGCAAGCATGCACCAAGCGCATGAATTGACCGCACGCCAATGCCATCATGCATGCCGAGACTTAATGGGTCTCAGCGCGTACTGCATGCATGATGGTATGGGCATGCGGTCAATCCATGCACATTGCCGTGCATCTGATGTGCGCTTGTTGTACCGAAGGGTGGTACAATGCAAGAAATGAGGAGGACAAGAGGGAGGAGAAGACAAAGGAAGGACATTCCTTGGAGTGTCCAACTGAGCCTAGGAATGCAAATACAGAGAATGAGAAGAGGAAGGAGAAGCATTCCTTGGAGTATCCAACTGAGCCTGGGAATGCAAATACAGAGGAGGAGAAGAGGGAGAAGAAGTATTCCTTGGAGTGACAACTGAGCCTGAGAATGCAAATACAGAGGAGGAGAAGAAGAAGGAGGGGCATTCTTTGGATTATCAAACTGAGCCTAGGAATGAAAATAAAGAGAAGGAGAAGAGGGGAAAGGGGCATTCTATGGAGGGCCAAGAGGAGCCAAAATCTAAAAAAATAATCGTCACCCCTGCACCCTCTAATAATAAACTTGTCACTACTGTACCCTTTGATAATAAAATTATCATTCCTGTGCCAAAGTACGATGAGGGGGGCATACAATTCTTTGGAATGTTTTTGCTTATTAAAAGGGTTAAAAAAGAGCCCAGAAAGTATAAGGCATCCAAGGTCACAGAAGATTCTTATAAGATAGTCCATTCTAAAAAGTTGTCGAAAACAGTGGGCACATCAAAGGTCGACATAAGAATCGAAGATGACCAATTATTATCAAAAATTTTTTGAGCGAACGAATAAGCGACGAGATCGTGTACACCAATAAATTATGTGGTGCCATTACAAAAAAAAGTCTTCAAGATGTCATTAACAAAAATATGATAATCGATGATGTAAGTATCTTAGGAAACCTTTTTTCGATGTTGATTTTAGAATATTATTAATCGGTTTACATTGCATTGGCAGATTATTGATGCTGGGCAAGAGTTTTTTATGAGGACATGGGCAGAGCACCCGGACCGATATCATAAGTGTATCTTTACATCTATTTTGACAGCTAGTTTATGTTTGAATTCTTCATTATCTGCTCATGAATTTGCTGCAACGGTCAGGCCTATGATATTTGATAGAGTAACTGATAAAGAAAAGGTCCAATTTCGGTTCCTTTTCTCTATCATTAACTCGGATAGTTCACACTGGCATCAGGTTGCTGTCGACATAGAAAGAAATGTGTTCATGCACCTGAATTCATTAAAATGTAATGTCAGGTACAAACCTATAGGCATAAAGTTGGTCTCAAGTTGATGTAAGCAAGCCTATAGGCAGTTTCCGAACCTTTAAATCTATTAAAAATCATCCAACCGTTGCATGTATGTATACACATACATGCATTATATATATAAATATATATATACGTGTATTATGTGTATGTATGTGTATTAATATTTATTTTTGCTAAAAAAATAAAAATTATATGATGAATTTCCAGATTTCTAACTTATGCATATTAAGCAATTTAAATAATATATAAAATATTTTTTATTATTGGATGCATGGGTCACGCGTCACCCCGTAACATATTTTTTATATTTATATATGTTATAGGAAGTGGATGGCTTGGATTGATGGGATCAGGCAACTATCATTCAATCTATCCTCTCTTCCTTTTAATGGACCAATTGATATGACCATGAACTTTCTACTCGTCCATTTTCTACTCGTCCGCTTGAAACGGTCAGACATCAACCCACGGGAAGTGCCGCCCTCTCAAACCCAAGCTGCTGCAAACTTTGAGAAGTCACCGGCGATCAAACTTTGAATACACGCTTAAATAATAACTCCATGGATTGCTTGGTCCGCCGTCTTCGTGATTCACGGCACCTCATCAAGTCAGCCATGGGTTCTAACTTCTACGGCATGGCGTGAGCCGTTACCCCTAGTGCAAGTTTTTTTTTTGAGAGAAACGATGATTGGACTTCAAACTTTTGAACTCATGTCAACAGCTAAAAGTCATATATGGAAAATTTTCTAGCCGTGTAAAGAGCTGCCTTTCGCCCCCAGTCACGTCCCGGATTCAAAAAGTTTGAGCTAGGATGACAACATGCCAGGCATGCAAGGCGTCCCAAAATTTACACATCGATCATTATAAGGCAATAAGTATAATAAGTCAATCCAAATCCATACTTTATTACAAACCACTAATATAAGTTTGGGGCTACAAGCCCTACACACAAATATTACTGAGGTTACATCAACACTATGGAACTATTTTATTTTAAATAGAAGCTCCAACGATCCTATGGTTCCTTCTTCAATCCTGAGTCTCTGAAAAACATTGTGAATTTATATGAGCTCACACTCAATAAGTAAGCCTATAATAATAACATAAAATAGTCATATATCATCTTATCTCTCAAGATATTATCAAGTCATAATTTTCATAGAAACTTCCAATTTAATTAACATGCTATCGTAATCATGCATATCATTAAGTCAAAATAATCATGGAAGCTTATAAAACAAATACCAGAATATGCATTGTAAACAAATCCACTATTTATTTAATCATTGTTATATTATATCATATGTGTCCCACGGCCCTGCAATGCCTCCATCAATCAGCACACATCCTCTAGATATGCGTGGCCTCCACATGCCATATCAATCAGCATACACCCTTTAGATATGTGTGGCCTCCATATGCCATATCAATCAGCACACATCCTCTAGATGTGCGTGGCCTCCACATGCCATATCAATCAGCATACACCCTCTAGATGTGCGTGGCCTCCACATGTCATATCAATCAGCACACATTCTCTAGATGTGCGTGGCCTCCACATGCCATATCAATCAGTACACATCCTTTAGATGTGCATGGCCTCCACATGCCATATCAAAGAGAACCGCGACGACACATATAAATATAATTCAAATCATTTTACACATGCATGTCACATATTATGCGTCATCATAAGCATAATTTCTCTCATAACGCATAAACAGTGGTTTGTACATGTTTAACCATTGCATATAATCAATTCACTTTGCAAATAATATCAACTATTATAGCAAATATGCAATTAGATACACATGGTACAGCTTACCAATTTCCAAAATAATCAATAAAACTCTATTTCATAAATATGCATAAAACTATAATACAACCATTTATAATTTATGAAATTATTATATTTGGCTTACTTACCTCAATACGCAAATCCAAGGTGATAAATCAGCTACATGGACCACTGGGCACCTACAGCATTATTTTTCATAATTAGATCTCTAAATCTGAATAATAAAAGGACTCATACTACTCTACCCAGACTAATCCACTGGCCCATCTTTGGACTTGAATATCTCTCAAGATAAACGTCCAAATGGGGAATCAAGATTACCCCAAGAAACTAGAATTCATCCAGAATCTGGCCATAATTTTATTTTTTATTTTTTGGCCCAATATAGGGCCCAAATCCCTGCCCAAAAAGGGCTCCAGGAACGGTCCAACAGGCCCAAAGGATGGCAGCCCAGCCGGCCCACATTGTTATCCTCCTCCCAGATCCCCTGTTTCAACCGAAACAGGGGCTAAGATGATCCGACGGCCAGGACCGTCGCCTGCCAAATCGGAGGCGACCCGGCCGTCGCCGGTCGAACCGAAGCCGGCCGCCGCCGCGGCCGGCCACCCCCCCTTCTCTCTCTCTCTCAATTTCTCTCCCTCTCTCTTTTCTCTTCCTGCTCCCGCGCGATGCGATCTGTACCGGCGTCGACTCCGGCCGAATTGGAGTCGATCCAGCCGCCGTTGGCTGGACCAGAGCCGGCCACCGCCGCGGTCGGCCCCCCCTCCTTCACTGTCTCTCCAATTTCTCTCCCTCTCACTCTTTCTCTCATTTGTCTCTCGCACAGCTGTTACCGTGCCGGCGACTCGCCCGGCTAATTGAGGGCAGTCCGGCCACTTTTGATCGGACCGGAGCCAGACGCCTCCCCCTTCCTCTCTTCAATATTGTATCTTTAAAATCATTTGTTCCTCTCGCAAATCCTACCACCTATTCCTCAAGTTCCTTTTTTTAAATTCCTACGTTCCATTTCCTAATACATGCATGCATAACCATCAATTTGTGTTGAGTGTTTACATTGTCACTCAATATAACCTTACAATCAGTACACAAAATTCAATCAATTTTTTAGTAAGCAAGAAATCTACTTAACTAGTATTATGCCCACTTTTAAAAGTTATCAAGTGAGATTTTGTTTTTAATAGGTGTTAGCTAATAATAGTCACTCAATAACAAACTAGTAGCATAAAATAATAAACAAGGTTACAACATTTTACCAGGAACACGAACAGTAGTGCTTGAAGCCTCTTGAATTGATTTTATGGTTGCTCCTTGTTTTCCAATCAGGCTACCAGCTTGTGTAGCTGCAACAAGTAGCCGAGTCGTTGTCATGTTGCTAGCATTTTGGGAAGCATTAGCTGATTCTCCATCTAAACCATCTATTATGCGTTTATGAACCCTCAGCAATCCATCCATTGCAGGAGAAATTGATGCATCTAGCTCTTCCTTTGCTGAAATCATGACCTTTAACAAGTAAATAGCAAACAATCAGATTCAAACACAAACAAAAAATAAGTAGAAAAATTTACGTGTAAGTGTTCAATGTTGAATATGTGTTTGTCAAAAAAATTGTGGATTATTGGAACATCTAATGGTTTACATGTCCTTGTTAAGAAAATAATAATCAATGAAACATTAACATAGGCTCCAATATCACAAGGAGATAAAACATATGTAGCTAGGAATTATCAGGAAAATCACATAATTTTTTCAAAGTCAGCCATAAGTCACAATTTAACACAATAATTAGGAGCATATACGAAGATGTAAAAGTGATTAGGTGAGGAAAATGAATAGCACAGATCTTGCATAAACGATTGCA
>UESW01001907.1:213190-245288 GCA_900491605.1 Calamus simplicifolius
ACAACAAAGTCTTAACCCAAATTAGTTAAGGTCGGTTACATGAATCCTTTTTTTTTCCATTTAACTCAGTTTTGAATCATATTTTTTGTAAAATGCAAAGATCTAAGTCTTTTTTTATTAATTCCTTCCATGTAATTTTTTGTCTACCTCTACATCTTTTTCCTTCTACATATATCAAGTCACTCCTTCGCACATATGCATCTTTAGGTCTACTTTGCATATGTTCAAGCTATTTAAGTTATCTTCTCTTAATTTATCCTTATCGAAGCTACTTTTACCTTTTTACAAATGGTTTCATTCTTTATCCTACCTTTTTTTAAGTAGTACTATACATCCATCTTAACATTCTCATTTCTGCCACATTCATCTTATATACGCATATTTTTCTAACTGCCTAACGTTTCATGCCATAAAGCATAGCTAATCTTATTGTTATCCTATAAAATTTTTCTTTTAACTTAGCATGTACTATACAATCACATAATATTTCAATTGCAATCCTTCATTTCATCCAACATGCTTTAATCCTATGGATAACCATTCTCAATCTCTCCTTCTTTATGACTAATCGATCCCAAATACCAAATTAAAATATTATTAAAATAATGCACCTTAAAATTTATTAATAATTATATCAAATAATATTTATAATAATATGTTCTTTCAATAATTGTTGTTATAATCTTACCATAATGTCCATCGGGTATTTGGATATTGTGCATGGTTTTTGGTCAGAATATTAATGTTTAGCATTGACTGCATTCATCGGGCATTAGGATAGTTGTTCACAGTCCTTGATCTGAATATTAATGTTTATCATGGACTGCATGGTTGGACATTATCAACATTCAACATTAAAAACCTACTTAATCATTTAACAACAAATGTAAATCTTACTCATCATTTAATACTGGGATTCAAGAATTCTGGTTAGGCAACTGAGTCTTGTCATAACAGCATATCATCACCTAGGCCAACTCAACTCAGTCCCAGGATACAATCAACCTTTTGATTTTTCTGTCAATTGATTGAAGCTCAATCCTAGTTCGAGCTTGCCTTGAGTTAAGCTTGAATCGGGCTCTATTCAAATTTAATTAAGACAACCTCCAACCTGGTTGACAAACTCAAAAATAATATTGGGCCAAGCTGAAAATTAATCTAGCTCAATCAACACCAGTATAAAACCTGAAAAATATATGCAATATTTACTATATAGTCATGTCAAGATTAGCCATATCAAAAACTAATATCATTTCAATTTGGTATGAAGCATACAATACCAAACCGATAGCATACTGATCAGATGAACCAGGAGGCCTCAACCCATGAGCCACCCCATGCCAAGCCGAATCAAGGAGTTAGACACAATACAAGGTGGTTTGATATGATATAGAGGCAATACAACATTAGCACGGGGTGTTAAGAGGTAGTTTAGCCCTTGTACCAAATCAAATCATACGATTTCGATACAATTCACCCCGAACCACTCAGTTCAGTACGATTCGGCCATCCTTAATATGTGTAATATACGTAAACAATACAACACAAAAGCTAGAATGGAAATCAACCTAGCTCAATTAGGACCGATTACTGGCCCTTACAAATGTATGCAACATCTATTATATAGTGACGTATGTAACATAGAAGAACAATACAATATAAAACCTGAAAATTATTATGTTCTATGTGGTGACATAATGTTTGGTTGCTTAATATTTTCTACATATATGTTTTACAATTTCCCCAATAATGTTCTCTTGGTTGATAACATGCTGAAAGCTTTCAACAACAGCAACCAAATCAATATGGTGAAGCATAATTTTTCTATATTTGTCAAAACTGCTAGGCACCTAATACCCCATTTATGTTTTAATATGGCAAAGTATGTAGAACCATGTGAAAAAAGTATAAGAAATGTAAAAGAAAGAAACATAGTTCCTCAAGGGAGAACAGGACTGCAACCTGAGATTACCAATCCTTACATATTCACTCATGAAAAACAATACATCAGACGCATGAGTAATGCAAAGTTCAGCTTTTCTTTTCCGGCTGCAAATTTGTTCCAAAAGTTTGTATCTTATGTAGCTAATTTGCATAACATACTCAATTAGCCAAAAAAAATCCAAGTGTCTAATTTGCAGATAGTTTAAGCTCTAAGATTCAACTTTTCTCTTGACTGCTATTTCTGTACTCAAAATACTTTTTACCACTTAACTGATAAAGAAATTGCCTAAAACAGAAATGCATGTAACACACAAGATTATGCCCACAGTTATGAGTATGATTAATGCTTTTGCTTCCTTTTAGATGATTTATCTCCAGTTTTTTACAAAAATGTCATGCTTTTACTGCGACTCGCCCGGCTAATTGAGGGCAGTCCGGCCACTGTTGGTCGGACCGGAGCCGGACGCCTCCCCCTTCCTCTCTCTTCAATTTCACTCTCTCTCTCTCTCTCTCATTTGTCTCTCGCATGGCTGTTACCGTGCCAGCGACTCGCCCGGCTAATTGAGGGCAGTCCGGCCTCTGTTGGCCGGACCGGAGCCGGCCAGCCGCCTCCCTCTCCCTCTCTTCCCTCAATTTCATCTCCCTTTTCTCTTTCTCTCATTTTATCACCCGCACGGCTGATACCATGTCGGCAGTACGGCCGGCCACCTTGGCCAGCCGGACCTCCACCGGACGCACGCCGGCGCCGGTGGAGGTCACCGGCCAAAGCTCAGGCCCGGCGAGGCGACGGGCACGCCGCCGGGCCTGAACCAAGGATCAGACCGAAGCACGGTCCGTCCTCTCTCAGGCTCTCTTCTCTCTCCCACGCTTTCTCTCTCTCTCTCTAATTGACAAGGACAGGGACATACCAGGAGCAGGCGCACGCGAGGATCTCTCCGAAGGTTGTCCCCAACCCCCCCCCCCCCCCCCTCTTTAAACATCCTTGCGATGCCACGGAACAGGGATATCGGAACTCAATAGACACACGACGACTTGGGCATCCAATCGACAAGTCGGGGACCTAAACATCATTACAGTAGCCTAAGCGACAAGAGGATTCCCTGGATGCCAGGTGTCCAAAAATAAATGCTGAGGGTTACATTCTCCCCCCCTTATAAAAATTTCGTCCTCGAAATTGACACACTTAAATAAACTATAGAATTCAAATATGATCTATCAACAATCTTGAATAGAGAATTTACCTGCAAATAATTGTGGATACTTCTTTTCATTTATTTTTTTCCTCATGTTTCCAAGTTTTTCATTTCCTCCTCAAGCTACCAAATAGCCTCCATCTCAAAATGATTACTCCACTGAACCTTGATATAAGGAATGCTACACCATCTCAGAACTTGATCTTTGCGGTCACGATGTGCACAAGATGACCTTCATAGGTCAATACTTATGCTAAATTGGTTCAAGTTCTAACACATAACGGGGGTTTGAAATATACCTCCTCAGTCATAAAGGTATGAAACACATTGAACACCCCAAAGAGTAATGAAGCCGTGCTAAGCTATAAGCCACCTCCTTTATTTGATCAAAATCTCAAATGGCCCAATGTATTGTGGCTCAAATTACCTTTAACACCAATCTCATCACATCATTGGTTAGTAAAACTTCCAAATGATCTTCAACCTGAATTTCAAATCTTTCTTTTTAACATCAACATAACTTTTCTATTGACTTTGAGCTACATGAAGCTGCTTTAATTAACGATACTTTTCATAGTTGTTATACTTTTCATAGTTGTTAAACCAGCTCAGTAACCAAACTTTTCTCTCTCATCTCATCTCAATATGAAGGGAATCTACACCTTATATCATAGACAATTGAAATGAATCCATTTGAATATTGGCTTGGTAATCAATAAAATAAGCAATTTCACTAAAGGTAAAAAAAATTTATGCCAAGCACCTCCAAAATCCATTACACAAGTTTGCAGTATATCATCTAAAATCTAATTGGTTCCTGCAAATTATCCATCTATTTGAGGGTGGGAGGCTGGACTAAATTCAGCTTAATCCACAAAGCTTTATGAAGACATCATCGAATTAGGAGAGTGAGACAAATGGGTTCAGACTCAATTTACGCAGTTTACCATTAAACCAAAAATAAATATTAACATTTTATCTTGCTAAAATTTTATCCTCGAAATTAAATGTCCACAAATTTTGTACCATTAAAGATACTCACTAGCAAACTTTTATTTCATTCCCAAGTACCCAAATAACATATCCAACTTTCAAAATTAATTTAATCTTTCTACCAAATAAAATTAAATTCCTTAAGAAGTATTTCTTTCCTGTCATCTTTTTTTTTAATACCTTAACTTCTCACAACACAATCATCATAAATATCATAGAGTCCATCACATGTATTATGTCATCCATTCTTAAGGTTAATAACCTATATCAATTACTGTTAATTCCTCGATAAGACAGTTCCAAGTTCTTTTGAATTAAATATAGATAGTTTTCTTCCAATGCTCTCTCAACTCATAAATAGTTGAATGTGCCATTAATCATTACGATACTTATTTCAGTCATCATAACATACTAGGTTTCACTCTTGAATACTTCAAGCTAACATCAATGAACATTATACCAATTATTTAGGATATCTTTCATAATTATCATAATCAACTAATTTAATTTCTTTGAATAATATTGCCATCATTAATCACCGATATAATTAATTTATCAGTAATTACCACCACAACCAATCAATTTCTCTTGAATAGGTCAGTATATCCTCAATATTGCAATTTAAATGATTCAAATCATTGAATCAATTATTTTGTTACCAATGACTATCAAAATCACCTATAGATTATGCAATGCCATATCATGACCAACTAATTTAAACCCTTCGAATATCTCAAAGTGACTTCACTAATCTAGCTCAGATGGATACAAGACTTATAAGGTCAATAAAGATTGAAAATGCACTTCCATCCGAAAGACATAATTGGAAGTTATAGTAATCTCTCTATGACTTAAAGTGATAATAGATGTATCTTTAACCATAATCCATAATTGATAATAATCAAAAATAAAATCATCTACTTTCTTTTTCCTTAAAAATAATTATGCTACTTATGGCTGATTGATAATTATCCATCCTGGAGAAAGATATCAACATAGGAATTATGAAGAAAGGTACAATAAGTATGCACGATAAATTAATAAATAGATATCTTGATTAGAAATCTATTAACAGATGAAAATCCTTATGAAATTCTTTATCAGTGAAATTTATCTTATTCTTATTACTGCTAAAATTTTTCACTTTCTACCATCAAAATATTTGATCATTTATTGCCAAAATCGGTTCTAAAGATTAATAGAGTCTACTACTCTTAAAACTTAAACAGTAATTGTCTCAGAATTATAATTTCATTAGCATCAATATCAACCATCTCCATATCTAGCAAATTAACAATCAGTTTTGAACATGTAATATCCATAATAAAAGTTCTCTTAGTAAAATTCACTATATATACTTATCCATCCAGACTCAAATTCAGAAAGTACTCAATTGTGATTGATCAAAAACATGTAATTAACTATTTTATTCCCAAAATATCATCAATATTAATCATCCCTAGAACCAGCAGATTAGCTCATAATCTTAAACTTACAATAACAATGCAAGTTCTACAAATAAAAATTTTTTTATACATCCACATTCAAATTCAGATTTAATACCTCAAAATCCACGTATCGCACTCAATTGCAATATGGATATAATGGTGTTAGTTATATTAGTCATCAATTGAAATTTTCAACTACTATATTATATCCATATATTCATTAATCTGGTATTGCATCTCCAAGAAAAGTTTCATCTACCCATATTATTTCAAGGTCTAAAACTGCTACGAGTCATCTCCAATAAGTTTGATGGAGCTAAAACCTTTAGAAGCCCCTAGGCCTCCCCACTGGTCAAGGCTACCAGCCAGGGAGCCCACATATCATTGGCTTGCGATGGTTCATTCTTAATTCCTATCAAATTTGTAATTCAATTAATATCTTGATAAACTTTAAATTTCAAGCATCCAAAGCATAATTCCTGAAATTCCTTTAAAGTCATAATTGTCTCAATATCATCCTAGTATTTTGCCTAGAGTGTCATCACGTATGTGTCCCTAAGGTCAAAACCTAGGCTCTGATACCATAAAAGCTGTCATGCCCCGGACATAAAAGTTTAAGCTAGGGTGACAACCCGCCGCATGCCGGGCATGCAAGGCGTCCCAAAATTTACACATCGATCATTATAAGGCAATAAGTATATAAGTCAATCCAAATCCACACTTTATTACAAACCACTAATATAAGTTTGGGGCTACAAGCCCTACACACAAATATTACTGGGTTACATCAACACTATAGAACTATTTTATTTTAAATAGAAGCTCCAACGACCCTATGGTTCCTTCTTCAATCCTGAGGCTCTGAAAAACATTGTGAGATTTATATGAGCTCACACTCAATAAGTAAGCCTATAATAATAACATAAATAGTCATATATCATCTTATCTCTCAAGATATTATCAAGTCATAATTTTCATAGAAACTTCCAATTTAATTAACATGCTATCATAATCATGCATATCATTAAGTCAAATAATCATGGAAGCTTATAAAACAAATACCAGAATATGCATTGTAAACAAATCCACTGTTTATATTTAATCATTGTTATATATCATATGTGTCCCATGGCCCTGCAATGCCTCCATCAATCAGCACACATCCTCTAGATGTGCGTGGCCTCCACATGTCATATCAATCAGCATACACCCTCTAGATGTGCATGTCCTCCACATCCATATCAATCAGCACACATCCTCTAGATGTGCGTGGCCTCCACATGCCATATCAATTAGCACACATCCTCTAGATGTGCGTGGCCTCCACATGCCATATCAATCAGCACACATCCTCTAGATGTGCGTGGCCTCCACATGCCATATCAAAGGAGAATCGCGACACATATAAATATAATTCAAATCATTTTACACATGCATGTCACATATTATGCGTCATCATAAGCATAATTTCTCTCATAACACATAAACAGTGGTTTGTACATTTTTAACCATTGCATATAATCAATTCACTTTGCAAATAATATCAACTATTATAGCAAATATGCAATTAGATACACATGGTACAGCTTACCAATTTCCAAAATAATCAATAAAACTCTATTTATAAATATGCATAAAACTATAAATACAACCATTTATAATTTATGAAATTATTATATTTGGCTTACTTACCTCAATACGCAAATCCAAGGTGATAAATCAGCTACATGGACCACTGGGCACTTACAGCATTCTTTTTCATAATTAGATCTCTAAATCTGAATAATAAAAGGACTCATACTACTCTACCCAGACTAATCCACGGGCCCATCTTTGGACTTGAATATCTCCTAAGATAAACGTTCAAATGGGGAATCAAGATTACCCTAAGAAACTAAAATTCATCCAGAATCTGGCCATAATTTTATTTTTTCATTTTTCGGCCCAATATAGGGCCCAAATCCCTACCCAAAAAGGGCTCCAGGAACGGCCCAACAGGCCCAAAGGATGGCAGCCCAGCCGGCCCACAGAGTTATCCTCCTCCCAGATCCCCTGTTTCAACCGAAACAGGGGCTGAGAGATCCGGCGGCCAGGGCTGCCGCCGGCCAAATCGGAGGCGGTCCGACCGGCGCCGCCGGCCACCCCCCTCTTCTCTCTCTCTCAATTTATCTCCCTCTCTCTCTTTTTCTCTTCCGCTCCTGCGCGACACGATCTGTACCAGCGTCGACTCCGGTCGAATTGGAGTCGGTCTGGCCGCCGTTGGCCGGACCAGAGCCAGCCGCCGCCACGGCCGCCCCCCCCCCTCCTTCACTGTCTCTCCAATTTCTCTCCCTCTCACTCTTTCTCTCATTTGTCTCTCGCACGGCTGTTACCGTGCCGGCGACTCGCCCGGCTAATTGAGGGCAATCCGGCCACTGTTGGCTGGACCGGAGCCGGCCACCGCCACGGCCGACCGCCTCCCCCTTCCTCTCTCTTTAATTTCACTATCTCTCTCTCTTTCTCATTTGTCTCTCGCACGGCTGTTACCGTGCCGGCGACTCGCCCGGCTAATTGAGGGCAGTCCGGCCACTGTTGGCCGGACCGGAGCCGGCCGCTGCCACGGCCAGCCGCCTCCCTCTCCCTCTCTTCCCTCAATTTCATCTCCCTTTTCTCTTTCTCTCATTTTATCACCCGCACGGCTGATACCGTGCTGACGGTACGGTCGGCCACCTTGGCCAGCCGGACCTCCATCGGACGCACGCCCAGCGCCGGGGGAGGTCACCGGCCAAAGCTTAGGCCCGGCGAGGCGACGGGCACGCTGCCGGGCCTGAACCAAGGATCGGACCAAAGCACGGTCCATCCTCTCTCAGGCTCTCTTTCTCTCTCCCACACTCTCTCTCTCTCTCTCTCTAATTGACAAGGATAAGGACATACCAGGAGCAGGCGCACGCGAGGATCTCTCCGAAGGTTGTCCCCAACCCCCCCTCTTTAAAGATCCTTGTAATGCCACGGAACAGGGATATCGGGAACTCAATAGACACACGACGACTTGGGCATCCAATCGACAAGTCGGGACCTAAACGTCATGATAGTAGCCTAAGCGACAAGAGGATTCCCTGGATGTCAGGTGTCCAAAAATAAATGCTGAGGGGTTACACCCCCTCACCCATGCTCGGCCATCAAACATCCAACATACTCCACAAAGAACTCTTAAGAACCTAGGCCTTGTAGAGATGACCTTTGCTCAAGAGAAGTGATGTTTCTCTTCTTGGTGATCTCAAGCTTGAATCCACTACTTTGGCGTCTTTGAGGCCTTTGGAAGGAGAGTGGGGGCCGGAGGATGGTAAGCTCATTCTGGCGGTCCTTAGAGGTCCGGAGACACCTTCGGGACCTTCGGGCTGCACCAGCAACCCGGGAAACCATGGTGGCCACTGCCCCTCTTCTCGAGGCGTTTTCTGATGGACTCTCTTTCTCTCTCTCTTTTCGTGCAAAAATATATATATATAGAATTATAGTTACGACTTATTGCCCTTTTTAGTTTATTATTTTTAGTTACCTTAATTATATATATATATATATATATATATAATATAAAAAAATTTCCTTCTTATCATAAATTCATTTTTAACCTAATCAACTTTTTCTTTTAATTAACTTACCTTAAAGAACCTAAAAGAAAAACCACACTTTGCATAAAACCTAATTAATTTTAAAAAATAAATAATAATAATAATAATAATTAATAAATATAATATAATATAATAAAATAAAAAATATTTTATTTCTATGCTTAGATTGACTTAAGTAAATTTATTTTCTGCAAAACTCAAAATTTTTGTATTGACATCTCATAATTTATTAAGAAATTAGAAACTTAATCACAAAAATCTAAAAAAAAAAAGTAATTAGATTAATTTTGTTTTATAACTTCAAGAGCTTGACATCTACTTGTTGCATAGCATTTTTATAATTAACTTTAAGGGTACAAATCCCTAATCAAAATAAGGTGGAGAGTTGATCATCCTTCCTTGGCCCACAAACCACATCCTTCATTTTGCATTAACCCAAGCCAACTCTAAAATTAACTAGACGTCAGCCCTTAAGGAACTCGAGCTCAATAGGATAAGGCACCCGAAAGAATTGGACCGGATTAGGATTGATTGATTAACTGGTATCTAGAAAAGAAAAAAAGTAGTTATTTATCAGTTCCGTTCGCTTACCTAGTAAACAACGGGGGACCCCCACTGACCTTAACCTTAACTAGCTAGTTGATCAGCTAATTTTTGACTTGGAGGGCTCCAAGGTAGTATTAGAAGTTAGGAGCTGTCTAGAGCTAGGTCAAACCTAGAGCAGAGAGTCTAATTTTTGTTAACTTGATTGTTAATAATTATTAAACCCTAACTAAATTATTCTTCATTGCTCTTAGTTCAAGGAATCTTTTAGGATATTTTCTTTAGAATCTTTCATTTCTCTTCTATTATATTAGTTAAAAAAATTTAAATTACTGTTTGCTATAGAGTGTATTGGTAGGGTGTATGCTTGGTCGCCGATCATTTCAACCTAGCCTCATACCCCTAGATCCTGAAATAGAGAGAACCTGTAGAGCAAACAGAGCACGCATTATGGATCTTAATCAAGAAAATAATCAACCATACCAATTAAAGGAGTACTTTGCCCCTTCACAATATACATATTCACCATGCATACAAGTACTCCCAGTAGATGTTGTCCAATATAAATTAAGTTGAGTGTAATCCAAATGTTACACCTGAAGATCCCTACAAACACTTAGATGAATTCTTGAAAATTTGCTCAACTGTCAAGATTTAAAATTTCTCTGATGATGCACTTAGGCTTAAATTATTCTCTTTTTTCCTAAAAGATAGAGCCAAGTATTGGTTAAATTCACTAGACACTGTTATAATTTCAACTTGGGACCATCTTCAGATAGAGTTTCTCAAGAAATACTTTCCTATAGGAAAAACAAATAAATTAGAAAAGCCATAACAAGTTTTTCTTAGACAGTTGGAGAGATGTTTTATGAGACATGGGAGAGACTAAAAAAATTGATTAGAAAATATCCACATCATGCCATACCCAAATAGCAACTGGTCCAGTGCTTTTAGATGGTTTGTCAGAAAAGCATCGGCAAATGGTTGATGCTTCATATGGTGGGACATTTATGTTGAAGAATGAACATGAGGCATGGCAGCTTTTTGAAACTTTAAGGAAAAATTTCTTGCACCACATGTCTGCTGCCCGTAGAGATTCTCCTGTAGAACCTAAAAAAGGTTAAATATATAAAATAAGTTATTCTATACATATCTATATTAAGGTAGATGAATTATCCCAAAAACTTGACCAAATTCTACAAGTTGAAAACACATCTTTCCCATCGACTCAATTACATGATGTTTGTATAATTTGTTCGAGTTTGACCCATTAATGTCAGCCGCATACCAATTTTCTGAGCTTGTTCAAGAGCAAGCCCACCAAGCCCAAACCCGAATGGCTCCTAGAGCATAAAATGATCCATATTTGAATACTTACAATTCTGGCTAGCAAAATCACTCAAATTTTTCTTGGAAACCTCAATATGTAACCAATTCATCATGAATCAGACCTAATTATCAGGAGATCAATTTTATAAGTATGTCATATTCACAATACCCAAGCATCCCACGACCTCCACTGAATAATCATAATCCTACTTTCGAAGACAAAGTGTTACAAGTATTGAAAGGGCTAGAAATGAATACTCAAATCCTTCACTCCCACACACAATCCATTGCAAAACTAGAAACTTAGATAGGTCAACTAGCCATAGCATCTGATGCATGTTGTAGCGCAACGATTAAAACATCTTAATTTCAGTAATCTTAGGTAGAGTAGTGAGAGTAAGGCTTCGAACTCACAGGGACTTTGAATGATTATTTTGAAATAAATTTATGTAATTAAAATTTTAAATAAATAGACAATTGATAGTAAAATAATTAATATATGATCTATATTAATTAGAGTACGGTCTGTATCCGTAGATCACAGCCCGTCCCTTTTAAAGAATAGATCAGTCAAAAATTATTTTCACTTGAAGAACATTCAATAAAAATTAAACGTAAATAAATATTTTATTTTATAGCATCCAAAGGAGTGCATTAAAATTAAAATTAAAAATTTTTCTTCCTGATATCTATAAGAAGGCAACAGCACTGAAGATGGCTCTGGATCTACTAGCCGAGCTTTGGATCTATTTCATGGCCAAACTCCTTAGGATTCTCTGTTTCCTCCTCTAAACCGGAATGCTCCTCTCTCCTCCTCTGGGCTATTTATAGACGTTGAACGCAAAGAGATCGAGGATAGATTGCAGATGGATTACGAAGAGATTGCGAAGATATTATGGAGAGATTGAGGAGAGATTGCAAAGAGGTTGTGGAGAGATTGCGGAGAGATTGCGATGAGATATTATGGAGAGATTATGAAAAGATTGCAAAGAAATTATAGTTTGAGTGTCGTTTGCATCATTGGACTCTAAAATCGAGCTTTTTAAGTTGATGGAGCTTTTTCTAAAAATATTATATAAAGTAATCAAATATTAAATAATAAAGATAATTTAATCTATTAATTAATATGTTTATTATGATTACTTGTGCATTTATCAGAGGCCATGCAATATAGAGCCAGTTTGGTTCGTAAAAATAATCCCCTAAATTGGAATTGGATTTCATTAGAATTAGAATCATTGATTCCCATTCTAGGTGTTTATTTAGGAGTTGGAATCGAATTTGAATTCTACATGAAATGCATATCTTGAATTAGGGTGGATTGAAGATTCAGACCCCTCTTAATTTAAGATTGCAAATCCATTCCAGCTAACTATTATATAATGCATTCAATCAATATAATACTATAGTTAATATTATAATATATTATATTATATCATTATATATTTATTTCACATAATAAATATAAATAACAATTATAATAATTAATATTATTATATATTATTATTTATGTTAATAATAATAGTTATTATTAATATGATATAAAACTATATAATTATAATATAAATAATATTGTAATTATTCATAATATAATAATGTAATATATAGTTAATGTTAATATAGATATACTAATATATTATTATGTTATATTTATATATTATAAATAATATTATTGTATATTATTAAATATATAATATACATTACTAATATATTATAATATTATATAAAATTATTAATATTTATAAGTTTTATATGTTATATATATAGGAATGTATTATAATAACTTCATATTTCCCTATATAGTTTTAACATGATTCAGAAATTATATCTCAATTGTAATTTTTTTTTGAACTGAGCGAATGAATGTTTCCCATTTTAATTCTAGTGGAATTAGATTTCAATTTTGATTTTGATTATAATACCAAACCAAACAGATCTTAGTCACTCTGCATCATCACTTTGCCACACCATCGCTTGACTCCTTTTGACGGCACCAAGCTTTTTTTTCCTAAAAAATAATGAAAGAAGCACACTATTGAGGGTGACTCACTTACGATTATCAGATGGATTAAGCGGGAGGGGGACTCCTATTCTTGCCTTAATCCTCTGATTAGAGACATTTCAGTCACTCTTCAGTCTACTAGTGCTTTTCAGATTCAACATAGCTATCGGGAAGCCAATGTTGTGGCTGATTATGTTGCTTCTGCTGTTGCTCGCAACCCTGGCTGGTGGATTTGGCATCCTGGGATACCTTGTCCTGTCTTACTACAGCAAATTTTGTACTCAGATGCTTCGGGTTTGACTCACGCCAGAGTGGTGTGATCGCCCGGCTGTAACAAAAAAAAAAAAGAAGCACACTAGCTCATAAGGAACGTAGCCCCGGATTTTTTTATTTTTCTGAATTTAAGTTTTTACATTTTACTAACCTAAACTCTATCTACTTTTAAAATAATAATAATAATGTTGCCGCCGGGATCCGTCCTCCGACTCGAGCGTGGTCGATCTCCAAAGGGGGGCGGACCTGCACAAAAGTCCTCGCGCGAGAGGCGTTGGGGGTGGCCCTCCGCGGAAGACCCTTCGACGCTCAAGTCAGTGGAGAAGAAATCGGCGATCAACCAGATAATGGGGAGGTGGATCTCTCCGGGAGGCCTCTCCGGGGGCGGCCAATCGGGAGCTCTAAAGGGTAAGAGCACCGACGAGCTGCCGGCGAGAGAGCGGGAGAGTGAGGAGTGAGGGTGTGAGCGCGCGCGAAAGTGCGTACCTGAGGGAATCTAAGAGTGTCCTATTTATAGACTGTCACCTGGATCTTGAGCGCCTTCTGGAAGGTTCAGAGGTTGTTAGGATACGGAAGTGGATCGAATCAGGCCGTTGTGGGGCTGTTGGGATCCGTGTCTTATCTGTTAGGGGATCGACGGCTGGGAGAGCCCCTTGATGGCTTGAGATCTGGTAGATATGTAGGTCTCAGGTGGCCTTGATAGGTTCTAGACCACTTCTCAGTATGATTCCTTGTCTAGGGTGTCGTTATAGTAGGCTGAGGCTCTCCCACGTCAGGTTCCGCGGAGGTGGGTATTGGATCGTGGGGTGTTCAGTGAAGCCGGGTCATGGAAACTCGGGGGAGGCCGAGCTACGAAAGCCTGGGAAGGCCGAGCTGCGGGAGCCCGAGGAGGCCGAGCTACGGAAGCCTGGGAAGGCCGAGCTGCGGAAGCCCGGGGAGGCCGAGCTGCGGAAGCCTGGGGAGGCCGAGCTACGGAAGCCAAGGAAGGCCGAGCTACGGAAGCCCGGGGAGGCCGAAGGGAGGAGGTTGGCCTTAGCCGCCTCGCACGGATATTGATGCAATGACGATTTTACCCCCCAACACATGCCCTCCACTCCCTAGTTCGAAGCGTAGGTTCGGGCATAGGGAGTATAAGTCCAAGCGGCGTGTTCCGGATGGGACATTTTGGTTTAGACAGCCCGTGCAATGATGCCCTAATTAATGCATCAGGGTCATCATGCCTTCGGGGGTAAGGCTCTCTCAAAAGTGACGGTTGGGAATGCGCCACGTCGTGAATCCCGATCGATCGGGCGTTTGTCGAGGCGGTTCCGAACGCCTCGGGCGGGATGCCCCGTCTTCTCAAGGCGGCTTCCTTAGTGGGGAAGCAAGGCGATAGACGTACTATATATATATATGTGCATGTTCGCAGCATCCTCTCGTCTTATTTTTTGAAAAGTTTGGCCTTTCATCCTTCTCGACGCTCGTCGTTTTGCCTGGTGTTTTTCTCAATCGAGATGGCGATGAGCCCCGACGATGTGGTTTCGGAGATTGTAGCTGAGGATTTGGGAAGGATTCACCAATGGTATGGCATGCCCTCAGATGTCGTTCTGCGGGCGCCGGAGTCTGGGGATAGGGTCTCGCGAGATCTGGAGTCCGGGGTCTTCATTTATGAAGACAGTTTGAAGGCAGGCTTTCGTTTCCCTCTCCATCCTTTGGTGAAGGAGATAATGACCACTACAACATCTGCCCGGCGATGGTGGCCCCAAACAGTTGGCGGAGCATCATCGGATTCATCTCGATGTGCCACCAAATTCAGATTGTCGCCACTCTTCCCCTTTTTCGCGCCTGCTACCATCTGATACCTGGGAGGAAATCAGAATGGCCATACATTGGGCCCCGGAGGTCCTTCAACGTTATTGTGGATAAGCCGTCCTCCATCAAGGGATGGAAGAGCCGGTTCGTTATAGCAGAGGGGAACATTGGTTCCGACTTCCCTCGGAAATGGGGGAACTTTGTTAGGGATGCGGAGACGCATCCAGTTTTGTCAGCGCAGGAGGAGAGGGATTTGGACATCCTTCGCAATGGCCAAGTGTTTTCGGCCAATGACCTGTTATCGGAGGGAGCCCTTTTCGCAGCCGGGCTCAGCTCCAGGACCCGCAAGGTGAGTTCTCCCTGTTACCTTTTTTCGCTGTGTGTTTTCCTGATGAATGTGTTTGGATCTGATCGTGCGTGTTTCATTCTTTCAGCCAAGAGGTCGGCACTGTCGAGCCTTGCCAAGAGGAAGAGAGGAAAGCGCCCAGGGGAGAGCAGCGGCGCGGATAGCGGCAGGCCCGAGAAAAGGGCCCATACCTCCGCAAGAAGCCCGCCGGACACCGGAGCGGTTACGACAGGAGCGCCGGGGGCGAAGGAGGGTTTGGGGAGAGAAGCCATGATCCCTTGTCCTCCCGTGTTAGAGATATCGGATAGCTCAGACGAGGCTCCGTTGGTTCGTCTGACCGCGTCCCCTATGAAAGAGGAACCAGCACGGATCTGGCGAAGCGGTCGTTTCTGAGGGGCCTTCCGTCCCGCGGGTCACCACCGGCTCCAGCAGGAGAGGGAGAGGGACAGCTGCAGCCAAGGAGGTTCAGGGAGAGCTCCCTCTTGGTCTCTCTGCAGGGGAGTCCGGTAGTAGTGAAGCCGGGTCGCTCGCGGTAGTTCAGGAGCGGGCCAGATAGAGGCTTCGGTGGAGCCTGCAGGGGAGGCGCAAGTGGTAGGCCGGGCCGAGGCCTCGGGGGTCCTGTGGCGGAGACGCAGATGGTGGTGACCGGGAAAGGTGCGTCGGAAGGAGGGGACGCAGCAAGGTGGGAGTCCCGCATTGGGAGCTCCCTCGAAAAAGATTTTGGGGAGGCTGGCGCTTGGGCTAGCCGAATTATCTGAAGAAGTCCAAGCCAGGGCCTTGATAGAAGAGGCTGGGAAGTTGGGGGCCTCTCAGACGGAGGTCGCCCAGGTTGGTCCCTCAGGCGGGGACGGTCAGCCCAGCAGTTCGAGCGCTGGTGTTGAGGAGGCATTTTCCGCCTTAATGAGGTCGGCCTTGCATCCGGGTGCAGATCCTTCGGCGGACAAGTTTGCAGATTTGGAGCTGGTCGATGCTGCGTTCGGTCAGCAAGGCGTGGCTGAAAGTGTCCATCTCCTTCCCGATATCGACAATACGACCCTGATGAGGATGACTCGGGCCTATGCCTCGCGGGTGAGTTATTTCTCTGTGCGGTGGATGTTTCCTGATTGACCCCATCGTGGGTTTTTATTCATCTTTTGTCTCGCAGAGCGTTTTGCTTTCTCGGGCGATGTGCTGGCGTTTGAGTTTGGCGACGGGGGCCAGCATTCAGGCCAGGAGAGACAATGCCGAGCTCCAATCACGATTGAAGGTGTCTGAGAAGTTCGAAGAACTTATGGCTATGAGTGATAGAAGTTTGAAGGGGATAAGGGCGGCACACCAGGTCGCCCTGGCCGAGGTGTCCAAGCAAAAGCGTAGGGTGGAGGAGTTGCAGGAACTCCTGGCGAAGAACGACAACGCGTGCTTGGAGCTGGCTAGAATCGAGTCGAAACATTCCGCGAGGTGGCGGCGATGCGGCGGGAACATAGTGAAAGCTTGGGTCGGCTGGGAAGGGAAGCTGCCGACGAAAGAAAGCGCCTGGCCAGAATGCTTGGCGAAGTGGAGGAGAAGCTGAAGCGGCGCGATGGCGAAATTGCTCACTTGAGGGAGGGCGCTAAATGGCACCAGGGGACAATAGCTCGGTGAGCAACGAGTTATCCCAAGCCCGGGAGGAGGTCGAAGCCAAACAGTTGAGAATCAATACTCTGCAGGAGAGAGTCGAGCTGGTCGGGGCTGACAGACAAGAGCCAGGGGTGAGGCTGAGGAGTTGGCCAAGAGGTTGGCCAGACGAGAGGAGGAGGTACGATCTCATTTCCCCCCCCCCTTTTTAGCTTCTTCTACTGGTCTCTTGTGATGCCGACTGACTTTGGCTTTTTCAGATGGCAAAGTTGGAGTTGGAGATTCGGGCTCTCAAGGTGAGCTCGTGTCCAACC
Organism: Calamus simplicifolius; assembly: GCA_900491605.1. Classification (NCBI taxonomy): domain Eukaryota; kingdom Viridiplantae; phylum Streptophyta; class Magnoliopsida; order Arecales; family Arecaceae; genus Calamus; species Calamus simplicifolius. Next base: position 230,568 of record UESW01001907.1, read on the forward strand.
GCAATAAGAGCTCAGAATTCGAGACGCGGCCGGCGAGTTTGAGGAGCAAAACATCATTTTGCGGGCTCAAGTTGTGGAGGCTGAGAAGCAGGCTGCTGAGGCTAATATGCAGCTCGCCATACTCAAGGGGAAGCAGGATGCTATCGGCGTTGACGCCTTCCAACTTGGGATAGAAGAATGTAAAGATAAGATATCCAGTGAGCATCCAGAGTGGGATCTCTCTTTTCTAGATACTGAAGCTCCCGATGATGGTGAGTCCGAAGGAGAAGAGGAGGATGAATATGTCGACGTCTCCGATACCGATCCTGGCGCTGCCCCGGGTCCCAGCGAAGCCGCAGCTTCCGATGGACGATCGCAAACTGTTGCTGGAGGGGCAAAGGTATTAGAGAGAGGTGAACCTAGTCACACCTTTGCGGATGTAACTGAGAGCTCCTCCAAAACTGACGCGGCTCCTGGACCTTAGAAGTCACCCCTGTATTTCGCTTTCTGAAAGTCTGGCCGATGTTTCTTAATGGATGAACCCATTATTTTCATTTAATTATTTTTCTTTGTATGGCCCTATTGCCGCCCAGTCTCGCCTCAATCGTGAGCAACTTATGGCTCGCCGATGTTTTTTGGTCATTTTTGTTTCAGGATTGAGGGAATGCATTGGCTTAACCCAAGGCGGGGCGATAGCCCTGACCGGCGAACCGATAGGTGATCTGGTTTGGCTCATGTCTTAATTAAGACTCAAGAAACAAAATTGGACGGTTAAGACCGATTGGTAAGGTAGGTCAGTTTGGGCCGACGGGCGAAATAGGTCGGCTGGGGCCGATGAGCAAATTAGGTTGGCTAGGGCCGACGAGCAAGATAGGTCAGCTAGAGCCGACGAGCAAAATAGGTCGGCTGGGGCCGATGAGCAAATTAGGTCGGCTAGGGCCGACGAGCAAGATAGGTCAGCTAGGGTCGATGAGCGAAATAGGTCGGCTAGGGCCAACGAGCAAAGTGGGTCGGCTAGGGCCGACGAGCGAAATAGGTCAGCTAGGGCCGACGAGCAAAATAGGTCGGCTAGGGCCGACGAGCAAAGTAGGTCGGCTAGGGCCGACGCATGAAGGTGGTTGCCGAAGTGTTTTTCGCTTCCTTCGGTCATTTTATTTTTCATTGAAAGAACAGTTTACGTAGCCTTCGTGCTTATTTGGTTATTCTGCCAGCGCCCTGCCGTTCTGCCGGCAAATCGGTTTTTATTTCACCGAAACTGATGATACGGTGCTATAGGGAACATAAAGCTGCTCTAGAGCTTTCTGGAAGGTGCTCTTTTCCCATGCAGGTCGTTTTGACGTACAGCGCACGCTATCGTTTGCTATTGGAGGACATTATTTTCGCAGGACGATATCCTGAACCTGCCAGCTTCCGTATCGCTGGCGGACGATCCTCCGCATTTAATGATCGTGATTCGGGATCAAGAGGAAATCTCTGCATATGTCATAACTTAGGCGATGGGCTTGGCGCGCATTAGGGCGCCGCTCTCATCCTGGGAGGCCACGTGGGGATATGGCCCAGGTGTTTGAATCTGGGAGCTTATAGCCTTGGTAATTGTTCCCGGTCCGATGATCTCCGCTACTTGGTACGGTCCCTCCCAGTTCGGCGCCAGCTTTCCTTGTTCCAGCGGTTTGGAAATGGAGGCCTTTCGGAGGACAAGGTCGCCGGGCAGAAAGGCTTTCCCTCTGACTCTGGAGGCGTGATAACGGGCTACCCTTTGTTGATAAGCGGCCATTCTGATCCGGGCCTTCTCTCTGATCTCCTCTACCAAGTCGAGGTTGGTGCGGAGCTGTTTGTTGCCAGCTTCCTCTGAGTAGCATTCCACTCGCAACGATGGGAGGCCGACTTCCACAGGGATAACAGCCTCTGTACCGAAAGCCATTCGGAATGGGGTTTCGCCTGTCGGGATTCTTGGGGTTGTGCGGTAGGCCCATAAGACATGGTGCAGCTCCTCCGCCCACCTGCCTTGGGCTCTGGAGAGGCGAGCTTTGATTCCCTGAAGGAGGGTCCTGTTGGTCACTTCGGCCACTCCGTTGGCTTGTGGGTGCCCGACTGAAGTGAGGTGGTGATGGATTCCATGCTCCTCGCAGAACTGACGAAATTTAGAGTTGTCAACTGCTTACCGTTGTCGGTGATTATAGTATGCGGGAGGCCGAATCGGCAGATGATGAACCTCCACACAAAATCCCTGGCCCGTGCTTCGGTAATTTGTACGACTGCTTCCGCCTCGACCCATTTGGTGAAGTAGTCAATGGCGACAAATAGAAATTTCCGCTGTCCTGTGGCAAGCGAGAATGGGCCGAGGATGTCCATCCCCCATTTGGCAAAGGGCCAAGCAGAGGATATGGAAACTAGTTCGGCGGAAGGGAGCCTTTGGATGCTTGAGTGCCTCTGGCAGGGGTCGCAGGCTCGGACTAGATCGTCCGCGTCCTTTTGCATGGTCGGCCAGTAGTAGCCTTGTCGCAGCACCTTGTGGCATAGGGATTGGCTTCCCAGATGGTTGCCGCATATCCCTTCATGTACTTCGCGCAGGGCATAATCTGCTTCGGATGGACGAAGGCATCTGAGCAGCGGCATAGAAAAAAACTGTTTGTAAAGCAGGTTGTCAATCAGCACGTAGTGGGTGGCCTGCAGCTTCAGCTTTCTAGCCTCCCTTCGGTCAGACGGAAGAGACCCTTCTCTAAGATATTTTAGGATAGGGTCGAACCATGATGGTTCGGTCTCAACTTGCATTATTCGGTCGGCTTCCGTGATGCTGGGCTTCTCCAAAGTCTCCAGGTGGAACTTTTGCTCGGCGTCCATTGATTTTGCGGTTGCCAATCGGGAGAGTTGGTCGGCATGGGCATTCTCGGATCTGGGAATCTGAATGATTTCAAATTCGGCAAAATGGGAAAGCAGGCTTCGTACCTCCTGGAGATATCGAATCATGTTCGGCTCCCGGGCTTCGAACTCTCCTCGTACATGGCCGGCTACTAGCTGAGAGTCGGTGAAGGCGTTGAGCTTCTCCACCTTCAGATTGCGGGCGATTCGAAGACCGGCTAACAGGGCTTCGTACTCGGCTTCGTGTTGGAGGCCGGGAAGGAGAATCGGACGCCATATTCAAAGGTAATTCCCTCCGGACTGGTGAGAACCAGACCCGCACCGGAGCGATTGGCATTAGATGACCCGTCGACATGAAGGAGCCATCGGGCTCCAGCTTTTGGTTCTTCGGGGGAGTCTGGGGTAGAACCGTCCTTCGGGATGGTGCATTCAAGGAGGAAGTCGGCTAGTACCTAGGCCTTGATGGCTGGACGAGGCTGAAAATGTATGTCATGCTCACTTAGCTCGACGGCCCACTTGGTCATTCTCCCCGACATCTCGGGACGGTGGACTACCGCCCTAATGGGTTGGTCGGTCAGGACCGTCACGGAATGTGCTTGGAAATATGGCCGTAGCTTCGAAATGAGGTGATTAAAGCCAACACCATCTTTTCAATTCTGCTGTACCTTGTCTCCGCATCGCGGAGTAGCCTGCTGACATAGTAGATCGGCTTTTGGACTTTGCCTTCTTCTTTGATCAGCACCGAGCAAACTGCACCTTCCGAAACAGCCAGGTACAAGAATAGGGCCTCTCCTGGGGCCGGACTACTGAGGAGTGGGGGTGAGCCGAGGTACTTCTTGAGATCTTGAAATGACCTTTGGCATTCGGAAGTCCACTGGAAGTTTTTGGCCGATCGGAGAGTTTTAAAGAAGGGGAGGCATCTCTCGGCCGACCGCGCCACGAAGCGGTTTAGGGCCGCTATTCTTCCGGTTAGGCGTTGGACCTCTTTGACAGATGCCGGGGGCGCCATTTGTTGGAGAGCTTGAATTTTCCGGGGGTTGGCTTCGATACCTCGCTGGGAGACCATGAAGCCGAGGAACTTCCCGGAGTTAGCACCGAAAGCACATTTGGTCGGGTTGAGTCTCATCCTGTACTTGCGCAGCATGGCAAAGCTCTCTGTGAGGTCCTCGACATGCTGCGATGCCTCCTTGCTCTTGACCAGCATGTCATCCACGTACACCTCCATATTCCGGCCGATTTGCTCCTTGAATACTTTGTTGACCATCCTCTGGTAGGTGGCACCTGCATTTTAAGACCAAAAGGCATAACGCGGTAACAGTAAGTACCTCGGTCGGTTATGAAGGCGGTCTTTCTTCATCTTCAGGGGCCATTCGGATCTGATTGTAGCTGGAATAGGCATCCATGAATGACAGCATCTGGTGGCCTGAGGTGGCGTCCATGAGCTGGTCGATCCGAGGGAGGGGGAAGCTGTCCTTCGGGCAGGCTTTGTTGAGGTCGGTGAAGTCGATGCAGATTCTTCATTTGCCGTTTGACTTCTTCTCCATGACGACATTCGATAGCCAGCTCGGATAATTTACCTCCCAGACGAAGTTGGCCTTGATTAGTTTGTCTACTTCTTCAATGGCCTTTTGTCGCTCTGGGGCGAAGCTCCTCTTTTTCTGCTTGACAGGCCTGCGCATCTCGTCCACATTGAGATGATGGACGAGAACCTCGGGGCTGATCCCTGGCATATCGGAGGCGGACCAGGCGAAGATGTCAGCGTTGCCTCGGAGGAAACGGATCAATCCATAATTTTTTTCGGCAAAAGAAATTCTTCTTTTTTTTTGTCCTTTAAGATATTAACTAAGTCTAGTTTCTCTTTCCTTAAAAAGATTCCTTTGAGTTGAAGCGCTTTCAAATAAGATGTATAGATGGTTTAAAAATTAGATATAATTTAAAATTAGAAGTAGTCAAATATTAATTCAACTGTTTGATTTAAATTCTATTTGATCTAAAGACTATTTTTGAAAAAAAAAAACTAGAAGTGTACATTCAGAAAGAAAATGCAGAATGTAGCTTGTAGATTTTCAAAAACATGAAAGAGATTTATGATATTTTTTTATAATTAATTATAGAATGCAATCATTTTTTTTATTTTTAAATTCATAAATTTTGTTGCATTCGAATATAATCAACTTTAGAATTAAATCTTTTCCACCGTTAGATCTAAATGAATCTCGAAGTCATTTATGATGCATAAATTTTATGAATATAAGGGTGAAAAAGATGATTGAACCTAAGTTTTACTATATTTGAACGTATGTGTGTATATATATATAATCATATAAAATGATACCACAAAACTTAATTTTGCTTTTACGATGGTGTTCTAATGGCTCCAACCCAATCCAAAACAGGTCAAAAAGACATTATAAAAGAAATGGCCTCCGCGATGGTACATTCTCCAGATCAATAGACGTATATTCTACAACTAACCTGTTTTAAAAAGTGCAGGTAAAGAGTGTTTCTCTCTCTGTTTTTTGGAAATTTTCAAAAGATCAGGTCCATGTACTATATTCCAAACTCCATCCTTTTATAAATAAAAAAAAATAAAGGAAAAACCTCTTCCCATCACCAATATATACCAGTGGTAGTTGGGCCAAGAGAAATCGAGAGACCACCAAAAAAAAAAAAAAAAGCTGAAAAACTAAAATCGCATCAGAAGAACGGTAATCCTAGATGGTGTTATGTGGCCGTTTACTTATAAATTAACCTTTTCTTGGTACCAAATTTTGGCTGCAGCATTACACATTCATTAAATAGCTCTCTTCTCAAATGGCATACATATCACCCTCTTTATTTCCACACCCTTGTCCACCTAGCCTTAGCTGGTTTCCCTCAAATAAGCCAATAAATAAATAAAATCTGGGGTTATATTTTTTGACCCTCTTCCATAAAGAGAAAAAAAACAACCCTGAAAATGGACACGAAAGCCAAACAGGGAAGAACAGAGAAGCGCTATGGTGGAAGAACAGCAAAGCGATCTACGGGGGCATAAGGATGGAGTAGCTCAGAGATAGCCGCTGCGTGTAGCGGGTAGAGGATCGACAGTTTCTTCTGATCGATCGCGTTCGATGTGGGTTACCCCTGAACCCACTCCAGCTACGGTGGAGGAGCTCACTAGGCGATTCCCTGACGTTGTTGAGCTCCCGGAGGATGAAATCAGGGAGGAGACGAATGCGTGGCTGGCTGGGGGCATCATAGCGCGATCTCCGGGGAGGAGGGTCTCCGCTAAGGCATTCACCAGGGAAGTGCAACAACGAGGAGGATTGAAGAATAAAGTGACCGGACACGATGTGGAGGAGGGTTTCATCATCCTCCGCTTCGGGAATACTGCCAATCGAGACCTGGTGTTAGCACAGTCGTGGACAGTTGGTGGCCAGGCTATGGCCATTGAATCGTGGAGGCCACGGTTTGTCGATCCTGCTTTGAACGCGATCCAGACTCATGTTGTTTGGCTACACCTTCCCTTGTTGCCGGTGGAACTCTGGGGGCGAAAATCACTGAGACGGATAACTAGCTGGGCTGGCGACCTGGTTGCCCTGGATGACTGTATGCTTTACCACCGGCGTCTTGGTTTTGCTCGAGCTACTGTTCACATCTGCGACCTGGCATGCTGGTGGTCAGACCTCAGGGCAACAACTGGCAACGCTTCGTTTATGACAACCTCACTGGTGTCTGCCTCCGCTATAGAATGTTCCACCAACCCACGGCGGATTGTGTGGCTGCTGGTGTGGGGGCTCTAGCGAAGCTCTATCCAAAAAATGTAGACTGCTCACTGGAGCAGGGGATGTGGCGACCTCGTGTGGCCGTGGCTACTGGCAGTGCGCCAGTGGCTGCCTCCATTAGTGTCGGGGAAGAAGGAGGGCTTCAGCAGCTCGTCCGATGAAGTGAAGCAGGTGCGGGACAAGGGGAAGCAGGTGATCATCGATGCTGAGGTCTTGGGCCAAAAGGAACTTCGGATAGTGAAGGGTGGTCCAAACCAGCGAGCCAATGATCTATTGCAGGAGTGACCATTATTGTTAGACATATTTATCAAAAGATAAACAGTGACTAACTGGTTACCTCCTAAGTTGCTCAGCATTCCATTAGTTGAATCTGAATTCAGTAAGACTTGATTCCATCCTCTCTATTAATGTATTTTTTTTTAATCTTATGAGCGGTCACTGTACAAAGTTGCATGACTGCCCGATTGTAAAAAAAAAAAAATTAAGAACGCGGTTGACCCACGGCAATGAAGTAATATTTTCCCCTTGTCCTCGTGATTAACGGGCTTTCTGCCGTCCTTTTTGGATCCGGCTCGGTCTAATCAAGAAATTTCCTTGGGTTGGGTTTTCAAACGTGGACCGGCCTGAGGCCGTTGATCGATCTAGTCCAAGTCTTTATGAGGGGTAAAACGCTGATTTGACTTCAAATGTCCGAAGCCATGCAAACCATGAAACAAACGAACAGACGAAGGCTATATAAAGGAGAAGATGGAAAACTTTCTAGCTATCTGAAGAGCTGCCTTTCACCTTCTTTTGTCTCCCATACTCCACGTACCATCGAACATCGAGCATACTCCGCAAAGAAAGAACTCAAGAGTCGAGTCTAGTTCTTGTAGGGATGGCTCTTTGCTCCAGAGAAGTGCTGTTTCTCTTCCTGGTGATTTCTTCAAGCTTAAATCCACTATTGGCATCTGCAAGGCCTTTGGAAGGAGAGTGGGGGCCGGAGGATGGTGAGCTCATTCTGGAGGTCCTGAGAGGTCGGGAGACACCTTCGGGGACTTCGGGCTGCACCAGCAACNTGAGACAAACAATCCTCAATTGTTAGTGGCTGTGCCATTTTGTACCAATACCTTCATTAGCTAATTCTCTAATGTTTGAAAATCACGTAAATGTATCAAAACATGTTATAGAATGTGTTGCCGCCGGGATCCGTCTACCAACTTGGGCGCGGTCGATCTCCAGGAAGGGGGTGGGGGTGCGGTCCTGCACAAAAAGTCCTCACACGAGAGGCGTTGGGGTGGTCCTCCGCGGAAGACCCTCCGACGCTCAAGTCAGTGGAGAAGAAATCGGCGATCAACCAGATAATGGGGAGGTGGATCTCTCCGGGAGCCTCTCCGGGGGCGGCCAATCGGGAGCTCTAGAAGGCAGAGCACCGACGAGCTGCCGGGAGGGAGGAGAGGAGCGCCGTAGAGTGTGCGTCAAGAGCGCGTGCGTACCTGAGGGAATCTGCCAGTCTGATATTTATAGACTGTCACCTGGGTCTTGAGCGCCTTCTGGAAGGTTCTGAGGTTGTTAGGATACGGAGGTAGACAGAATCAGGCCGTTGTGGGGCCGTTAGAATCCATATCCTGTTTGTTAGAGATCGACGGCTGGGAGAGCTTCTTGATGTCTGGGATCTGGTGAGTAGGCCTGGGGCGGTTATGATAGGTTTAGGCCACGTCTTCGACATGATTCCTGTCTAGGATGTTTGGGTAAGCTTGGGCTCTCCCGCGTCAGGTTCCGCGGAGGTGAATATTGGATTGTGGATCATTTCGGGCCTGAAGGAGCCGAGCTACGGAAGCCCGGAAGGCCGAGCTACGGAAGCCCGGAAGGGCCGAGCTAGCGGAAGCCCGGAAGGAGCCGAGCTAGGAAGCCCGGAAGGGCCGAGCTACGGAAGCCCGGAAGGGCCGAGCGGAAGCCCCCGAGGAAGCCCGGAAGGAGCCGAGCCGGAAAGCCCCGGAAGGAGCCGAGCTATGGAAGCCGGAAGGCCGAGCTACGGAAGCCCCCGCTATGGAAGCCCGGAGGGCCGAGCTACGGAAGCCCGGAGGAGCCGAGCTACGGAAGCCCGGAAGGGCCGAGCTATGGAAGCCCGGAGGAGCCGAGCTACGGAAGCCCGGAGGGGCCGAGCTACGGAAGCCCGGAAGGAGCCGAGCTATGGAAGCCCGGAAGGGGCCGAGGGAAGCCCGGAAGGGCGAAGGAGGAGGTCAGCCTTAGCCGTCTCGCACGGATATTAATGCAATGATTTTACCCCCCAACACATGCCCCCACTCCCTAGTTCGAAGCGTAGGTTCGGGCGTAGGGAGTATAAGTCAAGTGGCGCGTCTGGATGGGACGTTTTGGTTTAGACAGCCCGTGCAATGATGCCCTAATTAATGCGACAGGGCATCGCCTTTGGGGGTAAGGCTCCTCCATGAGCGACGGTTGGGATTGCGCCACGTGAATCCCGATCGATCGTTTGTCGAGGCGATTCCGGACGCCTGGGGAGACGCCCCTCTCTCAGGGCGGCTTCCTTGGCGGAGAAGCGAAGTGACAGCCGTGTATATATATACGCGCATGTTGCGTGTTGTGGCGTCTCGTCTTTTTTTCAGAAGAGTTTGGCCTTTCATCTTTCTCGACGCTTTTTCGTTGGACTTTTTCGATCGAGATGGCGATGAGCCCGACGATGTGGCCTCAGAGATCGTCGCTGAGGATTTGGGGAGGATTCACCAAGGTATGGCTGCCCATGGATGTGGTTCTGGGGCCGGAACCCGGAGATAGGGTTTCGATCTAGAGTCTGGGGTCTTCATCTAGAAGACAGTTTGAAGGCGGGTCTTCGTTTTCCTCTCCATCCCTTGGTGAAGGAGATCATGACCCATTACAACATCTGCCCGTCGATGGTGGCCCCGAACAGTTGGCGGAACATCGGATTTATCTCGATGTGCCACCAGATTCAAATCGTTGCCACTCTTCCCCTTTTCCGCACCTGCTACCACCTGATTCCCGGGAGGAAATCGGAGTGGCCCTACATCGGGCCCCGGAGATCCTTCAACGTCATTGCGGATAAGCCCTCTTCCATCAAGGGGTGGAAGAGTCGGTTTGTTATCGCGGAGGGGAACATCGGCTCCGACTTCCCTCGGAGATGGGGGGATGTTGCAAGGGATGCGGAGACGCATCCGGCCTTGTCGGCGCAGGAGGAGAGGGACTTGGACGTCCTTCGTAATGGACAGGTGTTTTCGGCTAACGACCTGCTATCGGAGGGGGCCCTCTTTCGCAGCCGGGCTCAGCCCCCTGGACCCGCAAGGTGAGTCTTTTTTGCGCGTATTTTTCTCGATTAGTGTGCTTGGATCTGATGTGTGCTTTGATCTGGCAGCCAAGGTCGGCGTTGTCGAGCCTCTCCAAGAGGAAGAGAGGAAGCGCCCAGGGGAGGTAGTGGCGCGGATAGGCCGGCCCGAAAAAAGGCTCATACTTCCGCAAGGAGCCCGCCGGGCGCCGGAGCAGTCATGGCAGAAGCGCCGGGGGCGAAGGAGGAGGGGAGAGGCCATGACCCTTTCCTCGTGTTAGAGATCTCGGATAGCTCGGACGAGGCTCCGCTCGTCGACCGCGTCCCCCCTGAAAGAGGAACAGCGGCGGATTGGCGAGGTGGTTATCGAGGGGCCTTCGTCCGCGGGACGCCATTGGCTCCAGGAGGAGAGGGAGAGGGCAGCCGCAGAGGAGGTTCAGGGAAGCCCCCTCTTGGTCCCTCTGCAGGGGAGTCCGGGAGTGAAGTGAGGGTCAGAAGGGCCGGGGGGGAGCCTGCAAGGGAGGAAATAGGCCAGGGGGGGCCGGCGGAGACACAAATGGTGGTAACCGAGGAAAGGGCGTCGAAGGAGGGGGCGCAGCAAAGGGGAGCTCCACATTGGGGGCTTCTTCGAAAAAGGTTTTGGGGAGGCTGGCGCTTGGGCTAGCCGAATTATCTGAAGAAACCCAAGCCAGGGCCTTGATAGAGGAGGCTGGGAGGTTGAAGTCCTCTCAGACGGGGCCGCCCAGGCCGGTCCCTCAGGCGGGGTTGGTCAACCCAGCAGCTCGGGCGCTAGTATTGAGGAGGCGTTTTCTGCCATGATGAGGTCGGCCCTGTATCCGGGCGCGGATCCTTCGGCGGAAAGTTTGCCGACCTGGGGTTGGTCGATGCTGCGTTGGGCAGCAAGGCGTGGCGAAAGTATCCATCTCCTTCCCGATATCGATAATACAACCCTGATGAGGATGACTCGGGCCTATGCCTCGCGGGTGAGTTCATTCCTGGGTAGTGATTTCTGGTTGACCCTTCTCATTATTCAATTTTATTTTGCAGAGTTTTGCTTTCTCGGGCGATATGCTGGCGCTTGAGTTTGGCGACAGGGGCCAGTTCCAGGCCAGGAGGGAGAATGCCGAGCTCCAGTCGCGGCTGAAGGTGTCTGAGAAGTTGAAGAACTCATGGCATTAGGATAGGAAGCTTGCAAGGGATAAGGGCGGCACACCAGGCCCTCTGGCTGAGGTGTCCAAGCAAAAGCGCAGGGTGGAGGAGTTGCAGGAACTCCTGGCGAAGAACGACAATGCGTGCTTGGAGCTGGCCAGAATTGAGTCAAAACACTCCGCGGAGGTGGCGATGCGGCGGGAACATAGCGAAAGTATGGGTCGGCTGGGAAGGAAGCTGACGACGAAAGAAGCGTTTAACGAGGATGCTCGGCGAAGTGGAGGAGCGACTGAAGCGCCGCGATAGCGAAATTGCTCATTTGAAGGAGGGCGCTAAGTGGCAACCAGGGGTGATAGCTCGGGTGACAACGAGCTATCCCAAGCCCAGGAGGAATCGAGCCAGCAGTTGAGATCAAATCTGCAGGAGAGGGTCGAGCTGGTCGGGGCTGACAGGACGAGAGCCAGGAGCGAGGCGAAGAGATGGCCAAGAGGTTGGCCAGACGAGAGGAGGAGGTACGCTCATTTTTTCCCCTTTTTAGTTTTTTCTACTGGTTCTTGTGATGCCGATTTATTTTGGATTTTTCAGATGGCGAAGTTGGAGTTGGAGGTTCGGGCTCTTCAAGGTGAGCTTGTGTCCAGCCGCAATAAGAGCTCAGAACTCGAGACGCGGGCCGGCGAGTTCGAGGAGCAAAATATCATTTTGCGGGCCCAAGTCGCAGAGGCTGAGAAACAGGCCGCTGAGGCTAACATGCAGCTCGCCATACTTAAGGGGAGGCAAGACGCTATCAGCGTAGACGCGTTCCATCTTGGGATGGAAGAGTGCAAAGAGAGGATACCAGTGGGCACCCGGAATGGGATCTTTCTTTTCTGGATGCTGAAGCTCCCGAAGACGGCGAGTCCGAAGAAGAAGAGGAAGACGAATATGTTGACGTTCCGACGCCGAGCCTGGCGCCGCCCCTGGTCCCAGCGAAGCCGTAGCTTCTGAGGGACGGTCGCAAACTGCCGCTGAGGGGGCAAATATTGGAGAAGGGCGAATCTAGTCACACCTCCGCAGATGTGACCGAGGGCTTCCTCCAAAGCTGATGTGGCTCCCGGTTCTTAGGAGCCACTCTTGTATCTTTCTTTTTGACATTTGTCTGACGTTTCATAATGAAATGAAATTTTTCATTTAAGTGTTTTTCTTGCGTGGCCCTTCGCTGTCGTTTTGCCTCAATGTGAGCGACTTATGGCTCGCTGATGTTCTTGGGTCATTTTTGTTTCCATTGGCTTGGGGCGATTAATCGGTTCGGCCGAGGAAGGTGGTCGCCGACAAAGTAGGTCGGCTAGGGCCGTAGGTCGGCTCGACCAAATAGGTCGGCTGGGCCGACAGCAAATAGGTCGGCAGGTCGGCTGGGCCGACCGCTGGGCCTAGGTCGGCTGGGGCCGAGTAGGCTCGGCTGGGGCCTTAGGTCGGCTAGGGCCCGATAAATAGGTCGGCTGGGCCGACAATAGCAGGTCGGCTTGCGCGTTTTCTGCTGTTCCAGCGCCCTGCTGGCAGGCAATTCGGTTTTTGCCGATGATACGGCGTGTGGGGCATAAAGCGCATCAGCTTTCGGAAGGTGCTTTTCCCATGCAGGCTTTCATACGCCGTTTACCATTGGGACGTTATTTTCGAAGGACGACTGCTGCCAGTTTTCGAAGTGCAGTGGACGATTCTCCTGCATTTAATGACCGTGATTCGGGATCAGGAGGGATCCCGTATACGTCATAATCAGGCGGTGGGCTTGGCGCGCAGTGGGGCGCCGCGTCATCCTGAGGGGCCACGTGGAGGCGTGGGCCAGGTGTTTGAATCTCGGGACTTTCAGCTTGGTAGCTTTTCCCGGTTTTTCTGCCTATAAAAAGGGGAAAAGGGGTCATGTTTGGTTATCCCCAAAGTTTCTTTCCTTAGAGCTTCCATTATGCTCATTTCTCTGCTGTTGCGAGTGGGAGGACCGAGCTTTCCTCTCATAAGCTCCTTGCCGCCGGATAGCTTGGGGCGATGAAGGGAGCTGCTGAAGAATGGCTCGCCTTAGGGGATGAGTCCCGGAGATCATATGGAGAGCGCACAGGAGGGCGCAGAGATCACACGGAGAGCGCACATATGCTCTTCCGTGTGACCTTTGTGGTTCCCCTTCGGGACGCATGGTAGGAAGTGCACGCGGGCCCCCATGACTCACTTGACTTCCCCTCCTTCCCCGATTTGGATTCCTGGGCTCCCGCCTGGGAATCTTTTGCCACATGGGGAGGGGGTGAAGTGTGCCGCCCGCCGACCTTGTCCTTGGGTGGCAAGGGGGCGGTACATTCGGTTTGGGAGAGCGTTCCGACGCCAGGGTCCGCTGGCTTCCTACCTGCTCGCCGGGGTCCCTCGGTTGGGTGGTCTGGGATGGCCACCAGATATCTCGGTTGGGTCACCGAGATATCATTATTGACTGAAGCTGGCCGCAACGATTGGTCCATGTCCCGGCATTATCGGCTCGAGCTGACTGGATGCGGCTTATCTGGTTCGACAGTCGACGCCGGAGCATCACAGTTGCCTAGTCTGCTTTGGAGCAGTTGCCCGAGTTTTGTATTTGTCTTTATTTTATGCATTTCAATGCTCTTGTAACGCCTTGAGGCATTTGTAACTGATCTTGATCGGCAATAAAGAGAGTTCTATTTTGTTTCTCAATCTCTATCTTTTTGTGCCGAGTTTGTTGTTGTTCTTGTGGGGTACAAAGGCGTCCCGCTCGTCCTTAGACGAGGATCCCGCGCTATCCGAACTAATCGAGGTTCGCAAGCGGCGGTCAGATCGTTCGGGAACACGCTCCTTACTTGGTCAGAAGCTGATATTTTTGCGCTTTCTCGCTCGAATTATCGTGGGTTGGCCTTGCCGAAGCTCAGAGAATCGTACCTTTCTTGTCATGGTTCAGGGAACTTGTACTCGGCCCAGCCGAGGTTTGGAGAATTTTACTTGGCCCTGCCAAGGTTCGGAGATACGTTGCTCGGCCCAGCCGAGGTTCGGAGAATTTTACTTGGCCCTGCCAAGGTTCGGAGAATTTGCTCGGCCCAGCCGAGGTTCGGAGAATTTTACTTGGCCCTGCCAAGGTTCGGAGAATTTTCACTCGGCCCAGCCGAGGTTCGGAGAATTTTTTACTTGGCCCTGCCAAGGTTCGGAGAATTTTTCGGCCCAGCCGAGGTTCTCGGGCTCGAGGAAATGACTCAGTTGTCACTGTGAGCCGCAATGTCAGGCCCATGCGGCGCTTGGTGAGGGGCGCCAGGGCGAAATGAGCGGTATGTTGTCACGTTTCTTTATTGATGACCTTATCTTCCCGAGGGGACAAGTCACTGGCCGGACGCTGGATTTCTTCCCTCCGCGCTTCCCGGAAAGGGGGCCAGCTTTAAGAGGCTTGGGGAAGCACCGGAGCATTTATTATGGGGGGCGGCAGATCGGAAAATTCTGTTCAGGGGGGTTCCCGAATAGTCCGTACGTGCTTACCGATCTCTCTCGGGATGGGGCGCGACCCTTCGGATTCGCAGGCATAAAGCGATGACACGTGGCGAGTTCTATAGGTCGGTGCTATGGCGCGACCAATTGAGATATCTGCCCAGCGAGTATAAATATGACCGAGAGGTGTGGTCTCAGTCATCCCTCTATTCAGGTTTCGAAGAAATATCAGATCATGGCCTCTCAAGG
>UESW01001907.1:246738-355674 GCA_900491605.1 Calamus simplicifolius
CATATCTAGCCAGGCCTATCCTAGTCGTCCCAGACCTACGCAGTACTCAAACCCCCGCCAGACTTACCCGAGTCGACCCAACACTAGCCGACCCAGTACAAGCCGAACCGAGTTGAATCAATCCCAGAATAGTATCCCTGTACCTCAGAGAGAGAATAAGGGCAAATTTGTAGAGGTTCAGAGAAATCTTAACCCCCAAATCAAATGCTTTAGAAGCAACAAACCAAGGCATATGATCAGCCAGTGCCCAGTTAGATCCCTTCATATAGATGAGTTGCCTGAGACTGAGTCCGAGGCCCTAGTTAAGCCTGAGGGAGAGGTCTATAGGCTGATATCCATCTGATAGATGAGTACGATGGAGAGGAGGAAACATTTGATTCTAAAGATCTACTAGGAGTGGTTAGATGTATCTTGACCCAGACTACTAAGGAACAGGAAGATTGGTGTAGGACTAACATCCTACAGACTTTTATTAAGATAGGGGATAAGGTGCTCAAGATAATAGTTGATAGCGGGAGTTGTGTCAATGCCGTTTCTACCAATACAGTTAAATCATTAGGATTGACCACACTTCCTCATCCTAGTTCCTATAAGGTCTCGTGGGTAGATTCCACCTCTATCCTAATCAAGTCTAGATGCCAAATACTAATCAAATTGCAAAATTATGAAGAAAAGATCGGGTGCGATGTAATTCCTATGGGGTTAGCAGTATTATATTAAGTCGATCTTGGCTTTACGATTACGATGCCACCTTGTTTGGTCGATCCAACATCTGCTCTTTTAAACACAATGGAAACGAGTATGTAATACATCCAGTTCCACCTAGGGACCCAATCAAGAAAGGATCTAGTAGCCTTAAGGATAGCAAGCCAAGAGTTAATCTAATTAAAGCTAAGGAATTAGAAAATGACATCAGTGAGTGTAACTCTATTTGAATTTGACCACTAAAGAAATCCATGAATCAGTCCAAAAGGAACAACCCACTGAAGTAATTGAGACTCTAAAGGAATTTAAGGATGTCTTTCCTGAAAAGTTGCCTGATCAGTTACCACTCCTGAGAGACATCCAACACGCCATTGATCTGATCCCAGGATCCACCTTTCCAAACCTTCCCATTATAGGATGAACCCCACTGAGCATCAAGAACTATAGAAACAAGTGGAAGAATTACTTAGGAAAATATTCATTAGGGAGAGCTTAAGCCCTTGTGCAGTTCCTGCACTCTTAACCCCTAAGAAGGATGGTACCTGGAGAATGTGCATGGACAGTAGGGTCATCAACAAAATCACTATCAAATATAGGTTCCCTATCCCCAGATTAGATGACATGTTAGACATGATGGCGGATGCCACCATCTTTTCCAAGATAGACCTTAATAGTGGTTACCATCAGGTTAGAATTAGACCAGGGGATGAGTGAAGACTGCATTTAAGACTAGAGATGGTCTGTTTGAATAGGTCATGATGCCTTTTGGGCTTTCAAACACACCTAGTACATTATAAGAATCATGACCATGTCCCGAAAGAGTACACGAAAAACCTTCTTAGGTGCCTTGTAGGCGAACACCTAGAAACATGATCTATTGCTACCTCGTGCAGAGTTCGCCTACAACAGCTCAGTGAACAGGTCTACGGGCAAGAGTCCATTTGAGATAGTCCATGGGTACAAGCCTAATCGTCCACTTGATTTAATTCCTTTACCCCTCTACACACGAGTCTCAAAGTCTGCACAAGCATTTGCACAACATATCAAAGACTTACATAAGGACATTAGCCATAAAATAAATCTAAGTAATGAAACTTATAAAAAATGGCTAACTCCCGAAGAAGAGCCAAAGAGTTCAGTGTACGGGATTTTGTCATGATTAGGCTTAGGCCTGAACGGTTCCCGCCAGGGACCGTTAAGAAACTTCACGCTCGCAGAGCTGGCCCCTTTAAAGTGATAGAGAAGGTAGAACCAATGCCTATGAGTTAGATCTGCCCTCGGATTGGAGCATTAACTCAACCTTCAATATTGCAGACCTAGTAGGTACAGGGAACCGGCAGCGATTCCTAGTGATTACTTTGGACCTAACCCTCCTTTCATGAGCAACCTATCCAAGAGTGTCCATCACCAATTTTGCCTGAGCGAGGAGAGCGGATCGAGCGTATCCTAGACGATCAAGCCGTTACGGCCCGAAACCGCAGTTATCAACGCTACCTGGTTCGATAGCAGGGTCGCCCCGAATCTGACAATTCATGGATTACTTGAGAGGACTTGCAGCGCCTCGACCCAGACCTACTAGAGAGATACCAGAGCCAGAACGACCCATACGGGGCCGAGTTCTTTCCACCCCGAAAGAATTAATGCAAGCACCAGGATCAGGCAGAGGATTCTTAACCCTTGTGGATATCTGATTAGTTTTGATTCAAGTCTTGAGTTGGAAAATTAGGTTTAGTTTATTTTAATTTGAGTCCTGTCCAGTTCAATTTATTTTAATTTGAATCATATTCAGTTCAATTTATTTTAATGTGAGTCCTGTAGTAAGTTTATTTAGCTTACAAGAGGAGACACCAATATGGAAAAGAAGACAAGGCCTACACATAGTAGTGAAGGGACGCCCAAATGCATGCCGTCCAGATTTGAATTTTCAATCCTGAATTACAGCAGTGAAGGATGCCCAAATTGCCGCCCAATTCTTTTGAAATTTCAACCTGAATTCAGCCCAAAGAAGCAAGTGAAGGACGCCCAATATGGCCACCCCAAATTATGAATTTTGAATTTTCTTCTATGTATTCAAATTCAAAGGGCGCCACTTAATCCATATTTTAAGAAAAAGTGGGCGCCAATTTTGGAATTATTTTGAACTTTCTTTCATGAAAAGGGCACCTCTTTTTATTTCCATATTTGTATTTACTTGGGCCCCAAGTCTCTTATCCTATAAAAGAGACCCTCTTGTATGAAAAAAAGGATCGAACCTTTTAATCAATCAATACAATCAATCAGTTATTTTGAGCCACATTTTCCTTTATTCTTGTGTTCTTGCTCCTGTGCATGCCTGCATCCAAGCCGCCCAACCTTAAACCCTAACCGCCTTCTTGCCATCCACCAGTGGACGCCCCAAACCCTAGCCGCCCCTTGCACCCCTCCAAGCAGCCACCCAAGAGCCCTAACCGCCGCCTTGCCCCATCCAGTCCAAGGACCCTCGGTCACCCCACTTCTTCATCTCTTTACCTTTATCTGATTTTCTCTTTTCTTATTAGCCCTTGTATGGTGATCTTGCAGATCCCTCAGTAGCCACGAATCCAGGATTCAAGGTGATCGTCATCCAGGTCAGCGGATACTTGGTCGCAGATCCGTGGGCTCAAAGCTTGGTCATCTAGGACGCATCCGCCAGACAGAGCGACCCCTTCAGCACTTTAATCTTCCCCTCGTACCAGGTACACCCCCTCTAATCTATTAGTAACTTTATTGAAGGAGAACAAGCCCTACCGGGGCTTCTTAGCCTCGGCGGTCTTTCTTCTTTACTTTTCTGTGGAGCTATTTTGCGTGCGAAGTTCCTGTGAGTTTTCCTGAATCCCTCTTAGGCTATTACTTTGGAAGGCTAATCAACTGCAATCATTAATCATATAAAATTTACTTACATACGAATCGATCTGCATGAATCAATTACTTAATTGTTCAGGGTATATGACTTAAAAGCAATAAAAATTAACAACATAGACTGCAACTAATCAAAGTAGAATATTATTATGTCCTGTTGTGATATAAATACTAATCAGCATTTAAAAGAGTGCCTCTGACTAATTAATTAGCCATTCGAACATTACATGAGCCATCTGAGAATCATTTAGTTTCATTTAGTTAATCATACACATATGAGATTGGTTATATGACACCACAAAGTTTTGAGAGTATCAATCTTGGGATTAGTTGGAAGTATCTTGCCCTAGTTCAAGACGAGGTTCAGTTCTGGATTCTTAACATATACATGTAAGATGCTTATTAATAACTTGAAATCTAGCGAAGCATTTCTTTCCTTCCTTTTGAGTGACATAGTGGCTCAAATCCTGACAACAATGAAGCTCTCTATCGTCTGTTTATGAATGACTTTCATTATACGCTCATTGAGCATGTAAATATTACATTTGCTTAGGAAGATAATCATAGGTTTTCAATTCGGGTCCCAATCAACAATCTTTTAGCTTATTTATTTTAAAATATTGCAATGAAATAAATATTCTTTTATGACTAACCACTTAGAGCCTTCATGACAAACCCAATTGAACCATAGACCACAGGTGACGTCTCATTTGTCACTGGCTAATCCTCTGATCTAGGATGAACACAAGATACGTAACCTCCACCATCCAGCCTTATTCCAACCATTGACACTAGCTTTATAGATCCTCAACATGAAGAATTCCTACTTACGGCACAAAAACAAAATATATATAACTTCTAACATCCAAACCCTTTATAACTACATGAAATCTCAGCACAAGCTTGATCACATCCTTAATGATTTGAGAACCATGGTGGTTTAAGTAGAAGTCACTTCCACATGAGTGCGCATGCACACAAGAGAGCAAGGGAAAGTGCACAAGTGCGAGAGAGAGAGAGAGAGAGAGAGAGAGAGAGAGAGAGAGATAACAAAATTTTGAAATTGGATGCATTTATTAACTTTTCAATGAGAAGTTTTTGTTGAACAGCTAACAAGATTGTGTTTTTGGTAATCTTCATTCATTATTTTCCTTCTCTCCTCTGCCTCTGAATTACGATACACATTAAGACACTCTTCTTGGAATCATTCCAACCCCCTTGCCTTCCTGCCACCTCTTTTCACCACCATTCATTCTCTAATCCCCTCCGCCTAAAGTCATTCAACCGGTTTTCCACATCCACTGGACAACTGTTTCAAAAGGGAGGGGGGTGCCGGTTTGAAGCAATTATCTAAAGTGGGGAGATGGGGCTCATGGGGACAGTTCCTTGCACTGAGTCATGATAATGCAGAGCAATAAATAGGTGCATCGATAAAGAGATGGAGGCATCTAATAGCTTGGGAGCCAAAGTGATGGCAGCAAAAAGGGATGATGATAGCCATAAGGCAACACAAGAAGGACAGAGAATGACATGCTGGACAAGGAGATTTGATGTATTCAGTACACTGAAATATTAAAACTTCCCCCTCTTAAAATATATTATGAGGGCTTTTGAGATGTTATATGATCAAGTGTCTAGATGAAATTTTTACAACACTTATTACAACATAAACAACATCAAGGGAAATATACACATCTATAAATTACCAAAATACTATCACCAAGCAATGGTGATGATGTGAAATGCCAATTCTTCAGCATATAAATCAAGATATTTTTTTCCTCACTACGGTAATGCTAAAAAATGAGTATACAACGTGTGTGCAGTAACTAATTGGCAAGCACATTTGTAAACTCAAAATCCACTAGACTTACACCCACTCATCCTAGTTCACCCATCCATGTCAAAATAAAAAACCAACAGGCATCAAATATGTTCTGGTACATAATATAGACACCGGTAGTATTTTGGGCTTCGTTGGTCCAATAGTTTGAGACATGCCATAAATAACACAATGGGAAGATTACCTTCTGCTCAGAAACATCAGATTCTTCTTGTCTTTGGTACTTCTCATATGCCTCAGCATCATCAACAAACACACTTGAGTCCAACAAAAACAATTCACGACCACTGAAAGGATTACAGTTGCTTAATTATTACAACAACAGGAGAGCAACCTTTAATAAACAATGAACAATGTAACGATAATTACCTCATGCGATCATTCTTAGCCCTCTCTGCTTGCTGTGCAGCAAGACCAGCTTCTCTTTCTTCCATCTTTTTCTTTTTCCATTGCATGAATAGTCAGTTGTAAGAGGAGTGGATGTAGCAACTTTTGCACGCTGCAGATGGAGAAGATGGCCAATTATGTGATTAGCAGACTGAAATTTTCAGGTTTAAACATCTAGAAATTCCTGGAATTCATAACAATACATTGCACCTCTACGAAAATTTACAAAAGTGGGAGCAAAGTAACAAACTTTAAAATTACATCAGCAGAAGTAAATTGAAGAGTGAAATCTACCTGATCTTCAATCTCTTCTTCGATTGATACTTTTTGCGTCTCTTCCTCCAATAAAGCCTTCATTTGAGATTTTAAAACATACCCAGGTGGAAGGGCATGTCTATAGTGGCAGTCTTTCCCACCATTTGGACAAACCCAAAACCAACCATATTGTTTCTTTTCCACTGCTTCTAGGAAGTATTTGCAAACCTGCACAAACACAAAATGCTTACCCAAGAATCTTTAACCAAGTGCTGAAGCTGCAGATGCAAATATCAAACAATCGAAATTACCATCTTTTCTCGAAATATAGGTTCAGAGAAGGGCAAGATGCACATAGCAAATATATCAATCTGGATCTTGATATCAATCTAGATCTCGACATGGTATGCCAAACCAGTGTGTATTGCCTCGCACCAAGCATACCTTATCATAACGATATTGAACTTACCAAGTCCTGGTACGCCAAACTGACCCACATACTAGACATGCCAACATTGTACCAGTGTGATATCGGCACCAAGACATCGGCACCAAGACAGCGAGCTTTGATCCAAGACAAAAAAAAAGAGGCGCAAAAGACATGGTGATTGCAGAGAGCAAACCAAATAACGCGCACAATTCCAAATCAATAATGCCGCTTCTAAGACCTCCAGCACAAGGACGTCATTAACACCATGCTTAGCAACTTAATTGGCCAAGACCCATGAACCTGTCTCCACATTAATCAGCTTGTTTTGAAACCTATTAGTTATCTTTAAGCTTTATCAGGAACACAGGGGAACACATGCAAGGGCAATAATGGCAGAAAACGATGATCCAAGCACAGAAAGGTCCACCAATCCACCTTAATGTCTGCTCCACTAGAATCTAGCAGACTGAATCAGAAGTATCCATGTGGTACTTTATGTTGCATAAAATTAGTCCATCCAAAAATGCAGTAGAAAGTATCATCTAGGTCGAGCACATTTTAAACGGGCACCAGACAATCCTAAGCAGAGTACAGCATATGCTTAAGGACCTTGCCCACATGCTTGCTCACCTCTAGTAGCAGGAAATTCTATCTTGAGTGCCATGCCTACCATTGAATTTCTCCCAAAAAGAAAAGAGCTCCTGCCCCCACTTCTCAAGAACAAGTGCTCACCTCTATAGTCAGGCCAGATATTTCACACAGGAAGTTGCCATCAGAGGAAATTTTAATGATAAATTTACTAGCTCAGTATATAGCTGTAATTATGGAAAAACAACCACAAAAAAGTCAACTTTTACATGATCAAAATCAACCTGATAAAACCCTCTATTTGAAAAGCAATGAACATGTATACTCTTGCCTAAATGAAGATGAAGTTGGAAGACCTCATCTACTATATCAAGATCACAAAACAAATGTGGCATATGAAGATGTAGAAAAAGGTTTTATCCATGAGTGCAATTTGACAGGCATTAGGCAGAAAAAATGAGG
Organism: Calamus simplicifolius; assembly: GCA_900491605.1. Classification (NCBI taxonomy): domain Eukaryota; kingdom Viridiplantae; phylum Streptophyta; class Magnoliopsida; order Arecales; family Arecaceae; genus Calamus; species Calamus simplicifolius. The sequence goes on from UESW01001907.1 coordinate 254,286, forward strand.
GCCTGTTTGGTTCGCAAAAATGAACGCTGAAATAGGAATCGAAATCACTATCAATTGTTTGTTGGATGGAATCGGATTAGAAATTTGGACTCTTACTCAGGATTGTGATTCCCATTCCAACCATAACTGTTCTTATCCTTCTCATTCATCCTATCCTCCCTCTTCTCTTCAGCCGATGTTGCCCATGAGCCCTCAATGTAATCACACATTAAAATAAATAAACTTACAGTCAAACCTCAGGATAAAAACTCAACATGCTTTCCTTTTTCTAATTTTGGAGAACAATCTTTTCTTTTTCTGGTTTTCAGTAAAAAGAAGCCAAGAAGACAAACCTACCGCACTCAACTTCTAGATATTGACTTAACCAAATATTTCCCATTCTAAATAAACAATTATAATCAGCAACTGATTTATTCTATAGATTCTAATACCGAGGAACAAAATTAAAAATATAGGCTCATTCATTTCCAAGGTTTGGACGAACCAAACAACAACAATAATAGGAATCCATCTCATTTCGATTTCGATTCTTGTGCAAACCAAACAGATAGTGGAAATGAGCGATTCCAATTCTGATTTCAATGTATTTCGATTCTAATTCCAACATTGTCAGTGGCTTCTACAAATATACCACCCCCAGCACAATTTAATAAGCACAGCTTGTAGGCATGAACAAGTTAGCATTAAGCACCTTTCATAGTTTTCAACTTTCAAACTCATTGATTTATTTATTGGAGTCAAAGATTTGAAGTAGCATTATTTTAAAAATAGAGCAGTAGCTTAAATCCTCGAAGAGATTCAACAATATAGGAATTGCTTTTTCTCCAAGAAGTTCAAAGAAACCACATTAAAAAAAGATTCAAGAAGTTGTTGTAATTGAAATCACAAAGAATGAAAATTTGCTAATTAGATTGGTGATAATGAAAATTTACCAGCTGGTAACAAATGAGCCTTATGATAACCATTGCAACACACTTAACATTCTCCTTGTTTTATTAATAAATATCTCTATAAGAGGTGCTAGTGGGGAAAAGTCAAAATAACATACAATGTCAGTGGGCTTGTTTTGATTATATTCCTTCCTCTTTGATTCCACAACCTTCTCTAACGTCTCTTGATCCCAATCCTCCATCGTCTCTAATCACATTAAAAGATTAAGAGAAAAAAAAATAATTGAACAACCAAATAACATACAAACAATTACAGATACGAATTGAGGTAACAGGAATCCACTTCCTACCATCAGGTTGATCACGCTTATCACTATACAGATCGATCTTCTCGCCCTTCCTCTGGACATTTAAATCATGCGAGAATTTGCATTTGAACCCTTTCTGACACTGCCCGACCTTGAAGAACTCACATAGTATAGACTTGGGATCAACACCTAATCAATAGCCAGAAAAATTAATAAGCAAAGCAGTAATACCATAATTTAAAAAAAAAATCAAGAAAACAAGAGAAGCTGCCGCCTGAAATAAAATATAGGGTTTTTTTTCTTTTTTGCACGCATACCCTAATAAATATCTGAAATTACTTTATATTATCTGCATGTATACCTTTATAATTATTTCTTTCTGCGTATATACCCTTATAAATATATAAAACTGTAGGTGTAAATATTATTCTAAATTATTTTTTTTGCATGTAAAAAGACATTAAAAAGATAATTTATAGATGATACGGCTGACCATCTCCTCTGGGTGGTATTATAATCTTTGCACGATTTTCGAAAATAATGATGTGATAGCAAAACCCAGAAATGAAATCTTGGCTCCGGCCTCCAGCAATGGCCCTTGGCTTCGGCCTCCAGCAACGGCCTTTGGCTCCGGCCTCCAGCTCCGGCCTTTGGCTCCGGCCTTTGGCTCCAGCCTCCAGCAACGGCCTCCAGCGACGGCCTTTGGCTCCGGTCCCCGGCTCCGGCCTTTGGCTTCGGCCCCCGGCTCCGGCCTCCGGCTCCGGCCTTTGGCTTCGGCCTCCAGCTCTGGCCTTTGGCTTCGGCCTCCAGCTCTGGCCTTTGGCTCCGGCCCCCGGCTCCGGCCTTTGGCTTCGGCCTCCATCGACGGCTCCGGCCCTAACTTGGTGCCTTTCTTGCATACACAATGACTCGCCTCAGGCAACAGATCCCGAGATTCGAGGTCTATTGCCATGTACCTCGCTCACTGAAATCACAGGCAAGTGCTAGCACGCTCGGTAGTTACCGCTGCAAGCGGCCCATCCAGCAACAGCTTAACCACTCGCCGTTCAAAGGAGCTTATCCCAACAAGGAAGATTCGACGGTTCCAGCGGAACGAGATAAACGTGACCCCCCAAACAGGTATAAAAGGAGGACCCGAGCTCAATGCAAGGGATCTCTCTTGCTCAATCCCTCAATCTATCTCTCACTACTACAGAACTGAGCGACAAGTTTACTAATTTGAGCGTCGGAGCGTCCTTGCCGGGAACACCGGCCGGGGACTTCTTGCAGGTTCCCGAAGAAGGAAGACGACCTCTCCATCCCATTTGGAAGCCCACGACAGATCTCAGCATGCCCGTCGCTCATCATAGTTGATTTGTCCGCATCAGATTGGCGCGCCAGAAAGGGGCAGTCCGCACGGAAGGAAGGCGAAAGTTCTCCCTGTGACCCCACCAATTCTGCAAGGAAGACGATGGTGATAACACGAGCACAGGAGGCTTCCTCCAGCCAGGCCGCGGAGCGCAATCCGCGGGCTGAGCAATCGGAGGCCAACCTCCGTGTTCCGCCCCCTGCACAGATGAGCCAGCCTGACCGGCTTAAGGTTCTGGCTCACCAGGTCCAGGACCTGATGACAATGGTACGGGGACTGCAAGAACACTGTTTGACTATTGCACCTCAACCCCCTGCGCCCGGTGAAGGGGTACGGGGGATAGTCCAGTCTCACCAAGGCGGGACCCCACCCGAGGTCTTCCGTCACTCACCCCCTGAACCTCGTCACCGAGAGGCCTCGAAGCGACGGTGGTCCCCCTCTCGCCACTCCGGTCGTTCCCACCATCGGCCGGAAAAGAGAGAATCCAGACGGATGCGTTCCTTACGCCGGCGATCTTCTTCGGCTTCCTCTTCTGATTCATCTCAAGACGGCACCCTCAGGAAGACTACCCGTCGGGCCGAGCAACGGCTCGATGAGTATCATCGATGGTTGGAGGAGCTTAGCCGTCGGATCGCTAGCCCTCACGGGACGGACTATGAACACCGCCCCCCACTTTTCGGCGCATCATGGAGGAATCGATCCCGCCCTGCTTCCGTCTCCCCCAACTGGACCCGTACGATGGCACGACGGACCCACTAGACCACCTGGAGAGCTACAAGGTCCTCATGCAGGTCCAGGGAGCGACGGACTCCCTTTTATGTGTCGCCTTTCCAGCCACCCTTCGCAAGGCGGCACGTGCGTGGTATTCCTGCCTGCCTCCGCGCAGCATCAATTCGTTTCGGCAACTCGAGCGATCTTTTCTGGCCCACTTTGATGCGTGCCGAAAGATTCCACGAGTGGCTGATAGCCTATTTGCTGTCCAGCAGAGAAGTGGCGAGACCTTGAAGGACTTTGTCGCTCAGTTTAAGGAAGCAGCATTGGAGGTATATAACCTGGAAGATTCTGTAGCCACTTTGGCATTAAAACGGGGACTTCGTCCCTCTAGGTTTGCCTATTCCCTAGACAAGAAGCCTTCGAGTTCTTATGCCGAGCTTCTGAGCCGAGCGCAGAAATACATCCGTGCTGACGAGGCGGATTCTTCCAGAAGAGAAGTCGACAAGAACACCAGTAAGAAACCACCGCCTACTGAGCATGCCGGAGCACGACCCCGAAAGCCTGAGCCTCCTCACCGCCCAGATCGCCGACCGCAAACGCTTATTCCTAAGGAACAATTCACTACCCTCATGGCTCCTATATTTCACATCCTACTGGAGATCGAGGAGGAACCTTATTTCAAGCGTCCGGCTCCCTTGAAATCTGGGACCCCCGCAACAAGGAGTTTTACTGCCGGTACTACCGAGACTATGGTCATGACACCGAGGACTGCCACCATCTGAAGAAGGCCATTGAGGAATTGGTTCAGCAGGGTCACTTGGGCAAATTCGTTCGAAGGGAAAACCTTCCCACTCCAGGTCCATCAGTACCTCCGACACATCAGACCGGCGTGGAGAATGCCCCAACGGAGAAGATCATAGCTATGATTTCCTGGGGGCAGGTGGTGGTTCAAAAAGACAGCGAGAGGGAATAGATTCTGTAATTCCTTTCTTTGGAAAGGATTTAGATGGGATAGTTAATAAGCATGATGACAGCGTCGTTATGTCCATGACCATAGCCAAACATCCTGTAAAAAGAATTTTAGTTGATAATGGGAGTTCGGTGGATGTTTTGAGCTACGAAGCTTTTGTTCGGATGAATCTGTTGAAGTCTTCCCTCCGACCCGTCGCCACCCCTCTAATGGGCTTCACTGGAGACTCGGTGAACGTTGAGGGCATAGTTGTCAAAACCGGACCGAACCGGCCGGTTGGACCGGTTGAACCAGGACCCGAAGGCCTAGCCGGCCCGGTTTCAATATAAAACCGAATGTGTAAGTGACCCAAAATAACCCGATCAACCCATCCGGTTCACCCATGAACCGATCAATCCAATCCGAACCGGTTCGGATCACGGGTTTTATTATCATGTTAACCTTGAATGTTTTATTAAAAATTAATTTTTATTAATATAAATATATTTTTATATTAATATAATTGATCGATGGTTGAACCAGTGACCCAACGGTTGAACCAGTGACCCAGTGACCCGAGCCCTTGGCCGGGTCAATGTCCGGGCCGGGTCTGACAACTATGGTTGAGGGAGAGATCGCCCTCCCTGTCACAGCTGGGACCCTCCATGCCAAAGCACCGTGGTCATAAATTTTTTGTGGTCCAGGTCCCGTTGGCTTATAACGCTATATTGGAAAGACCAGGATTAAATTTGCTAGATACCGTGATCTCGACCAAGAGATTATTGGTAAGATTCCCCACCGACGACGGAGTTGGAGAAATAAAAGGAGAACAAAGCCCGCCACCGCTTTGCTATCACTTGTCTCCCAGCCCACTGGAAGCGGCGTCGGCAATAGCCTCTGAGCCGCTCGACCCCCGGGAGTTGGGAAGGAGGGGAAAACCAGCCGAGCACCTCCTGACCCTTCCCTTGGGGGATGACCCAGCAAGGAGTGTCCAGGTTGGGGCGTTGCTTCCAGAGGAGGCACGTGATCGACTTCTCACTTTTCTGCGTGCCAACACCGACGTCTTTACATGGTCGTCCTTAGACATGCCGGCGTCCCTGAGGAGGTGATCACCCATCGGCTCAACCTCAGGCCAAAGTGTCGGCCGGTCCGACAGAAGAAAAGGAGCTTCGCTCCAGATAGACAGAAAGCTATCGACGAGAAAGTTCGCAAGTTAACGGCTGCAGGCCATATTCGGGAAGTTCATTATCCTAAATGGTTGGCCAACGTGGTGATGGTCCATAAGACCAATGGAAGCTGGAGAATGTGCGTGGATTTCACCGATCTCAATAAAGCATGCCCTAAGGACATATTTTCCCTGCCCCGGATCGACCAACTGGTGGACGCTACATCCAGTCATGAGGTCCTTAGCTTCATGGATGCTTTCTCTGGGTATAACCAGATCAGGATGAATCCGACGGATGAGGAAGCTACCTCCTTCATAACTGAGAAGGAGTTGTACTGCTACAGGGTAATGCCTTTTGGGCTAAAAAATGCGGGAGCCACCTACCAAAGGTTGATGAATAAAGTCTTCGAAGGCCAGATAGGACGCAATATGGAGGTGTATGTGGATGATATGCTGACAAAAAGCGTCCACGCCACCGACCATATCGCTGACTTAACAGAGACTTTTGACAACCTGCGCCGGTACCAGATGAAGCTGAACCCATGCAAGTGTGCATTTGGGGTGACAGCCGAAAAGTTCTTGGGTTTCATGGTAACCCGGCAGGGGATCGAGGCAAACCCGGATAAAGTTCAAGCCATCTTGGACATGAGGTCTCTCACCAACAAAAAGGAAATACAGCGCCTGACAGGAAGGGTGGCCGCCTTGAGTCGCTTCCTGTCCAAGTCCGCTGAAAGGTGCCTACCTTTCTTCAAGGCGCTCCGCAAGGTCAATGGATTCGAATAGACGAAAGAATGTCAAGAGGCGTTCGAGGGGCTAAAGGAATTCTTATCTACCCCGCCGCTGCTATCCAAGCCAACAGATGGAGAAGAACTCCTACTATACCTCGCGGCTTCTCCCGAAGCCATTAGTTCTGTGCTAATCCGCATGGATACCAATGGCATGCAAAAGCCAGTGTACTACACAAGCAAGGTGCTCCACGATGCAGAGACCAGGTACTCGAAGATTGAGAAGATTATCTTTGCGCTGATCGTGTCTACCCAGCGTCTGCGGCCATACTTCCAAACCCACCCGATCACGGTGATCACAGACCAACCTCTAAAGACAGTTCTCGTTCGCCCGAATACTTTCGGCCGACTGGCAAGGTGGGCGCTTAAGTTGGGGGAATTCGATCTATCTTTTCGCCCCCAGTCGGCAATGAAATCTCAAGTCTTGGCGGATTTTTTGGTCGAATACACTTGGGGAGAGGAGCAACCTGAAGAACCTTCTACGAACCCCCCGCCTCTCGGAACCAGTGATGATGAATGGGTCCTTCATGTAGACGGGGCATCGAATTCTCAAGGGAGCGGAGCAGGCCTCATCTTGGCCAACTCGAATGGAGTTGTAACCGAGTGCGCACTTCGCTTCCTCTTTCTAGCCACTAATAATCAGGCAGAATATGAAGCTCTGCTGTCTGGGATGAGATTAGCTCAAGAGCTTGCGGTGAAACGCCTTAGAGCGTTCACCGACTCCCAACTGGTCGCTGACCAAATCGCAGGGGAATATGAAGCAAGGGATCCCATCATGTCCCGCTACCTGAGTATGGTGCGATCGCTAGCTTCTCTCTTAGCTTACTTTAACGTTAGCTACATCCCTCGACAGGAGAATGCTAGAGCCGACGCTTTATCCCATCTTGCCACCTCAACTGATGGGATGCTGGGAAGAGCTTATGTAGAGCACTTAGAAGCCCCGAGTATTGACGTATCAAGAGAAACTCTACCAGTTGAGCAGGAGCCTTCCTGGATGGACGCCTATGTCCGGTACTTTACCGAGGGTACCCTCCCAGAAGACCCTGCCAAGGCCAGGAAACTTAAAAGGCGGGCCCCAAAATTTGTCATAATGGAGAAAAAGCTCTATCGGAGGTCGTTCTCATATCCAGTTCTCAGATGTGTCGGCCCCACCGAAGCAAATTATATCCTGCGAGAGATACATTAAGGTATATATGGAAGCCATTTGGGGGGTAGAGCTCTCGCATACAAAGCCCTACGGCAGGGATATTACTGGCTGACAATGAAGGAGGACGCATCCGAACTTGTTAAGAGGTGTGACAGCTGCCAGCGCCATGCTAACATTCAACATCAACCGGCGTCCCAGCTAACCCCCCTGGCCGCACCCTGACCTTTCGCACAGTGGGGCATGGACATCCTGGGACCGTTCCCTCCAGCCTCCGGACAACGCAAATTCCTAGTGGTGGCAGTTGACCATTTCACCAAGTGGATCGAGACGGAGGCTCTCGCTAAGATCACCGAGGGTAAAATAAGGTCTTTCTTCTGGAAGTCTGTGGTGTGCCAGTTCGGGCTACCGCACACCCTCATTACTAACAACGATCGACAGTTCAACAACACGACCTTCCGGGAATTCTGCATGGGCCTGGGCATCAATCATCGATTCACCTCTATGAGGCACCCCCAGACCAACAGCGCGGCCGAGGTGACCAATTGCATCATCCTCCAAGGGCTCAGGGCACGGCTAGATGGCTGCAAAGGGCGCTGGGTGGAGGAACTCCCCAGTGTATTGTGGGCCTACCACACGACGCCACGAGCCCCTACCGGGAAAACTCCTTTCAGCCTGGTCTTTGGAACCGAAGCAGTCATTTCGGTGGAGATAGGAGTTCCCAGTCCCCGGACAGAATTATACCACGAAGAAAGCAACTCAAACCAGCTGCGAGCCGATCTAGATTTAGTGGAAGAACTGCGAGACCAAGCACAACTTCGCATGGCGGCTTTCCGTCAGCGAGCGGCCAAATACTATAATGCTCGAGTACGATCCAAGACGTTCCATTCTGGAGATCTCGTTCTGCGAAGAGCTGAAGTATCAAAGCCAACAGAAGGGGGCAAGCTGGCACCGAAATAGGAAGGACCATACCGTGTCAAGGAGGTACTTCACCACGGGGCATACAAGTTGAAGAGCTAGACGAAAAACCGCTTCCTCGCACCTGGAACGCCGACAATTTACGACAGTATTATCAGTAATGTGCTATCTTCATTAATTTGAGTCTACTTGACATATTGCTGTTTGAAATGTTCGCATTATTCTTGAGTGATTATGCTTGGCAACAAAGACCGGCTCCGCATCGGCATCAAAGACCGGCTCCGCATCGGTACCAAAGATCGGCTCCGCGTCGGCAATTAAGACCGGCGCCCCGCGTCGGCACCAAAGACCGGCCCCGCGCCAGCACCAAAGACCGGCTCCGCGTCGGCAATTAAGACCGGCGCCCCGCGTCGGCACCAAAGACTAGCCCCGCGCTGGCAATTAAGACCGGCGCCCCGCGTCGGCACCAAAGACCGGCTCCGCGTCGGCAATTAAGACCGGCGCCCCGCGTCGGCACTAAAGACCGACGCCCCGCGTCGGCACCAAAGACCGGCTCCCTGCATCGGTAATTGGGGATAACATTTCGGCGCACAGTCCCATTTCGCGCGACATATCTAACGAGGCAGTAAGCATTCCATGGCTTCGCGCCTGCACGAGCAGGGTCTTGTACTACCTACTGTTCTCAACTGTCGTCTCTACAACCGAAATTGATCCCGCATCAGTTTTCTAACAGGAGGAGTCGTTGTTTTTCAGCCATAGGTTAGTGATTCACGACAACTCACACAGCCAAAGCTGATTATGACCAAAGGCATGCGATGTGGATTAAAACATTCATTGATGACTAAAAGTTTACAAAATTGCCGATCTGAGTCGGGCTTGGAGCAATACAAAAAAAAAACTAAGGGTCATTTGGGGCCGGGTCATCGTCTTCAGGGACTTCATCTGGCTCCAGCCCTTCAATATCCTCGAGGTCGTAGAGTTCTTGGATTTTTTCCTTGCAGTCTTGGAAGCCCGCCTCGTAAGCAAATGCCGTCGATTCGACTAGCTCCTTATTAAAGGCTTTAGACTTCCTGAAATCCTCTACGGCCTCTGCAGCCTTTTTCTCCGCCTCGAGGGTTTTCCGCTCGGCCTCCGCGGCCTTTTTAACGGCCTCGAAGGCCTCCCTCTTGGCTTCAGTCACCGCCGCCTCCAAATTGGCAATCTTGGCATCGGACTAGCGGGCGACCTCTTTGGCTGCATCTATTTCAATGGAAGCGGAATCCAATCGATTCTTCAAAACGCACATCTTTGATTCCACGGCCTTCAGCCTCTCCTCGGCCATTCTTTGCTTCTCTTCGGCCACCTGGGCGTTATCCAGCTCATTGGCCGCACGACGCTGGGCAACTTCCAGCGCGTACTCTGCCTTCTCAGCTCTCAGCCAGATGGCTTCGACTTCGCCCTTTAAGATGGCCCGGGTATCCTCCAAGGCCATCTCTGCCTTTTCTGCCCTAGCCTAGAGTGATAGCATCTCCTCCCGCGACTGGTCGAGAGCAGCATCACTCAGGGTCCAAAGGTCCCTCATGGCGATCAGAGAGTTCAGTGCCTGGACGGAATGTCAATGTTAAAAAAAAACGACAAAACAAACAAAACCAAGAGGAAAAGGATAATGGGGCAAAAGCTCACCCAAAGATGTGCCACATACGCCTCATGGAAGAAGGTGGCCCTCCCCTGATGCCGGAGAAACACCTGCACCTCTACCACAGACGCTTCGTCCAATGCCCGCTCGGCCCAGCGACTGTGGTTCGCCAAAAGTGATTGGAAGGAAGGATCAACACCCCTCCTTTCCACTGGCACAGGGGCCGCGGGGAAGGATTCCGCCTCCGACTCTACTGCCTCCGGCCCCTTGGCTTGTGGAGGCACTTCGGTTGTTGCCCCTATGGGGGGTATGATAACTGCTGGAGTTGGCCTTATTGTTGTAGGGACCTGCTCCGTCTCCACGGCTTCGGGCAGGGGTGACGGTGCTTTTGCGACTTGCTCTGGAGAAGGATCGAGCAGAATGACAGAAGGGGGAGCCAGAACTGAAGGTGATCTTCTTTCTCCTACTTGGCTCCGCCCCACTTCCTCGCTGGCCTCGGCCCTTACTGTGTCCTTCCTGGCGGGCTCGTCGGCTTGGGCTCTTGCTGCCTCGCACGCGCACGGGGATCCACAACTTTGGCCTTTTTAGCATCGGCCTCCCTAGCGTCGGCCCTTCCAGCGTCGGCCTTCTTCAAAATCTTAGCACGTAGGGGATTCACAACTCTGGCCCCTCCAGCGTCAGCCCTCCCCGCGTCGGCCCTCTTTGGAATTTTGGCGACGGCCCTCCTTTCAGTGAGGGACTCATTTCCTATTGCCTTCCTCTTCTTAGTGACCGCCTGCCTGAGCTCGCGAAGCGATGGTGTCATCCCTATAAAGGCAGAAGATGAGTAAAAAAAAGAGAAAAAAAAAAGGAGAGAGAAGAAAGAAGGAAAAAGGTGAGTAATCAAATGCTCACCACCAGAAGGGATTAGGCCGGCGAGACGACGGTTTTCCTCGACCAGAAGCTTATTGCATCGAGGGACATCGGCAGTCAGAAGATGTCCAAAGGCCATTCGATCCCTTGGGAGGATAGAAGAATCCCTATTGGCATCAATGTTGGGTGTCCCCTAGCTTCCGCTCATCCCTTCGATATCAGCAAAAAAGAACTTATCCTTCCACCCTTTAACAGAGGTGGAAAGGTACAACTTAAGGATCCTAGTGGGCCTAGGAGTGAAGGATCATCAACCTGACTGCTTGCGGAGGGTATAAAAACTGCGGAATAAGGAGATGCTGGCCACTATGCCTTGCAGGTGACAGAGAACCAGAAAGCCAACGATGGTTCGGATCGAGTTAGGAACTAACTGGGAAGGTGTTAGAGAATATCGGTCCAGAAGATTAAGGATGAAAGGATGGATAGGTAGTCGAAGCCCTGCCTTAAAGAAGGCTCCGTACAAGGCAACTCTTCCGGGACGGGAAGAGGTTACCCTGTCATCAGGAGCAGGGTAGAACAGACGTAGGTTCGACGGAAAACTATACTTGGCTCGTAGGTTTACTATGTCTTGAGCAGATATAGTGGAGGCAGTCCCCTCGGGGGCTCCTTGATAGCGCCGGAACGACCAGCAGTTGTCGGACGGCTCCGGGCGAAGGTCTGCCCACCGGTCAGATGACTCCCGGTTACGGGGCGTCTGACCGGCCGTCGCTCTGGCGAAGAGTGGTCGAAGGATGAGGTAGACCATTGGCTTGGTAAGGAAGCGGAAGGCTGAGAAGGAGTTGGGGAACGACCCCCGGAATCGGAAATAGAACAAGAAGGCGAGGAAGCCATGGAGACTAACCTGAAAAACTCGAGCTAAGATCGAAGAAGCACGAGGAGAGAACAAACACGGGAGGCGGACGGACGCTTGCAGACTCGAGAGGAAGCAGTAGCGTAAGAGAAGGGAGAATGAGAAGATAAAGACAAGTTTTCCTCTTATAGCCCCATTTCAAATCATCCCATAGCCGTCCGTTCTGGCCATGTGTCCACCTTCAAATGGAAGGCGCTTCGGCGGCCTACCGGCGCGAAAAACACGAAGAGCTCCACCAATAGAGAGATGGCGGTAGCCTTACCACAATGATGATGCTTGCCTTTTTACGACTCACTGCTCGAGGGAAATCCTTTCCAATCCCAACAGCCCGAACAAACGAAATGATGGCGCGAAAGTCAGCCACCCATTAGATATTAACACCCCTTTCGCTGGTGATTGTGCGCTCACTCATCTCAGGAATGGGGGGCATCTGATACGGCTGACAGTCTCCTCTGGGTGGTATTATAATCTTTTGCACGATTGTCGAAAATAATGATGTGACAGCAAAACCCAGAAATGGAATCTTGGCTCCGGCCTCCAGCGACGGCCTTTGGCTCCGGCCCCCGGCTTCGGCCTCCAGCTCCGGCCTCCGGCAATGGCCTCTGGCTCCGGCCTCCGGCTCCGGCCTTTGGCTCCAGCCTCCAGCTCCAGCCTCCAGCTCCGGCCTTTGGCTCCGGCCTCCAGACGGCCTTTGGCTCTGGCCCCCGGCTTCGGCCTCCAGCTCCGACCTTTGGCTTCGCCTCCAGCGACGGCTCCGACCCTAACTTGGTGCCTTTCTTGCATACACAATGACCCGCCTCAGGCAACAGATCCCAAGATTCGATGTCTATTGCCGTGTACCTCGCTCACTGAAATCACGGGCAAGTGCTAGCACGCTCGGCAGTTACCGTTGCAAGCGATCCTCATCCAGCAACGGCTTAACCACTCGCCATTCAAATGAGCTTATCCCAACAAGGAAGATTCGACGGTTCCAACGGAACGAAGTAAACGTGACCCCCCAGACAGGTATAAGAGGAGGACCCAAGCTCAATGCAAGAGGATCTCTCTCGCTCAATCCCTCAATCTATCTCTCACTGCTACAGAACTGAGTGACAAGTTTACTAATTTGAGCGTCGGAGGGTCCTCGCCGGGAACACCGGTCGAGAACTTCTTGCAGGTTCCCGAAGAAGGAAGGCGACCTCTCCATCCAATTTGGAAGCCCACGATAGCATGCCCATCGCTCATCATAGTTGATTTGTCCGCATCAATAGGGATATATATATATATATATATATATATATATATATATATATATATATATATATATATATACACATATATATATCCCTATAAATTATCTTTTAATAATGAGAGTATCCATGCAATGCGTATACATGCAAAGAGTAAATTTATAAGGATATTTATAAGGGTATAGATGTAAATAGAAAATTTGAGAGATTATACACGAAATTCAGAATTATACGCATGGAAATAAAATAAAATAAAATGTATCATACCAACAGGAACTTTCGGCTGGCTGACGGCGATCTTGAATAGATCGTTCAGCTCCTTATCCCTCGCCTTTTCCTCTTCCTTCTTCTTCTGCTCAGGATTAAAAGTAATAATTAATTTTTTTTAAAAAAACTTTCTATTGGTTAAAGATGGGATCTTTAGGGTTTTAGGGGATGATTTAAGAGGCGAGGAGGAGGAGGGATGGGAAACCCAAACCTTGGCGGCGACCTTGGTGGGATCGGGCTTGGGCTGGGCGGACTGCTTGAGGCTCTGGACATACTTCTGGACATTCTTGCTCTTGTTCTTGTTCTTGAGACCGAAGGTCTTGTCCTCGACAATCTTCTGCTTCTTGGCGAGCTCCGCCTTAGAGGGCTGGTTCTTTGGAGGCATCGGTGGCGGCAATCAGCATCAAAGAGAATCAGAAAACCCTAGGCCGAGAGAGAAGCTCCTCTCCACGTTCCTCCGAGCTCCGATCGACGGACCGAGGACGTCTCTGGCCTCGTTTCAGTACTGGGCTGCTTCTGATCTCTGGAGGAGGGGAGGGGAGGGGAGGGGATGGGGTGAGGGTTTCTTTCTATGAGGAGGCCGGGAAAGGTCTCTGTACACCGTACAGCCCCTCGTTATTCATTCATGTAAATCCTACATGGGTTACGCGATGAAATGGAATTCTAGAACTATGATTACGAATTCGTAAATAAGATACTATTCTTAATAAAAAAAATAAAATGATTTTTTTAAAATAACTTTAGTTGTAAAACTATAATATTTTTGTTATAAAATTTTATATGATATCTCAAAAAAAATTTAATACGGGTCAAAAAAAATTATGATACTTCAATTGTACTACACCATAGTTATATTATGATATCTCATGACAGACTTATGATATTGGCCAAAAAAAAATATAATATTCTAATTGTAAAATTAGAATATCATAGTTATATATTAAGATATTTCTGAAAGATAGGCCAAAAAAAATATTACAACAGTTATAAAATTATGACTAGTTGAAAACCTACTATACCATTCAGAAAACATGAGTTACATCGCCACTAATTTGAATATAAATTTTTAAAAAATGATAAATGGATATTAATGCATGTCATGCTCAAAACTTAAGATCGTATTCCTACTATCTGTTTCATCGCGTCAAGTCATGTAGAATTTGTATGGATCAATAAGAAAATGTATACCGTCCAAATAGAATTTGCTACATCGAAAGCGATGTACAAAGTCTTTTCCCAAGAGGCCGATTAGTGTTTTCCCCACGGCACATTTAATCGCGAGTTAAATAGTTTCATTAGATGGAGTGGTCCATAATTATAGAACTTGTTCTGGTTCAAGCCTATGTTCAGATAGAGATTAATCTAAGGAAGGAAGAGAAGGGAGAAGAATAATTTATATGTTTTTATTTATAAAAGAGTGTAACAAATGATATATTCATTTTTCTTCATTCATTCCTAATAAATTAATTTTTTTACCCAAAATTAGAATAAAAAAATATAGAAAAAAATAAGCTTATAATTTTATTTCAATTTTTTAATTCTATTTGATTGATTTAATTTATGAAAATATCTATAATTATAATTTATCTCCTTCTTCCTTTTCTCTTTATTCAAATAAGATGAATTTAACTTATCCTTTTTTTTCTCTTCGAAAAACTCATCATGCATAGTGATTGGCCTCCCACGCATATAGTACAAAAAGAATAAAAATGCCCTTGATACATGTGCAGCTATACGCGCTCATGATCAATCATCGCATGTAGTGCGCGCATCCTATATCATGCGCAGTGCGCAAGGACTTTTACTTTCTCTTCTTTTATTTTCAAATAAGAAAATGATAATAGCCCTCTTCTCCATTTCCTTTTTTTTCCCATCCTTTATCCTTCCCTTCTTTTCCCTCCAAACATCTAAACAAATCCTTAGGGCTAACTTGGCCTGAGTGATGTATGAATTGGGGACTCCATTATAATTATAATTATAATTATACTTTAATCTAAAATATAAAGGTATTTGACACGTCGCTCTTAGAAGGATGAAATATAATTTTTAATTTCTATAGACTAGATTTATTTATGACTTCTAATTCCTATCTACACCTATTCATCTAGTGCATATATATCCACCAATAATGAACACTTATATTTTTAGTATATACACTTATCTGCCCTCTTCATATGTTTATGCAATCAATGTATACATTTATTTATTAACTGTACACACTTATTTACCCACTATATATACTCATCGCTTGTTTAAAAAATAGTGCTGGGGCTTTTCAATAAAACACAATCCATGAAGAAACCATTCTTATCTCCCTAAAATATATTTTGATCCTCAAACCTTAACTTAATATCATTTAATCTTTTATATTTTAAAAATATTATATTTTCGACATCTTTTTATATAAAATTAATTTAAATTGATAAAATAGCTGATGTATCCTAATATGAATACATAAACTAATTGATAAGGTGATACATCAACTATTCAATTATTTTTAACCATCCTCATCTAATGTAATGATAGGAATACAATATTTTTAAAATACAAGGGATTCAATTATAATAGCCGAAAGGTTAAGGATCAATATAAATTGAGTTAAAGTGGAAGGGCCAAGAATATATTTTTCATGTAATTTATAAGGGAGCTTGGTATGGTATGGGTTGCTCTTAGAATAGAATAGGTTTGGATTGAATATCAAAGTGCATATGAGGTCAATTTTAACTTTTTATGATTTCTAATCCAACATGATAGTAATAATATATGCACTCAAAAAAAAAGGAGTTAAGTTAAAATACGTCACCCACTATAACATTTTTTCACAAAATACTTCTTGTAACTGATTGTTATACTGTTATACAAAATTCTAGTGCTTTGGATTAAATAAATATTTAAACAATGTAATATTATTGATCCAACAACTGCCTATTTCTCACTCAATTATGTAGCAAATTATACATTGCAAGAGATTGAATTGGTCTTCAACGTAGAATACAAAATACAAAAATGCTAGAGAATCAAGGTTTCTTGTGAAGGTATAATGTGATTAATTTTTATGCTGTAATTTTTCTCAACTTTCTTGTTCCACGTCTCAAAAGTAAAATAACTTCATATCATTATTTTTCATGGAGCAAAATCTTAAATAATATAATTGTTAGCTTATATAGATGTCCCAAACTGATACTTGACTTTTTTTAAAAAAATTAAATAAAAGGTATATTTTGACAAAGAAAAGCACAAAGGAATAATGAGTGGAACATAGACCCAATTTTACTCAACAAACACCACTCAGTTAAGACATATATATGTGTCCATTTCTTGGCAAACTAGGAATGTGGTCCTCTTGCCATGGGAAATTACTCTTGTGGCTTTGGAGAGGAAGAAGAAAACAATGCTTTGTGTTGACACTTTGTTAAGGGATTAGGAAGAATATGAATGGGTTGATGGAAGAACAGAAACAGAAAGCATGCGGTCACAGTCTAATAAGAATATCATAAAGGAAACACTAATAGCATCATGCTATATATATGTTGCTGTTGAGAACAAAAATATATTCTTAGCTAAAAAGACAAGTGGCTCAACCTGAATGTGGAATCCACTTCCCTGAAGTTCTAATGTTTCTTATGATTTCAATTGCAGTCTTTGAAGGAATTTTATTTTAATCAAAAAAATTAAAAAAGCCCAGGGGGGATATTCTGCAAGCAAACAGCTTTGCTTTTAGTTGAATCATTCCTTTTGTTTGCTTACTTGACTGCTTGTTTGTTTGTGGTTGATCAGTAGGCTTTATTTTTTTTTGACCATGGTTGATCAGTAGGCTTCAACTGCTTCTTGGCTGAGGAATGACAATTATAGCCCTTGCTTGTACTGATTTATCTCAATATTTTATTACTTTATAAATAATAAATATTTATTCAATATGCTCTGATCTTTACTTTATTTGCACAACCAAGAGCACTCCATCAATTACTCAAGAAAAAAAATAACATTTTAATTGGTGCCACTTGCTGAGTTAATCTCCTAGTAAGGTAGAGGGAATAGGAAAGAAAAGTTACAAAGGCTATTTCTAATTGTTGCGGCTGAAATCTGTCCTTCGATTCGGGTACGATCGGACTGCAGCGTGGGCTCCTATCTGGATGGACCTGCAAAACAGTCCTCATGCGAGAGGCGTTGGGGGTAGCCCTCTACGGAAGACCCTCCGACGCTCAAGTCAATGAAGATCGGCAATCAATAAAAATGGAGAGAAGGCTCTCGCTGAAAAGTCTCTCCAGGGCTCTGAACAGAGCGTTAATGGCAGAGAAAATGGGGGAAGCAAAGGCAGAAAGAGAGTGGTGCCAGTGAGCAATTGCGCATACCTAAGGAGTCGGCAGACGACTCTATTTATAGAGGATCACCTGATTCCCTGGGGGTGTCGTGGGTCCGAAAGTCATTAGGATTTCAATCCAGTTTGTTATGAGGTCAGTAAGATTCACAACTTGTTGGTTAGAGGATCGACGACTGGGAGAGTTGGTTGATGTCTCGAGATTTGGGGAGGACATAGGCTCCAGGGCTCTAGGCCACTCTCGCGGGTCCTAGGCCACTCTCAGATATGATTGTTGTTTGGAATCATACGAATTCGAGTTCTCCCGCACTGAATTCCGCAGAGGTTCTTGAGTGTCTGGGTTTAGCCGGGGTATAATAATGACTCGGCCAGCGAGACACAGTCGAATAGCTCGGCTGGGGCCGAGAGAGACGGCATAGCTCAGCTGAGGCCGAGGAATGATATAGCTCGGCTAGGGCCGAGAGATGATATAGCTCAGCTGAGGCCGAGGAATGATATAGCTCGGCTAGGGCCGAGAGATGATATAGCTCGGCTGAGGCCGAGAGATGATTTAGCTCGGCTGAGGCCGAGAGATGTTACAGCTCGGCTGAGGCCGAGAGATGATACAGCTCGGCTAGGGCCGAGAGATGATGCAGCTTGGCTGGGGCTGAGAGATGTGATCTGCGCCTTGGGAATCCTTGGCTCGGTGAGGGGCTAGGGCGCCCCAACTTACCGAGGCTGACTTATCTCTGGTGGGTTTTGTTTAGCACGTGAGAGTCAGGGTTAACCCTAACCCCCTGCACAATTATTTAAGCAACGGTGATTTTACCCCTCAACACATGCCCCCCACTTCCTAGTTCGAAGCGTAGGTTCGAGCATAGGGAGTATAGCCTCGGGTGACACGATCTGAGCGGGTTTGGATTTGACAGCCTGCATGATGATGCCCTAATTAATGCCGCGTAGCCGCCTTGCCTTTACAGGACGGACCCGTTGCACGGGGAAGTGCCACGTAGCGAATCCCGGCTTTCACGGCGCTTACAGCGGCAGTTCCGTATGTCTCGGTTGGGATGCCTTATCTTCTCTTGAGGCAGTTTCCTTTGGAGGGAAGCAAAGTTGAAGCGATGCTATTCCCATTCGCAGCGTTCCTTCGTTTCTTACTGGAGGAAATTGTTCCCCTATCTCCTCTGCAATCTTGCTTGGTGTTTCTTCCAGCCAGCAGAATGATGAGACCCAGCGATATGATTTCAGAAATCACTGCTGAGGAATTGGGGAAACTTCGCCAGAAATATGGCATTCCTTCGGATATTGCTCTGCGACGGTCGGGGCCCGAGCGCAGGGTTTCGCAGGAACTAGAGCATGGGGTCTTTCTTTATGAAGACAGTTTGAAGGCAAGCCTCCGGTTTCCTCTCCATCCCCTGGTGAAGGAGATCATGAAGTTTTACAACATTTGCCCGACAATGGTAGCTCTTAACAGCTAGCGGAGTATCGTCGAGTTCATCCCAATGTGTAGCCGAGTTCAGGTAACAGCAACTTTGTCCCTGTTTCGCGCTTGTTACCATCTGATGCCTAGGAGGAACTCGGAGTGGTCCTATATCGGACCTCGGAAGTCATTCAGGATGATCGTGGATAAGATGTCGTCCATAAAGGGATGGAAGGTCTGATTCTTTATCGCTGAAGGAAATCGGTTCCGACTTTCCACGGGGATGGGGAAACCCTATTAGGGATATGGAGGCGCATCCAGCCCTATCGGAACAGGAGAAGGAGGACCTAGGGGTCTCACCAGCGGTCGAGTGTTCTCGGCTATTGTCTTATTATCGGAGGAGGCTCTTTGCAGTGTCGGGCTTAGCCCTATCGATAGGCAGGGTAAGCCTTCCCCCTTTCTCTGTTTTTCCTTCCTTTGGGGCAAATATATCCAGGTTTGACCGGTTGCTCCCCGTGTTCGCAGCCAAGAAATCTGAGATGGCGGGCCACATAAAGAAGGAGTTGGGCAAGCGCCCAAGAGAGACTAGCAGCGCAGAGAGGTGCAAGCTCGAGAAGAAAGTCTGCCTTTCCGAAGAGCGCTCGCCAGAGGTCAGGCGAGTCAAAGCCAGCCCGCACTCCTCACCGCTGAAGGAAGAGGACGTGAGAGCGCCGACGATGGAAGAAAGGTTCTCTCCGTTGAGGGCAGGGGCAGTAGTTATGATGGGAGAGCACAGAGCAGAGGAGGACTCAGAGAGAGTCGCTGAGATCCCCTGTCCTCTGGTGGTGGAGATAGCGAATAGGTCAGAGGAGGCTCCGTCGGAAGCTCGAGGTGAGCCTGTTGTTCAAGGGCTTCCCTCGGATGGGTTAGAGGGTGACGACGTTGGGCCAAAGGCAGTGGATGTTCGGGAGGAGTTTCCTGCCGGAGGGGTTCCTCTTGAGGAGGATGCTGGTGAACAAGCTGAGGCTTTGGTGGAGTCCATGGGGGAGGAGCAGGTGCTGGTGATTAAAGAGGGGCCTCTGGGCGAAGGAGGAGGGCAGGACGATGACCCTCCAGCTGAAGTTTCCCCTGTCAAAGCCTCGGGAAGATTGGGGCCGGGGCTGGCCAAGGTATCTGATGAACAGCAGGGCAGACTTTTGCTGGAGGAGGCTAGGAGATTGAAGGCTTCTCAATCTGAGTTTGCTCAGGACTGATTCCTCGGATGGGCTGCCTGGTGGTCCGGATCTGGCTATCGAGGAGGTGTTTTCTGCCTTGATGAAGTCGGCATTGCATCCGAGCGTTGGTCCTTCGACAATGAGTTCGCGGACCTGGATCTTATCGACGCCGCTTTTGGTCAGTGGAACATGGCAAAGGATGTTCATCTCCTCCCCGATATCGACAATCCCACCCTCATGGGGTTAGCTAGGTCCTATGCCTCCCGGATGAGTTGCTGTTCTAGAATATCAGGTGTTCTCTGGCAAACTTGATCGTGCTTCCTTACTTATTTTTTTATTCCGCAGAGTGCTTTGATCACTAGGGCACTGTGTTAGCGCTTGAGCCTGGAGATAGGGGCCAGCGTTCAGGCCAAGAGAGTTAGTTCCAAGCTTCGATTGCGAGCGGCGGCGTCTGACAAATTTGAGCAGGTTCTGAACGTTTTCAACAAGAAGTTGGAGATGATGAGGGGATTGTATCAGGCCATCCTCAACGACGCATCCAGATTAAAGCTTGAAGTTAAGGAGCTGCGCGGGCTCCATGCGAGGTATGATGAGGCATGCTCAAGGCTATCGCAGATCGAATCTCGACATGTGGAGAAATGGAATCCGCCAAGAAACAGTTCGATGAAAGTCGAGACAGGCTAATGCGAGAAGCTACCGAGGAGAAGAGTTGCCTGAACAGGATGCTTGGAGAGTCGGAGGAGAAGGTTCGGAATCTCGACCAATGCATTGTAGCCAAGGATAGTAGGATCAAATAGCACCAGGAGAGATTGACCCAACTTGATAGCGAGCTTTCCCAGGCCTAGGAAGAAGCTGATAATAGGCAATCGAGGATTGATAGCCTCAAAGGCAGAATCGAGCATGTTAGAGCTGATAAACTGAGGGCCCTTGACGAGGTCAAGGAGTTGACCGAGAAGTTAGCCAGGCAGGAGGACGAGGTACGGTACTGTCCTTTAAACTTCTCCTATTAACTTGTCGTTGCATCGGCTAACCCTGCATTTGCAGATGGAGAAGGCGAAATTGGAGGGCCGAAACCAACTAAAGGTCCTGCAAGAGGAACTGTCATTGAGTAAAGGGAGGAGCTTGGAGCTCGAAAGGCGGGTCGCTGAGATCAAGGAGCAAATGGACTTGCTTCGAGGCGTAGAAGATGCGACATGCGTCAGGGCCTTCCAGCTCACGAGGAGGAGACCCGAATTAAAATAGCCCGGGAGCATCCGGAGTGGGACCTCTATTTCCTGGATGTTGAGGCTTGTGAGGCCTGTACCCCGGGGGATGAAGAAGATGAATATGATGATGTATCAGACGTCGATCTCGGAGCTATTCTGGGTTCCAGTGAGGCCGCGGCTTCCGGAGGGCATTCTCGGCACGCCGCTGAAGGAGCGACTATTTTCGAAGCGGGCGAGACGAGCCGAGCCTCTCCAAATGCTATTGAGGACTCTGCTGGAACTGATCTAGCTCCGGATCCCTGAGATCATCTATGTACTTTTGCTTTTCAAATCTGTAGCTTGGTTGAAATTTTCAATGAATGGGTTTTTTGTCTTCATTTGCTTACCCGCCTCTTTTGGCTGATCTTTTATCCCAAGTTTTCTTCTGACTGCGAACAAATTATGATTCATTCGCTATCTTGGGCTGGTTTGGCTCGGCTTAAGTAAATGTCTCGGTCAAGGCCGAGGTATCAGGATAGCCCGATTGAGGCTGAGTAATGCAATTGCTCGGTTGAAGTTGTGAGATGCGATAACTCGGCTAGGGCCGAGAGATGCGGTAGGTCGGCTGGAAAGGACCAGGAATTACAGAGGCATCTTGGCTAGGACCGAGGTAATTCGGCTTATCCAGGGGCAAAGATGTGGGCGCGCCGTCGAAGGGGGTTCGGTCCTGAGGAAGGGGGCGCTTCAAGCGCCATGGAATTATTAATGATCCTCTTCGATTGAGGAGCGGAACTCTTCGTCTCCTGCAGCGCCTACTAAGGCGGTGACACGTGGTGTGTTCCGCGATAGTAACGTTCGGGTTAGTGGCCTCGGCAATCAGCATGCTCGCCAGGGGCACTTTAAAAAGGGCGGAGGAGTGCTATCACTAACCATCTCCTCAGCTAGTCTTCCAAGATTTTCAATACTGAAATGGCTTCCGGGAGTGGGGGACGATCAACCGGAAGGCCAAACAGCGGCGTTGGCGGCTACGGGGGGCTGCACTGGGGCCGCTCCATGGTGACAGTCGATGGAGAGGTTTTAGCCTCGCTATTCGCAGACCACGATCAAATTATGAAGGTGGCCGAGCAATACCTGGTCGTTTCCACAAGGGAGATCGAGCTCCTCCGCGAAGCCAACAGCCGACTGGAGAGGCAGGTTGCATCCCTTCAACAACAAGTGGGTGAGCCGGCTCTACGGCGGGGGGAGAGCTCAAGGGCGTCCTCAGGGAATGATAAGCCCCTGTTAGAGCCAATGTATCTTTCTTTTTGTTTTCCTCTTTTATAATTAATGGAAGGAAGAATTTATGCAACTTCCATGTTTGCTGTTATCTTTGAGATGCATGTTTTTGTTACGTGAGTCAAACGGCACACCCTCTTAGGGGAATCCCTGTCGATCTCGACAATACTTAAGACGTGGTGTTCATGCTTTGGCCGAGGTAAAGGGAACTTCACAAGTTCCAATCAGGCTGCAATGTATCGCATGGTTTGGCCGAGGTATAAAGAGTGCCTCGTTAGCGTTGAGACTACGGTAGCTATCCCAGCCCGGATCGAAGCAAAGGGCCACGTTTACTCACGTTGTGCTGAAGAGATACTTCGGTTTATTCCGAAGTATGGAGGCAGTTTTGGCCTTAAGTGGAAGCACAGGGCAATGTCTCAGTTTATGTCGAAACATATCGGGCAGTTGGGTCGGAGCGGGGGATACTGAGATGCCTTTATGGAGGAGTACTTGGCTTCCGCGCCTTACTCTGTCAGTGCCTTATCTTNTTTCCAAGGAGCTGATATTCTCTTTGCTGAAAAGGATAATGCGGCTTTGTGGTTTGCGAAAGGTCGCCTCGACACTTTCCAGGGACACTTATTATGTCGACTTTTTCCAAGGCGGGTCGTTTCAACGTACGACGCAAGTGCTTGTTTGTCATTGGAGGGTGTCATTTTCACCGGGCGATTTTTCAGGTCTACCCGTGTCTCTAAGATCAGCGAGCGATTTTTTGCATTTAAGACCTGTGATCCGGGATCAGAGGAAATCTTCTGGCGTACGTCATGGGCTGAGCAACGTGTTTGGCGCGCATTGAAGGGTGCTATTTTCATCCTGGGAGGCCACGCGGCAGTGTGGGTTGGCATTTTGAATCTCGGGGCTTACTGCTTTAACAACTGCTCCCGGTCCATTTTGTCTATAAAAAGGGGAAGAAGGGGCCGTGTTAGGCCATCCCCAAAATTTTTTCTCTGTGAGCTGTGCAAGTTTTCATGATGTTTGCGTCCCTAAAGCTGAGAGTGGAGGGACTAAGTTTTTCTTTTGTAAACCACCTTCCCACGGATAGCCGGGGTGACGAAGGAGCCGCTGGAGAGCAGCTCGTCCTCAAGGGACGAGTTTCGGAGATCATATGGAGAGCGCACAGGAGGTCCGCAGAGATCACATGGAGAGCGCACATATGCGCTTCCTGTGTGCCCTTTGTGGTTTCCTACGGGGGTTGCAGGGTAGGAAGTGCACATGTACCCCCGTAGCATGCGTGGACTTTTCCTTCTCCCTCTGGCTGGATGCTTAGCCCCTCCGTGCGGGGAATCTTCCGCTATGTGAAGAGGGAGTTGAGAGCAGTGTGGGGCTGATGGTCCCCTATCTCTCTCAATTGGGCAGCGACCTGCAGCCCAGCATTCCACCCAGGGGAAGCTTCCTCAGCATCAGCATCCACGGGTCTGTGCCTCTTTTTGGATCTCTTAATTCATCCAGAGGACCCGTGGGAAGCCGGCCTTGCTATCTATCAGGGCGAGCTGGCTGGTTGCCTGATCTTTTGGGTCAGATGCCGAAGTGTCATTGTTAACCAAAGCTGACTGAAGCAGTTCGGCCGAGCTATTTACTCGTTTTTATTTCCTATGTTTTGATGCACTTGTAACTCCTGTCAGGATGTTGTAACTTTTCTTTTGATGAGGAAATAAAGAAAGTTTTCATTCCTTCTTTCTTTAGCACCTGCTTCTTTTTGCGCTGAGAGTTGTTGCTCCCATATTACGCTTTTTATGTCGCAGCATATTTCGGCATATTTCGGCAGCGCTATTGCTGCTTTGTTCTTTGCTAAGACCAATGTCCGATCCTCAGTGGAGAACACGTATATCCATGTGCGAGTCCGAGAGGGACCTGGGCGGTCTTGTGGAGTCATGAGGTAAGCATGATCCTGTTTGCAGAATGAAGCAGGTGTTTCTTCGGGGAAAGATAGCTCGTGGCATGTTTTTGCTGTCGAATAGTGGGAGGTCGTTTGCCTCTACCGAGGTACAATAGGATGCCTTAGTTGCGTCAGGGCGTTGGAGAGATTACTTGACCAGGCCGGAGCCTCAGGGTATCGCTCGGTTGTTGCCGAGGATTAAGGATATCACTCGGTTGTTGCCAAGGTTTTTACCCTTTGGTTCCGATCGGGGCTTGTTAGCTGCACGAATCTTGAGCGATGTTTTGGAGATTATTTAATCCGGTCGGAGCTTATAAGCTGCGCGAACCTTGAGCGACGTTTCGAGATTATTTAATCCGGCCGGGGCTTGTAAGCTGCCCGAACCTTGAGCGATGTTTCAGAGATTATTTAATTCGGCCGGGGCTTGTAAGCTGCCCGAACCTTGAGTGACGTTTCAGAGATTATTTAATCCGGGTGATGTTTCGGAGATTATTTAATCCGGTCGGGGCTTGTAAGCTGCCCGAATCCGAACGATGTTTCTCTGGCGTTTGCTTCGGCCGGGGCTTGTAAGCTACCCGAATCCGAACGATGTTTCTTTGACGTTTGATTCGGCCGGGGCTTGTAAGCTACCCGAATCCGAACGATGTTTCTTTGACGTTTGATTCGGCCGGGGCTTGTAAGCTGCCCGAATCCGAACGATGTTTTGGAGATCACACGGCTCCCAGCTGCGCCGGGAGCGCTCGGTCACACCAAGCCTTCGGAATGTAATTTGGCCTAGCCGAGATATATAGCTCTGGCTCAGAGCTTGGCCTAGCCGAGGTACAGAGATTTGGCTCAAGGAGATAGCTCGGTTGTGCCGAGAATGGATGCGTAAGCGATATCTGTTTTCCATTACGACTTTTCGAAAAAACGACCGTAGCGGTCGTGCCGCGGATAATAGAAACAAGATGCCAAAGCTGTAAATGGGGCGAGTCTATAGAGAGCGTACTCTATTGATGATATATGCAGAGGTTGTCCGAACTCCACGTCCGAGGAATGGATCTCCCGCTCAGGTCCTGGAGCTTGTAGGTGCCAGGTCCGATGACTTCCGCCACTTGATAAGGACCTTCCCAATTTGGAGAGAGCTTTCCTTGCTCCAGCGGCTTGGAGACGGAAGCTTTCCGAAGGACAAGATCGCCGGGCGAGAAGGATTTGCCCTTGACTCTGGAGGCATGGTAGCGGGCCACTCTTTGCTGGTACGCGGCCATTCTGATTCGAGCTTTTTTCCTGATCTCTTCTACCAAGTCGATATTGGTACGGAGCTGCTCGTCGTTAGTTTTTTCTGAGTAGCTTTCCACTCGCGAAGAGGGGAGGCCTATTTCCACGGGGATAACGACTTCCGTGCCAAAAGCCATCCGGAATGGGGTCTCACCGGTGGGGATTCTCTGGGTAGTGCGGTAGGCCCATAGAACATGATGAAGTTCGTCCGCCCATTTGCCTCGGGCTCTGGTGAGCTGAGCCTTAATCCCTTGAAGTAGGGTCCGATTTGTTACCTCGGCTTCTCCGTTGGCTTGCAGATGCCCTACTGAGGTGAGGCGATGACTGATGCCATGATCCTCGCAGAACTCCTGGAACTTGGGATTATCAAATTGCTTGCCGTTGTCGGTGATGATGGTATGCGGGAGGCCAAAGCGACAAATGATGGATCTCCACACGAAGTCCCTTGCCCGAGTTTGGTTATCTGGGCTATTGCCTCGGCCTCGACCCACTTGGTGAAGTAGTCGATGGCGACAAATAAAAATTTTCTCTGTCCAGTAGCGAGGGGAAAAGGGCCAAGAATATCCATCCCTCACTTAGCAAAGGGCCAAGCGGAGAAAATAGGGACCAGACTAGCGAAGGGGAGCTCGGATGTTGGAGTGCCTCTGACACGGGTCACAGGCTCGGACGAGATTATCGGCATCCTTTTGCATGGTAGGCCAGTAATATCCTTGGCGCAGCACCTTATGGCATAGAGATCGACTCCCCAGGTGGTTGCCGTAGATTCCTTCATGTACCTTCCGAAGAGCATAATCAGCTTCGGACGAGCGGAGGCATTTAAGCAGCGGCATGGAAAAGGACCGCTTATACAGCTGATCGTCGATCAGCATATAGTGGATAGCTTGCAATCTCAGCTTCCTTGCTTTCTTGCTGTCGGCTGGGAGCGACTCTTTTTTAAGATACTTCAATATTGGGTCGAACCAGGATGGCTCGACCTCAATCTGCATCACTCGGTCTGCCTCCGCGATACTAGGTTTTTCAGGATTTTTAGGGGAAACTTTTGTTCGGAACTCATCGATTCCGCAGTCGCAAGTCGGGATAACAGATCGGCACGAGCATTTTCGGATATGGGGATTTGGATAACTTCAAATTCAGAGAAGTGGGAAAGCAAGTCCCGCACCTGCCAGAGATACCGAATCATGTTTGGCTTCCGGGCCTCAAATTTGCCCCGCACTTGACCGGCTACCAACTGAGAGTCGGTAAAGGCATTCAGCCTCTTTACTTTTAGATTACGGGCGATTCGGAGTCCAGCGAGCAGGACCTTATACTCGGCTTCGTTGTTGGAGGCTGGGAAGGAGAATCGAACGCCGTACTCAAAGGTCGTCCCCTCGGGGCTGGTGAGGATCAGACCAGCACCAGAGCCACTGGTATTGGAGGACCCGTCGACGTGGAGGATCCACAGGGCGTCAGATCTTGGATGTTCGGAGGAGTCCGGAGTGGAGCCATCTTTCGGGATGGTGCACTTAAGAAGGAAATCAGCTAGAATCTGGGCTTTGATGGCTGGGCGAGGTTGATAACGGATATCATGCTCGCTTAACTCAATGGTCCACTTAGCCATTCTTCCTGATGTCTCCGGACGATGGACCACCGCCTTGATGGGTTGGTCGGTAAGGACCGTCATAGAATATGCTTGGAAATATGGTCGTAATCTCTGAACCGATATTACCAGGGCCAAGACTAGCTTCTCGATTCGGGTGTACCTTGTCTCGGCGTCCCGAAGAAGTTTGTTGACATAGTAGATCGGCCTCTGGGTCTTCTTCTCTTCTCTGACCAAAACCGAGCCAATCGCGCCTTCAGAGACCGCCAGATACATAAACAACATTTCTCCCGGATTGGGGCTGCTGAGGAGGGGTGGCGAGCCAAGATACCTCTTGAGGTCTTCGAATGACTTTTGGCACTTGGGAGTCCATTGAAAATTCTTGGCAGATCGAAGAGCTTTGAAGAAAGGAAGGCTCCTCTCGGTCGACCGAGCCACAAAACGGTTGAGGGCCGCAATCCTTCCTGTCAGGCGTTGAACTTCTTTGATAGATGTTGGGGGCGTCATTTGCTGAAGCGCTTGAATCTTCTGCGGGTTGGCTTCGATGCCTCGCTAAGAAACCATGAAGCCCAGAAACTTCCCCGAGGTGACACCGAAGGCGCACTTCATTGGATTGAGCTTCATTCGATACTTTCGGAGGGTCGCGAAGCTTTCAGAAAGATCCCCAATATGCTAGGACGCTTCCTTGCTTTTGACTAGCATGTCATCAACATACACCTCCATATTTCGATCGATCTGCTCCTTGAAAACCTTGTTTACCAGCCTTTGGTAAGTGGCGCCCGCATTTTTCAGACCAAAGGGCATGACACGGTAACAATAGATACCTCAGTCGGTTATAAAGGCGGTCTTTTCTTCATCCTCGGGTGCCATCCGGATTTAGTTGTAGCTTGAATAGGCGTCCATGAAAGTCAGCATCTGATGACCGGAAGTGGCGTCCATGAGCTGGTCGATTCGGGGAGAGGTAAGCTATCCTTCGGGCATGCTTTGTTAAGGTCGGTGAAGTCGATGCAGATTTGCCATTTTTCGTTCGACTTTCTCACCATAACAACATTGGATAGCCAACTTGGATAATTCACCTCCCGAATGAAGTTTGCCTTGATGAGCTTGTCCACCTCTTCTTCAATTGCTCTTTGTCGGCCAGGGGCGAAGCTTCTTTTCTTTTGCTTCATGGGTCGGGACATCTCGTCTGCATTGAGACGGTGGACGAGGACGTCCGGGCTGATCCTAGGCATGTCAGAAGCTGACCAAGCGAAGACATCAGCGTTTCTTCGAGAAAGTCGATCAGCTCCGGTCGGGGCTTCCCTTTCAGTAGTGATCCGATCCTTATGGTTCGGTCGGGCCGAGCTTCATCCAACGGTACCTCTTTCAGCTCTTCGGCTGGTTCTCCTCGTTGCTCGGCAAAATCCTCCCGAGCATCCAGTCCATCGACCTCGGGTAATCTGGATTGTAGCTGGTGACGAAGCACTGCCGAGCTATAGTTTGGCTTCCTCGAACTATACCAACCCCTCGCTCGGTCGGGAACTTCATAACAAGATGTGGGATGGAGACGGCGGCTCTGAGGGACATCAAGCCGGGTCTTTCCAAGATCGCATTGTAAGGCGACCAGAGCTTGGTCACTAGGAAATCTGCATACACAGTGGCAATGAAAGGCCAGGTTCCTGCTCGGACCGTTAAGGTCACGACCCCCTCCGGGGTAATAACATCACCGGTGAACCCCATTAGGGTGGAGTCCACCGCTCGGAGATTCTCCATGAGAAGTTTCATCTTCATAAACACATCAAGGTACAAAATGTTGACGGAGCTTCCACTATCAATGAGAATTCGGCTTACATCGTAGTTGTTCAAATTAAGAGATACAACTAGCGCATCATCGTGCGAGAACTGTATCCCTTGGAAGTCATCGTTGGAGAAAGAAAGCTCGTCAGTTCGCGCTTTCTTTGGCGCGAACCTTCTTCATCGTCCCTCCCGCTTGAAGGACCACCGACCGCCTCAATCACATTAATGTGGCCAGCGATCGGAGGATTTGGAGGAAGAGGTTACTGCTGGGGCTCAGGCCGGCGATCGCCCCCGTTTCTTGGCTCGGGAGCTCCCCTGAACCGATCCAGTCTACCCCGCTGGATGAGCCTTTCGATCTTATTCTTTAGTTGCCAGCACTCTTCAGTGTCGTGGCCATGGTCGCGGTGGTAGCGGCAATACTTGGCGGGATCTCTTCGGGCCGCATTTCCTCGAAGAGGATGTCGAGGGAGCTGGCGCTCGATTTCCATAAGGATCTCCGCTCTTGGGGCAGTAAGCGGAGTGAATCGATTGAACCTCATAGGCGGGCTTCGAGTGCAGTTCCTTGGCGGCGGCTGGGGAATCCTTTGGCGGCGAGGCAGGCTTGGTTGGCGGGCAGATCAGTGCTTATTTGAGCCCTTGGGCTCCTTCTTCGTAAGCTCGGCTCGGGCAGCTCTCCGTGATTCTTCGACTTTGGCATATTTGTCTGCCAGAGCCATCATGTCGGAGAGGTTTGGAGGGTAGCTGACCTCCAGCGCCAGGTAAAAATCACTCTCCTTCAATACTCCGTCCGCCAGGACGGACATAGCCACCTCATGATTAAGGTGGTCCACCTCTAGCATGGCCGTGTTGAAACGACCGAGATACTTCTTCAAGGACTCCCCCTCTCTCTGCTTAACCTCAGAGAGGGAATCAGACCTTCGTTTGTGACGGCGGCTGCTGACGAACTGGCTGATGAAAAGGCGGCTCAGCTCGTCGAAGGAATTAATGGAACCTGGTTTCAAAGCATTGAACCAGGTTCGAGTAGATCCCTTGAGGATGGAAGGGAAAGCGCGGCAGAGGATCGCATCTGATGCCCCGTGGAACATCATGATCGATCGGAAGCTGCAGAGATGGTCGTCGGGGGTCTGAGGAGCTTCAGAGCGCTTGATGTGGGAGGGAATCACTTCCTCCATGATCTTTTTAGAGAAGGGGATGCCCTGCTCCGTCTTATTCTGAAGCGGATGGGTCTGCTTGGCGGCGTCTAGCTCTTGATGCATCTCCTGGAGCTGGCGGCGGATATCCCTATCAGGAAAAGCAGAAGAGGCAGGATGAGGAGGATACTGAGACGGTGTTGAATCATGGCGAGAGAACACGGGGAGAGAGATCGGGCCCGCCGAGATCTAGGGAGATCTCTGCCGCAGACGCCTTGGGGAGCTGGCTCAGCTTCCCTGGGACAGCGAGGGGGGTCCGCAACCCCATGCGGGCCGGAAAAAGAGGTCGTTGGATGAGCGGGGGCTGCATCCTCCTCAGGGGGTGAGGGGCAGGAGCAGCTGGACGAGGGGCTTCAGAGCGCCTCTGAATCAGTGGGCCAGAGCCTGGACTTGCTGGACCAGCGAGGCAAACTGGTCTTGGGTCATCGGGGCCGCCAGTGGCGATGTAGTCTCAA
The DNA here is from genome assembly GCA_900491605.1 of Calamus simplicifolius. Taxonomy (NCBI): domain Eukaryota; kingdom Viridiplantae; phylum Streptophyta; class Magnoliopsida; order Arecales; family Arecaceae; genus Calamus; species Calamus simplicifolius. Next base: position 284,912 of record UESW01001907.1, read on the forward strand.
CTGGCGGTGGTGGCGGCGCAACACTGCTCACCGGATCAGGCTTTGGGAGGTGGCCTGATCTCGGGCTTCGGAGGTAGCCTTTCTTCGGTTGGCCATAGGAGGAGTTTTCTTTCAGATCGAGATCCTTATCTCCTGGATCACAAGTTTATGGGACCTGAGGGCCCTTCCTCTAGCACCAATTTGTTGCTGCCAAAATTTATCCTCCGACTCGGGCGCGATCCGCTTCCTCCTGGGCAGACATGCAAAACAGTCCTCACGCGAGAGGCGTTGGGGGTGGCCCTCTGCGGAAGACCCTCCGACGCTCAAGTCAGTGGAGATCAGCAATCAACAAAAATGGGAGAAGGCTCTCGCTGAAGAGTCCCTCAGGGTTCTGAGCAGAGCGCTAATGGCGGAAGCTAAGGCAGAAGGAGAGAGGGTTCCAGTGAGCAAGTGCGCATACCTGAGGAGTCGGCAGATGACTCTATTTATAGAGGATCATCTGATTCCTTGGGGGGCGTCGTGGGTCCGAAAGTCGTTAGGATCCGAATCCGGTTTGTTATGAGGTCAGTAGGATTCGTACCTTGTTAGTTAGAGGATCGACGGCTAGGAGAACTTGTTGATGTCTTGAGATTTGGCGAGGACATAGGCTCCAGGGCCTTAGGCCACTCTCGCGGGTCCTAGGCCACTCCCGGATATGATTTCTGTTTGGAATCTCATGAATTCGAGTTCTCCCGCGTTGAATTCCGTAGAGGTATAGATATCGCTCGGGCTAGGCCGAGCGATAGGAGAAATCGGCTAGAGAGGCCGAAAGATGACATAGCTCAGCTGGGGCCGAGAGATGGTATAGCTCGGCTAGAGGGGCCGAAAGATGATATAGCTCGGCTAGAGGGGTCGAGAGATGATATAGCTCGGCTAGAGGGGTCGAGAGATGATATAGCTCGGTTGGGACCGAGAGATGATATAGCTCGGCTAGAGGGGCCGAGAGACAATATAGTTCGGCCGGGGCCGAGAGGCGATATATCTCGGCCGGGGCCTAGAGATGACATAGCTCGGCTGGGGCCGAGAGGCGATATAGCTCGGCTGGGGCCGAGAGACGTGATCCGCGCCTTGGGAGTCCTTGGCTCGGCGAGGGGTTAAGGCGCCTCAACTTACCGAGGCTGACTTATCTCTGGCGGGTGTCGCACAGCGAGTTGGAATCAGGCTAGCCCTAGCTATGTGCACGATTATTGACATACAGCGATTTTATCCCTCAACAATTATATTTCTTTTATGCATACTATGTGAGATTCTAGTCCTCTTTGTGAGGCTTCATTACATTTACACTTCAATATAAGGTTAGCTAAACATTTGCTGAAGACAATTCCCAATTGCAGTCATACCTCTTCACCTAGTAGTATTCTTGATGCCACTTTAAATTGTGGGTGATATAAAAGTTATTGCTGACGGAAATCCAAGACTGCTGATCTAATGGAGAAGCAGGATGAAGAAGGGGACAAATGCCTTTAGTTGAGGATCACATCATTGTTGGTCATATTTTAGAGTGTCATAGCAAGTCATTTGTGATTCCATGTCTTGTTGAGGAAGGGATTCAAGTTTATTCAGACAATGTGGTCCATTATCTTAATGCGATGACATGAGTTAGATCAATATAAACAATAAAGGCTCCAAACATTGTTGGAAAGATTAACAAAAACATACTCTCTCAATCCTTAACAAAAAAATGGAAGATATCCAAGGCCTGATATTTATGTTGACAACTTAATTGGATGGTGGCTTTCAAGCAGATCTTTTGAATTTGTCTCAACCTTGCGCTCAAAATAATAGCCTTCAAAGATATGATTAGAAGCATGACATGATCAACTTATGACAGTTGGCCATTTGATCAGTGCATTGAGGACAAGTGCATACATATGTGGGCTAATAAATAACATAAGTATTTATTTTGATTATATAATGGCAGTGGTAGATTATTTTGATATATGATATACAGCTAAACAAAAAAATGGTAAGATTGCTGAGTCCAAGTTAAGGGAACCAATGTGCCTTATGGTATAGCATATATAATTATTAGCATAAAATGAGACAATTACTAATTGATCCCTTGGAATATGTTGTGATGATTAAGAAAGAATATATTCTCTTGGTCTATTATGAGGAAACCTTTTACAAGATTTCCTCGTCAAACAAGGGAGTAATAGATTGATGATTACATGAAATTTTCCATGCATTCAATATTTAGACTCATGCACAAGACTGATGGTTGGCAAACAACAAGATATAAAAAGTGATTTCATGCTTGAGATAGCAACATCATTTGTATGGAATCTTGAAAAGGTCATATCAAGTTGTTTTTTATGGTTCACAGTTATTTGAGGTCAAGTTTTTGGAGCAGGTGAGTTTGCATGTAGTGTGGTCCATGGTTGCTCAACCTCTATGTTAAAATTGGTAAGGGTGTCACTTTTTTCTTACCATCATATCTTTCTAATTGCTTAGGCCATGTTTGGTTATTAGGAATTTGAATTAGGAATTGTTTGGCTATTCTTGGTAAATCTATTACTGGAAACTACTGGGAATGATTAATTTGATTCCAACGTTTGGATACATACATATAATGTTTAGGGAATAAATATTAATATAGTATTATTAATAAATGTAATATTATAATATTAATATTATTATTTAATGTAATATTATATTGTATATTATATAGTAATATTATTATAATATAGTACTAATAGTATAACATTTATATCTTACCATAGTAATGATATTATATTCATATTAATATTATAATATTATTAATAATATTATAAAATAAGAGCTAATCTTGGCTACATTCAAATGTAACCAAGCCTAGATTTGGTCACCTTCCCTTAGATTCGCACAATTCATAGATTCTAAAGAAGAAAAAAGATGGGGTGGCTCGGGAATATTCATGTAGATTCAAGGTTGGAGGAGGTAATCAGATTTTGGACTTCGCTACATTCGAACGGATGTAGCCAAGTCCAGCTCATAAAATAATACTATTAATTTAATCATATTATTGAATTATTTAATGATAATCCAAAATTTAATATGATATATTATTTTATATTTTATGTAATTTTAATCAAGGTATTAGGTCTTGGTGGGATAGGGGCCATCTTGGTCATCCCATCCCATTCTTGTGAAAAAATATGATAGAGTACGGATGGGACACTATAACCCAATCTCACAATGAAAGAATAAAGAGGAAACAAATAAAGAAAGGAAAGAAGGAAATAAGAAGAAAAGGAAAGAAGAAAAAGGAAAGAGAAACGAGGAGAGAAGAAAACAAAGGGAATAAATAAGAAAAAGGAAAGAACGAAGAAAGGAGAAAAAAATAAAAGAAATAAAAGAAAATTAAAGGATAGAGAGATAAGGGTTCTAGGATGATCTATCAAGATAGTCATCAGGATAGGGTGGGATAACAGGATGTCCCACTTCATAGAAAAATCGAAACACCCTCGTCTTATGAGATGTAAAACCTTGATTGCAATATCATATATATCATATAATGTATTTTTAATATATGTTAATGTTAATAAATATAATAAAAAATTAGTCACTCAAACGCATGGTTAGGACTTGGGAAAGATATCCAAGGACCTCCCCCCACCCCATGGGGAAGGTTTACTCTCGACAAGTTGGGATGCATCCCAGCCATCTTGTCCTATTCACGAGATTGGGTCTAGGGGTGGGACTTCAAAATGAAATCATGCAGGGAAAGAAGAAGAAAGAAGAAAGAAAAAAGAAAAGAAGAAAAATAGAAGAAAAGGTATGAAAAAAAGGAGGGAAAGGAGAAGAAAAGGAAAGAGACAAATAAAGAGAGAAGAAAAAGAAATAAAGGAGGAAAGAAGGAAGAAAAGAAAGAAGAAGAAAAGAAAAAAGGAATGGAGTCAAAGGATAGGAAAAGAAAGAAGTAAAGAAGGAACAAGGGAAATGGAGGAAAATAAAAGAAAAGAAATAAAGGAAAGAAGGAAGAAAGGAAAGAAAGAGAAAAAAAAGCAAAGTAAGAAAAATAAAGGAAAGAAAAAGTGGAGAAAGACAAAGAGTATCTATTAGAATGCTCGACCAAGACAGCCATAGGGATGGAATGGTACAATGAGGCATTCTCTTTCATGAAAAAATGAGGATACTTCCATCCCGACGAATTTAAAACCTTGTCTATAGGCATGGTTTTACTTCTTTTTATAAGAATTCAAAGGAGTTACCAATCATATTTTACTTGTTTTTATAAGAATTCAAAGGAGTTACCAATCATAGGGATGGGTTGGTGGAAAATTGATGCCTATTCCCACCTCCCAATTCCTAGAAACCAAATGTGGGCCTTTGGAACCTTCTTTTGGGCTTATGCACTAGTGGTATATCTGGAACCAAGGTCTACAAAATCGCTAACGAGATCTGTACCAATATATTACCAATTTGATATGATATGCATCCCCTACAGAGATAGAATGTCATTTTTTTCATTTTTAACCACTTGGTATTGGTAATCACCAAGTGGTTATGGTTGGAACCGGATGGTATAGGTTGATTTTTAGTTGTTTAGTTTATACTGAATCAAAATGCGATATCTCATTGGTACCTTATCGGTATGGTAGGGTAAGGTCGGTATGGCAGATCTTGCCGGTAACCTTTCCATGTGGTGTTGACAAGGGTGCCTTACATGAAATTGAAATGCTTGGGGTTTCTGCAACTTTATCATGATGCACTTTCAAATTCTATTCTTCTTGGAATAGAAGAAATGCCTATGTATCTAGGTGGGCTCTAGTAGTTGAATATGTAATAACTAGTTTCCATGTTAAGCTCCACATATAAATTCAAAGAAATAGTTTTTGGATAATGAGAACAGCCAAGAGGAATACTATAGATTTTAAAGGGAAAAGGAAAAAAAGAGAGGTAGATTTAAGTTAAAGAAAACAAAAGAAAAATTAAAGGATGAACTTGGAGTATAAAGAAATAGTTTTCCAACTTTCTTCTTGGAATTTGATCATTATGATTGCAAAAAAAGGGGGGGAAAAGAAATATTGTCGTCAATGGTTGACTCTCTCTCTCTCTCTCTCTCTCTCTCTCGCGCGCGCGCACGTGCGCATGCCCGTAGATGCATTTGTGGTCTTCCATCTACTTTGTCTTGTGTATCTTGAGAGCCTCTTTTGTTTACTTATGGTCAGTGGCGAAAAGGGGGTATTTATCAAGTGGCACATGCCATGATCCAGCTAAATTTCAAAATTTCTGTTGTGAAAGACTATCATTGATTTAGCATGAAGCTATATGGCCATTTATTCTATCAAGCATTTTAGCTTTACTTTTTCTGCACACTCAACTTTTTAATTGTGATGTGCTGCAACAAATGGATTTATTTAATATAAATTAGCATGACTTGAAGGAGCTAAAATGGGATTGGGATTGTCTTTATCATTGTCTAGACATAAGTTTGGTTGAATATTATCGTTCAGTATGTTGATGCTAAATATTAAGTCTTCTTTTTTAAAGGGGAAGTCGGTAGTCACTATGGCCTTTATATGGAGGGATAGGGATATCTGCAACAGGTAAAATATGAGCAACAAAAGAAAAATTAATATCTTCTCATTTTATGTGTATACTCTTTCTCTTTTCTTTTAGTTGGAGGCTTGAGGATTTGCTTTGGATCATGGAATTGATCCAATTTCAGACTTTTTTTGTATGTCAAAATGTGACAATAACTATATTTAAGTTAAATTTTAGATCTATACTTTTGTGGAATGTAAAATTAGAAAAGCGGTAGTCTTAACAAATGACTTAACTAATGTCCATTGATACATTTATGCTAGTATGAGTTGAGCTTATTTTTCTTCATTGTGGAAGAAATGAATTGTTAATACACCAATTTTTTAAATAACGGTCCAATTCTTTGTAGCATTGAGCTAGAACCTCTATGAAAATTTGAATACTACTAACTTTGAAGGGAGCATAATTATTGCCCCTGTACTTTTTTTTTTTTCTCTTTTGTTTGGTAGTTCTATCTTTTCGATCTGATATGAAACACATGGAGGGGAATTTATTGGGAAGAAAATTTAGATTGTCCTCATTATACTCTCTTTCTCTCTCTCTCTCTCTCTCTCTCTCACACACACACACACCACCCCATGTTTCGGCCGGGCCTTGCTTCTTTTGGTCCCACCAAATTTAATTGCTCCATTTCTACGTCAGGATCTGGTTGTTCCACTTAATGCCCCTTCTATCTATTAGCATTTTCATTGCTTCCAACATGACTAGCTGCACCTTTGCTCCAACATGAGAAGCAAAGGACAAAGCTCCTTGCCTGCTGGTGTTTGTGACCAAGAAAAGTTGAGATGAAGGCTTGCAAGGTATATGCTGCTGAAGACAGAAAAGATTGGGGGAGAGATTGGTCGAGAGGACTCACATTATCTTCTTATCTTTCTCTTAAATTAGTTGACCTGTCCAGGTCTCCACTGGTTCAATAAGTTGGTTTGAGTGGTTGCACCACCTAATTCAATGGGACTAGCTTGTTTTGGAGGATTCTGGGTTTTACATGACTTGTCTCATGTGTCAGGTAATAGGTCAAGTGGATCAACTTGGGTGGCCTATTTGGATCTCTAAACACTGATTCTTTTGCAATTACAGCAGCACCTGGGAAGGGGAAGTTGTTTGATATGAGTACATACAAGGAATGTTTGGCTTAACCATGACCCTGATTATCATTACTCTGAGCTGGGATTTTGAACTGGGCCTTTTGAAAATTTTGGATATGATTGTCTGAGAGGCTGTTGACATCCTTAAGTATGGCTTGAAGCAACTTGGTTTTATATTGTTGCAAGTTAAATTATTTTAATTGGTTTTTCTTCTTTGTTTTAGAATAAAAAAGAAATCCAAAATGTTTTTGCTTGGTTATTAATCTAAGGGTCAAATTTGGAAATTGTTCTCATCGATCCTTGGTTCCATTGAGCTTGTTCCCTTATCCAGTTTGCTGAACACATTGACACAGTCCATGCAACCTGTAGTGGTAGTTGGGTCATGCACTACCACTTGTACTGTGAGTCAACTTGAATTTAACCAAGTCTTTTCTTTGTTCTAAAGAAACAGGTATTTACATTTCCCAATTTGCTAATTTTGATTTCCAGCCCTAATTGCTTTCAAATTGAAAGAGAAGAGAACAAGGAAAGAAAAAGAAGAGGATGAAGAGGAAGAGGAGAGGAAAAGGAAGGCATAGTTCATCTCCCATTCTCCTTCAATTTGCTAACCTACGGTGACCTTAGATATACTTCCCTCCTCCCTTTATTCATGCTATCCTGTAAATGGCACTGTCCAGTGTCCAATTTATCTGAAATAAAAGAGCTATAAAATAAAAAGGTTATGGTCATGAGAATATAAATCATGGGCGCTAGCGACCTGCTTGCTTTTTGAGATGGAGTGGCAGGCATTGCTGGCAGAGCATCACTGAAGTAGAAGGCTCCTGAGCAAATGAGGTAACAAATCAATGGGTAAGAATGGGGGCAAAATGATGTGGGCTTAGTGCAGACTGCATTTTCTTGGACTCATTTTATTTTTCAATTTTTTTTCTTAAATAAATCTAGGAGTTGAATTGAAACCATTTTAAGTTTGATTGGTCAAATTGTTTGATCCAACAATTTAGAATGTTTTTTTTTTGTGTGGGAAATATATATAATAGGTTTTTAATGATATAGAAACCAAACCTTACCCGATCCATGGTTATTAAATATTAATAGCTGATGCTTTGAGCAAGCATAGTTGTTCGACCCAAATGTTTTTTTTTTAATTTTTTGTGAGAACTTTCATGATTCTTTGGGAAAGTGTAAGGGATGAACTGTCCTCACTCTCTCCATGAGAGATAACATTGTAAATATGCTCTCTCATGAAGTGGAAGTTGCTGATCTCAGCACCTCTTATGACCTTAGATTTTGAAGACACTTCACCATTCACTGACACTTAAGAGATATTTATACACATTTTTAAGTGTCAAAATCTTAACAATTCTCATCCATAATTTGAAGCATAAATCATCGATTATTGGGCAAATTAATTTCTCACCAGCATTCTTTATACCCGCATATATATTATTTTTTGAAGTCACGCTATCGTACATATTTTTGCCACATGGTTGTAATATATGTAATTTGTAGACACGTAATCAGTTGGATAAATATTTTTTACTGTGTTCCATGTGTTGACATTCTACTTTGCTTGCTCAGCTCAGTGTTTCTCTAGTTTCTTGCACCATTTAAGAGCCACACCTTCTTGTTTTGTTTTACCAAACAACTATACCATCTTTGGGCAATATCTTCCTATGAGTTCTTGTTTGGAAACACATGGTGGGATAGCTTGGGATTGCACGATGGACAACGCAGAGGGAGGGAGTGTCATAGCAGGAGAGGGAGAGTGCAGGGTCATGGGCCCCAGTCCTGATGGGATTAAAGGAAGGACCTCTGCTTCCTCCTCCACCCTTCACTCCCACTCTGATTCCAGCCTGTCCTGCCAGATCTAACCAGACAGGCCCTGAATATAATTCTGATTGCAATTTTCTAGTCCAAAGGATCATATGGTATTTGTCCATTAAGTTCTAGAGCCCCAACTCAGAATTCACTGCCTTACTAGAGTTTGCCAATTATCCATTTTGTAAATTTACTGCTTGAGATCTGATGTTCACAGCCACTTGTTGAAATCTCCTTGTAATTTTGGATATAAGCTTCAATATGGTTGTCACATTATATATCTTGCACTCCTTCCATCAGCTTCTTTATCTGCAGGCAGGCGAGCAGGCACATAGAAGTGCATGGGGGGATGGATGTATGGATAAAGGGGGGAAGGGGTGGGTGTTGACTCATGGGGTGTATTCAGAAAGTGGTCACTGGAATAATTTCATTTGAAAAAGTAGACATTGACTGTAGGGCTGGAACATTGATGTTCAGAAGATGGGAGCTGATTGAATCTACAAAATGTAATTTCAGAATAGGAATAATAGCTGAAAATATGTGAAATTCAGAATTTTACTGAAAATCAGCAAGGGGAACAAGACTGCACTCTGTAGGTTGACCAAATCCAGAACTTGAAGCTGACCACCAACATAGAAGAGAGGGATAGAGAATCAAGAAACAAGAATCTTGTCAATTCATCTTCAATATGTAGGGGAAGACCTTACTGCCATCTATCCATGTTTTCTTACACACAACTGACCAAAGAAAAAAACCAGTTGAGAGGAGCAAGGTGTGTGCATTGAGTAAAATCTGCTTTCTGCATTCATGAATTGCGGGTCTCTTCTTGTGCACCGGCATTATTCACAGCCCTTTTCATATGCCAAATTCATTTGTTTATCTGGTGTTACTAGGATGTAAATTAAAGGAACTCCTTGTTTTTATTGTTCTTGTTTCTGCTTATTATGGAAATAAAAATGTTCTATAAGTTTATGCTTATTTGAAAGGGTATTTAGTGAACTATTTGCCTGTTCTTGTATACTGCCATCATGCATCTTCTTATGCTGAACTGATTTGGTAGTCTTGTTTGACCAGGATTTAATGAAAACAGTTCTTTTTTTCCTTTTATAGTTCTTGTTTCTGCTTATTTTGGAGTTAAAAAATTTCTATTATTTTATGGTATTTTGAAAGGTCACTCCATTTTTGTGCTGCTGTGTAAGGTATTAACCGCAGCTTTTACTGTACATTGTTTTTGGAAGTTTATCTGTAGAGGTAATTCTTAAACATGAACAGAAGAAAGTAATTCTTGTTTTCTTATATGGAATATAGGTTGAGCGTCTGAGGCAGTCGATAGTGGAGAAGGTTCAGGCAAAGCAATTTCAAACATTGGCTACTGTTGAGGATAAAATCTTGAGAAAAATACGAGAAAAAGAAGCAGCAGTCGAGGAGATCAATAAGAGGAACGTGGAGCTTGAGGACCAAATAAAACAGTTAGCCATGGAAGTTGGTATGTGGCAGCATCGTGCCAAGTACAATGAGAATATGATCACTCACCTCAAGTATAGTCTCGATCAGGTGTATGCCCAGAGCAGGGATAACAAAGAAGGGTGTGGTGACAGTGAGGTAGATGACACAGCAACTTGCTGCAATGGTGGGGTCATCAGCCTACAGCTTATGTGCAAGGAGAACAAGGAAATGAAGGATTCGATGGCTTGTAGGATATGCAAAGTCAATGAGGCATGCATGCTTTTGTTGCCCTGCCGCCATCTTTGCCTCTGCAAAGAGTGTGAGAGCAAGCTAAGTTTCTGCCCCCTGTGTCAGTCCTCAAAGTTCATTGGCATGGAGATCTATATGTAATGAATTATTGTTGTCATCAGGTATATCCTTAATCGCGTGATTGACTGGTTCTGTGAATATCTCTCAAGACTTAAATCAAAGGACTTTCCATTTACTATTTATTGGACTTGGTCATGCTGTAATGGACTTTTGATGCTGTTATAATCGAACACTCTCCCCTAAAATGTGTTGTTTCTTTTTGACTTCCAGCAAAATGATTTCGAAACAATTTGTATGCGATGAGGAGCGGTCAAGTCGTGGGTGTCGGTGTTTGCTTTTTCTCCATGTTGGCTTGATTGTAGGCGACGTGACCGATTTGCTTTTTTTTTTTTGGCGTGCATCTATTGCTTTACCAAATTATTGGTGATGGGTAACAAATAAAATTTTGCGAATGACAGCTCGTCTACTAATTTTCTCAACCATATTGCAAGTGCCGAAGCAAAAGATGGCATGATATGTTCATTTGGCATCGAATCTAATTTCCATGTTCACTCGTACTCTTGATGCTTAACATGTTCACTCGTACTCATGGAAATAATGTTCTTTCTATTATTGGCCGATGTACGGGTTTGAGTGGATGGCTGCTCGGTCGAACTTAACCCTTCTGCTAGAAGAAGCAAATTTTTTTTTTTTTTCTCAGGGTCGAACTTGCCCTGCTCGGTCGGTCGAACCTGTGAAGGCAAATCACTCGTTGCCATTGTCATCTTCTCTTCGTGCAATTATTGGTTGTGGCATGCTCGCTTGGACAGGGTTCCAAATAGGGTGGTTCGAGGTCACGGGGCGAGGATGCTGTAGTCCGTCGGTACCGGACATCCAACTTCGGAGCCATTTTGGTCTGGTCACGGGCTTACCTTAGATTCGTTAACTCATGGGTCAAAGCATGGGCGTGAACACTGGCTGGCAAGCAACAAGTCGAAAAGGTGCTGGCGAAAAGCCAGAGCCATCACATGAGATAGTACAAATCGTTCATATATGAGAAAAAGGGGAGAGAAAAAAAAAAAAAAGAGAGATGCTTGCTTTGGGGTATGTCAGCATATCTTAGGGGAAGGGCCATTTGCCTTCTTTCTGGGGGGGGTGTGCCCTATGTTTGAGTTCTCCTTGTTTGCGGGCTGTGACAAATTTGGGTTCTTGAATCTATTTTTACATGTTTTTTAATTGCCAAACGGAATACATAACAGGAAGATTTTTTTTTTTAAGAAAAAAAAAAGAGAGTTACGATTTTCTCCTCAGATGCCTGCCACCAAACAATGTATTGCTGCAACCATGTGAGAAATTGACAAAGATATCTACCATGTTTTGCAATCCAACTTCTTGTGAAGGTAACTCTTGCATCTGGATAGAGTATGCTCCAGGTTTGTCGGATCTAACTATTACCAATGGAGGTAGTGTTTGATTTCTACTTTAACACATTTAGATAGTGTTTGATTTTCAAAATGCTATCTCTGAATAAGTGTTTGGTTTCTACTTTAACACATTTAGGTAGCATTTAACCAAAGGGAATAACCCATGTTAAACTATAGGTTATCTTCTGAACTTATTCCCTAAGAAACCCAGAAATAGCTGAAGCTATCCCATCCCTTGATGGTAAATTTATTATTAAAAAAAAAGATAGTTATTTCCTGGATAAACTATATCCTATACACTTATCCAGAAATAGCATTTTGAGAATCAAACACTACCTTAACAACTCGCTTGATTAGAATAGATAAGTTTTACTTAATTTTTTTTAAAAAAAAAACATAAACACATACATTTTTTAACATTATACTTAATCATATCAAATTCCATCATAATAATAAATAATTTAAATTAAATAATTTAAATTTCACCATCTATAAAAAAATCTAAATAAATGAAAACGTAATCAACTTTAAATTAATCAGATCTTAATCACATGTAACATGATATAATTATTTCATGTTGTGATAACAACAAGAAAACTATGACATGAATCTAATTAAGATTAATCTAAATCCATTTATTTTCTGTTAAGCTCAAGTTGCATTCACGTGTGGTTTTCAATTTTTCCACCTCTAGCTATTCTCGAACCTGTATCATCCCGTGGTATATTCAATGATGGATATAAACAGTTGTCTTTTTCATGCGCGGTAATAGATTACATAAAGCTGGGATGTGTTTGTCCTACTTTGTGCAGCACACCGCAATAAGAAATACGGTTCCAAGTGACTTTTCGAAAGAACAAAGCTCTTTTGAAATGAACAACACTTCACACCCTACAAATGTGCGATCTCGGCCTGATCAAAGTTTAATCATTGTATAATATCCTAATCAAATGCCTACTGGCATGATCCAAGCTAATGATCCATGAATTCCGTCAAGTCCCAAATGCAGGACCGACAACAACAGTAAATTTCTGTTAGTTCTAGTGTAATGGAGCAAAGATGGCCAAGCTCGGCTTAGACAATCATAATGAAAAATTTAAAAAGATAAAAAAAAAAAATTTATTGCCCAACTCATGCATCAAGAACGGTCAATCTAAAAACGAAAGATAAAGAGGGTTTATCATCCCACGGATGATTGCTGGGAAAGCCTTGGCTACATCACTACAATGTGGTACCTCTGACACTAATGGTTTGTGTGGATATGCTGGAGTATATTTCGGAGTATGGAGAGATGCAAATTTATGATGATATAAATGGTGGTTAATTATAAATGAAACCAAACACCAAAAACTTTTATAACAATGATTGTGTCACACAATTTGTCAACTAGAGAGAGAAGGATTTAAAAGCTATTCTTAAAAAAAAAAAATCCAGTTTTTCAGTCACCAGTTCTCAACACCTATGATCAGAATAACATGTAAATCATCCTACCATCAATAATCTAACCATAACATTGTTAGCACAGAAGAAGACATTCTTGCATATAATAAAATAAAAGAATCAGTTATTATTAGAGGTGCATAACATCTAATGGAAGCATTACTCTAGCACTTTTTCCACCATCCCTCAACGGTTAAACTAAATTCTCACATAGGACCACTTCTGAGACCAACATGAAGCCTTATAGCCTACTCCAAAGCATTGATCCTCCAATGACGTGAGAGCAATATGTTATGACATGGCTCCAACCATTACAATTTGAAATAATATAAGACGCTACAACGTCTGCCTCATCTAAAATCCATCTAGATGGATAATGATGAATGCTTATGAAACTGCCAGAACCAATCCTCTTCTGCTGCCTTTGCTTGAGAGGAAGGTCTGAAATAAATGAAATTATCATTCCAAAAGCAAAGAGGGACTGGAGACTTGTCATAAACAGATTTCATGCACAAGGAACAAATGCTCAACAACCAACTTAATATTTTCTACGTTTTTTAAGGCTTCAATATAATTGCGAAGTACTATTGCACTTCCTGTACTGCTATCGTAAAAGAATATCTGAAATGTTCAGGCAGTATTTGTAAAAACAGAGTATACTAAGAGCCTGGCATTTCATTAACAAGAGAGTGGGATCCTGAAATTTAGATCACTTTCTAACCACCAAATCACCATGTTATTCTTCTCTTGCTAACCACCGTTGCAATGTCAATTTTCTCCGGTCCTCCAATTGGAAGTTTAACATGCTCTATCATACAAACTGAAAAAATTAAGAGTACATTGCAGAGGTGCAATAATGAACAAAGAACAGAAAGAAATGCAATGTCAATACTACATAACCAACACAAAGAAATAAGTAATTTCACCAACGATCTTTGGTCAACAAAAAAAAACATATAGCAAAACAAACCACACTGACAAAAGTATGGTCCCCGTTTCCAAGTGTAATATAAATGAACTCTTTGTCGTTTGGTCCAACAAAGAGCTACATCAACTTTCCAAAAAGCGTTGTGAAAAGTTTTAATCTCAATTTCTATGATAGAAGATATAATGATCCACAATATTATATAAAATTGCTATCAAGCAGGAGAAACTTGATGAACAACCACCAGAAACAACTAGTCTTAGAGAGACAAGGAAGAACAGAAACTTGTATAACTCCAGATATGTTGGCTTACCATTTTTATCTCCACTATGAAAGCACATAGGCACCAAGATAATAAGCCTACCACAGACAACAGATTCACAACTTCAATGCATTGAAAAAAATTTACTCAGCCAGCAAGATGTTTCATGATGGTAACACAGAGGTACATATATGCTAATCCACGGATACAAATACCTTCATACATATGTAATACACAATATACGTATGTCTTTACCTCTCTGGAAAAACATATGGAGAGAATAGAACTGCAGATTAAGATCTAGCTGTTATTAAGGACATCATTTCCCTTAAGTGTTTCGCATGTCTACCTCTGTCCAAAGTTGTCAGCTTATTTGACATGACAAATGCTGATTACACTTGTGTATACACACTTGACCACGAAAAATCTTGTGCTGCTATTATTTATTACAAGAATTAACACATTAAACATATTCACATTTTCCTGTTTATGTGAATAACTTTATTAAAAAATCTTCAGGCAATGCACGGTGATATGTTAATAAAGTTACTTGCACTATTATCATGTAGTCTTATGAAATGAAATGTTCTACAGATGGTTGTGTTTATGAAGCTAGTTGTCATGTAGTCTTATGGCCTATATCTGCATTATTAGCAAAGTTACTTGTATTAAGGTTATGAAATAATAATTCCATGTACAGCCATGTCTAGCTAATTGTGGCTTAAATCTAACAAAACAACAATGCAAGATCAACTATATGTGACAATGCTCATAGATTGGTTAAGTGGCCAAATCTAACCTATGTATCATCATTGGTTTACTATGTTGATTAATATGATGGTAACGAGCATCAAATTGACAGCAAAAGGACAGCAAGGCCCACATCAATTTTTTGTATGATTTAATATTCAGAAGTTATTAAATATCTAACCGTCTGCTCTAGTGACATATTTAGCCATGCCATTAACTACATGTAAAGATGTGGTTGTATGAGGAACTTTCAGACTGAGCTCTACTGGTTATTAATTTGATCATGACCTTGTTAATAAGTGTTATTTTAGTCATGGGATTATCAATACAACAATAAGTCAAAATGACAGTTATATTTTGTTTCTCAAAAAAAAAAAAAAAAATGGAAAAGTTAATAAGAAAAATCACTTTACATAAACATATTTTTGTATAACAAAATATACTATACAACCACTGCATATTTTTTTCTTTTCAGTACATTTCAAAATATGTAAATAGAATTTGATGCAAAACACATAATAATGCATATATCCATCCAAAAGAAGAGTTCACACCAGGAACTGGCTATAATAAAGGTAAAAACAGGGATGGTTGATGCTAGTGCATAACAGCTGGACTGTAAGACAGCATTAAACTAACAGTAATGATATACTCCTTGATACAAACTATATTTATCAAACTGTATGGTACATGGTGTGCACCTCACTTTTACTGTGCCGCCACCAATAGGCATATCAAGTGATAGTGCAATCATGTACTGGTAACATACCAATACCACCACTTCATCTCTTGGATGGAAGTGCTAGCTATTATAAAATATTTAAGTTAAGACCATGACACTATCAATTTTTCCATTTGTTCAACAGAAAATATTCTAATAGCTTATTAGTTTAATTACTCATAATATCATGTTCGCTCACTTTTTCAACTCTTCAGCAGTTATATTCAAGTGATCTTATCTCATCCACCACTATCCCACCCAACTTATTTGGTGTGTAGATAATCTTAATTTTTTTTTCCCTTCTAATTGTGCATTTTTGTACATGCCATATGCCAGCAATTCATCAATCAAACCAGAACTAGCACTGCAGCCCAACAATTCTTAATCACATCTTTTCTTTATCATCATATATTCTTAATGAACTAGAGGACACGTCATTCAATAAGTCGGCCCTGCTTAAAGTTCCCTGAGTCTATATATTGTCTTTGCCCTTATATACTTCAATCTATTACCACCATTAACAGACTAATTATCTTCCGATTGACATCTCCAACACCAATAACAGCAAACCACTTAAATCCTCGCCAAACAAATAATCATCGAATTCCCTACAAGAATTATTGCAAGCCTGTTGCAGATATTATTTAAAACAAAGAATAAAGCCATGATATTGTGAAATGATGAAGACAGCAGAAAGTTAGGTAACTAGGAAGAATTATCATCAGTGGTAGATCTAGCCAAGTCAATATGATGCCGTCTTTAAAATATAATCAACTCAAAATAAAGGCCTGTTGAAAATATCTTAAAGCAATACTACAAGAATCACAATCTATGGTTTATACATCATCATATTAATTTGAAATTGTCAAGCTTTCAATTTAAATATGTTTAAAGTCCACTACCGATCTTGTTAAAAAGTAAGGTATGCATCACTTTAAAAAGATATAAAGAAAGAAAAGCATACAAAATATCAGCCTTTACTTTGAAGCTAGGAGCCTTCAGGAACTCTGATCATTTACATGTTTGTTCCTCATGGCAATGACAAATGA
This sequence comes from Calamus simplicifolius, assembly GCA_900491605.1. Taxonomy (NCBI): domain Eukaryota; kingdom Viridiplantae; phylum Streptophyta; class Magnoliopsida; order Arecales; family Arecaceae; genus Calamus; species Calamus simplicifolius. The sequence continues at coordinate 301,667 of UESW01001907.1, forward strand.
CCCTATTGAAACCCACAGAAACTTGCTCAATTTTGGACTCAAGATCATTCAAGAATAACTATGCACTCTCCTGACCCATCCTCCAATATGTTCATGTTATGCAACCATACTTTTCACCTCTAAACATGCATGTAGCTTTTAATTAGCCCAGCAGCATGTCAACCTTTTGTTTTAAAATGAGTTGAAGCCTGTTGCCAATTGAAGTCCCTCTATCATCCAAAATCATTCAAAACTTCAACCTGCTATTTTTATTGCAGACCATTTTTCATTTTAGTTTGAAACTCTTTATGTTTATAGTAAAAAAGAAAAATGTTTATATAACTATCGTCGAAAGCCCATATTTGAAGCATCCTTGACCTTATCCTAGATTTGTTGCATGTCATTTCTATACATGCCCATAAGACCTGAGTATTGCAAAAAATTTTAAGAGACAAGCAACATGGTGCCACCTTAAGTAGCTTAAAGTATCAGCTTTTTTGAAGCTTGAGACCATCAAAATTCCATCTTGTGCCAAGCAATTGACCTCAAGATGATGATGTCTTCTACAAGTTAATGTTAAGTTAATGACAAACAGGTGTGCAAATGCTAACCCCTTATAACAAAACTCTCTCTCTCTCTAACATAACAATACTTAAGAAGTGGTTTTAAGCCACTTGACTTACGCCCGCTAGTTTTCTTTCCCATCACCCAACTAAAACAAATCTTGCTCGACAAATGATGCAAGAGCAAGGTGGCATCATTCCCACATCTTCCACCACAAAATCAACAACATCTATGAGAAATTTGATTACTAACCCAACTAGAAGATGTGATTTAAAATATACACTCCCACTGACCCCATCCTCTAAAGCAACCTAGTCATCTTCTTGCCCAAAATCTCAACTAATGTACAAGAACAACCGCCTTCTATGATGTCAGCAAAAGTTGCTATACTTGTGCACCCACACATGATACACATGACATATTTACAAATGATGTGACATGGCAGCCCTTGCTAACCCAGATGAGGTGGGCTATTTGCACTTCATAAATCTTTGAGTGTGTCAGAGTAAATAATGTATATGACTAATTAAAGAGATCATAGTTTTATTTGAAATTAGGTTGGCACAGCAGATCTTGATGCCCATCTTGGTTGCGCAACATGCCGATGCAGAAAATTTTCAAGTAACTACATTCAAATTTATTCAGTGAAGCTCCCAATTTATGATCAACAATTAAACCTTCGACACTATGTCACCATCTCAAATGCACGCCAATGATGACAGAGGCTCCCAAAATGCTATAATCGGTATTAGGTATACCACTTACCCTCTTGAGTGATCTGTAAAATGATGTAGACTTCTTTACATCTTATTTACTAGTTGTTAACACTTTACTCAATCCAATTTCTTTCTTAAAGTAAGTTATTGTTAGACTAGCATTCCAAGTAAAACTTATTTAGCATCATTATTAAGACTAGTCCTACTCTTCCCCTTGCTATGCCAGAATAGCATAAAAGAAAATTGATCACTCATTAATACCACAAATAATCATTTAAATTAAAGCTTCTCTTACCATCTTCGTTCACCACTTTTTTGTTTATTTAATTTGAATCTTGCTTTAATTGCTCTAGCAGCTGCCTTCCATAATTCCACGCAAAGACTATCAACATTCTCAAATATAATGACACATTCCCTTCCATTAATCTCTCATATTCCAGCATCATTTAAGTTCCTTTGCTCCAATTCCAATCCAGAAAACATCAACTGTTAACTGACCTCAAGTGTCCAGATTTCCAATAATACTCAACACAGAAAACTAACAAAATAAAGCTGTCCATAGTTCATAATATTGTGTATATAGATAATGTACAACCAGTTTAACTGAATTGGTATTGCTGACAAACAGCTTGTAAAAAAGTAGGGAATTGACACTGTTGGAAGCCCAAAATCCTGGCATACCATTAATACTTGTTAGCAAAACATGTCCAACACACCAAGAGACCCACAATCTAATGTCTATATGCAACATTACCATCAAGGCATCCACAACAACAAATATTAGTTTAAACATCCAAAAACCAACTTGCGTACACTAACCCAAATAATATATCATATACAGCTACAACTATAGAATGATTTTATATAATTAAACATCACGAGAATTACAGAGTAAGAGCAGTCACATTGAATATATCCACCATTTTCAAACACTAATAAACAAAGAATAAGTACAACTGTCCACTAAACAAGGAAAGGAAAAAAAAAAGGTGATCTACCTGAACAGATGTTTAGTTTACAAGGACAAGCTGCTAATCAGACATGCTCATCGCTTAGCACAAAACATGTTCGCACGAGATCTGATATGTGACAACTAGATGATACAGAATCTCTAACCTATCAAGGATCACCTTGCGAGCTCTTAGAATGTAAGTTAAAGCATGTGCACTTATCTTTCATAGCTTCAGACTCCCTGGCATACTCTTTGAACCTGTACTCCTCCTGCTTGCAATCCGATGGCACTTTCCCTTCACTGTAACAACGATTGCACAAGCTGAAATGATGCTTTGTTTCCTTGAACCTGGACCCTATGATTGGGTACCGACATATAGAGCAAGTGAGCCGGCCATGACGAATCCGGTCACCGGCTTCCAGCTTCACCAAAGTGCCTAAGATTCCAAAACCCCAATCTCGATCATTAAACATCTCAAGAAACTCTGCATATGAAACCATGGAGGGATCAGACTCTCCATGTAATTCCAACATGTCACTGATGCCATGTGAAGGGATATAAACAGCACGCAGCATCTTAATATATGTAATCACATCAGTTCTCCTAATCTGCGTCCCTCCTTCACTGTTAGGCCGCCATAGAAGGGCATCAAAGACAGCCCGCTTGCGCTTCTCGGGTGGCCCCAAGCAAATGGGGGCAAGAACAGCAAAGAACATTCCCAAATCAACACGGCCCGATCCAGTGGCATCCAAGACAGAAAGAACCTTCTCATTAACTGCTTTGACGGCCCCTTGAAATGTCTCGGCTTTGAGAAACCGAAGCAACCTTCGGAGAATCACTTCCAGAGCAGCCTTGCGGATGGATTTCTCTGCAACTCCACTACCAGAGTAGGATATCGGAACGTCGGTTTCATTCATTTCCTTCCTCAAGAGTTCCACATCACAGCGGCTCAACCTCGTGACTCTCTGGAATGCCCTGATCTCCAGGGCATTGGCCAAATCCTGCCTCAAAGTGGTCTTCTTTCCCACCCTCTTGAACTTGGATGGCTCCACAATGAGGAAAGCCACTTCCCCCTCGGCGTCGTTTCCTTTCGGCGGCTTCTTCTTCTTCTGGAGAGTCTTTAGATGGGCAATGGCGTCGTAGACCTCCACCCTCTGGGTCATCTTGAAGGCCTCCTTAAGGGCCTTCTTTGCCTCCTCTGTCTCCCCAGCGCCCAATAAAGCCACCGCCTTGTTCAGCTGCGCCCGCCAACTGTTCGGCCGCACAGCCAAGACCCTGGTGTACATCTCCGACGCCCTCGCAAAACGGCCGGCGTCCATGAACAAGCCCCCGAGGTTGTACAGAGCATCGACGTGGCCGGGCTTCAAATCGATCGCCTTCTGGAACTCCTGGATGGCCCTCTCGTCCTCCCCCATGGCGTGGAGTGCGGAGCCGAGATCGCAGTGGGCGTCGGCGTAGTCCGGCCGCAGGAAGACGGCTTCCTCCAAGGCCTTCTCGGCGGCGCGGTACTCGCCGACGCCGAAAAGGGCGCTGCCAAGGAGCTTGAGGGCGCGGAAGTGGGTGGGGCAGAGGATGGCAGCCTCGCGGTAGTGCTCGCAGGCGCCAAGGATCATGCCTTCGCCCTCCATGGCGATGCCGAGATTGACGTGGATCTGGGGGAGGATGTCGGCGGACTGGGCGCCCCCAGCCTCGGCGGCCTCAAGGGCGAGAAGGAACTCCTCCTTGGCCTCGGCGTGGCGGCCGAGGGCGTAGAGAGTGTTGCCGGCGCGGAAGTGGGCGCGGACGTCGGTCGGGCGGAGCTCGCAGGCGCGACGGAAACTGACGAGGGCGTCGCGGAAGAGATGGTGCTCGTAGAGGGCGCGGCCGAGGGCCATGTGGTTGTCGAAAGCCTCGTCGCGGGAGCGGGCCCCGTCGGCGCGTCCGCGTAGGGCGGTGACCTCCTTGACGAAGACGAGGTAGTCGCGGCTGGTCTCGTCCCAGAGGACTACCCTCCGCTCGGAGTCCGGGCCCATCTCGCGCGACCATCCGGCCTCCGAAAAGGAGTCGAAATTGTTGTTGTTGTTACCACTGTCGCCGGCGATAGAGGCCGACTTCTGGAGCTGCTTTGAGCGGAGGCGCTTGACGAGGATCTCGAGGTCGTCGAGGAGAGCCCAGGAGGAGTCGAAGGTGATGCCGTGGCTGGGGGAGGTAGCCCAGGGCGGCGCGGCGGCGCGGGGGGCGGCGGGCTTGGGGCTGGTGACAAGGGGGTCGTCGACGATGGAGGAGGATGCGGTGGCGGCTGCTATGGAAGCGGCGGAGGCGGTTGTCTCGGTCTCACCGGGGAGGTGGAGGTCGAGGGCGTCGAAGTCACGGTCGACGTCGCCGGCGCCGTCGTCGTAAGTGCGGAGAAGGCCATCCAGGGTGAGGCCGCGGTCGGCGTGGATGAAGTCGGCGTAGGTACGGAAGACCTCGTCGAGGATGGCTCCGATCTGCTCGTCACTGAACTTGACGCGGGGGTTGACGGCGACCACCAGCGCCGTCATCTCCTCTCGGTTCAGACCCCCGTCGCCGTTCCCGTCGAACCGCTCGAAGATCCGCCGTACCTTCTCAGCCCGCGTGCCCCGTGAGGACGCCATCGCTCGCTTCTCTTCTCTCTCTCTCTCTCTCTCTCTCGTATGATCGCACCGGGGAACAAATCAACAGGCCTAGATTAAACGAGTCATCGCCCTCTCCCCACTTCTCCTCTTCGTTCTTTTCCCATGTCTCCCCGCTAGCCTCTCTTTAATTATTCATTTTATTTAATTACAGAATAAGACTGGAGACGGGAGGAAGGGGACTGCGCGTGAGAGGAAAGAAGGAAAGAAAGGCTGGGACGAGAGGCTGACAAAGATGATGGTGATCGTAATTATGTACAGGTAATGCTAAAGGGACGTCCAACCTGACCCAAAAGGGTTCCAGAGCAATGGAATTGTGGGGTCCACGGTCACGAAGCACTGGTAGGGTTACGATGCCGCCAAAAGGTCGAGAAAGAGGAAGAAGAAAAAGGAATAAAAATAAAAATAAAAACGGAGAGAGAATGACAAAAGTAAAGATTCCAGATGTGAGATACACAAGAAGGGAGGCCAGCTGTCACTGGAGTGCCAACGAGGATGATGTGAGCTGTAGGGGGTTTCTTTCTGGAAAAAAAAAAACAAAAAAAAGAGTCGCCGGCCCAGGCGCTGCCAGGCTGGGCCGGCACGCGCGAGGCATGATGGTGGAGCCGTTCTTCCGAACTTACCGCATGAATATTCTTATGCGGACATCGCAATCTGCCGTCCGTTCCTCTCGCGATGCATCGGAGACGATATCCCGCAGGGAAATTTACATACAGGGACGTCGACGACATGGTCTAGGATGGGAGAATGGCCGAGCCGGCCAGCTACCCTTCCGTCCTTTGCGCGCGGGGCGTTTTTGTTTCGGAGAGAAGCAATATTTTTTTTTGGATTTTTTTTTCCTCCTTTTTCTGCAGTTTTAAATTTGGAAAGGAGACGATCGAGGGCTTGACTCTCGTTCAGAGATGATGAAGATTGAGAGATGGAGAAGGTGAACGTATTTTGATTTTGACCACCCTGTCCCTTCTTGGGTCGGCTGCTTCCAGTCATAATCCAGCAAGGCTTGCATCAAACCAAAACCAGTAGAGTTTATTTATTTATTTATTTTCTTTCAGTTGTCTTTCTTCTTGATTTATTGGGCACCTCGAGAGATCCACGCTGTGCACAGGCTGTTGTGAGGCCAGCTCTCTGGATCGACGTGAAAATCTACAGTCCAGACGTTAAGCTGGTTGGTTGGTTGAAGCCCTGCAGCTGGAAGTGGTTAGAAGATGAGAAAGGTGAAACGTGTGATAGGAGAGGTCGATCGATGTCATTTTCTTCTTGAATTCCGTCGTTCAAGTCACGGCAGAATTGTCCACCCCAGCTGTGAATTATTAATATGAGTGGAATCCAATTAATCCCTGCGTTTGATCAGAGAGAGGAGATGAATGGTGCTCGAAGGCAATAATAATACTCTTTGATCCATTATCATCTGGCAATCAGCTCAGCCATGGAGGCCGAAGGCATAATAGAGATTCCCCCCACTGACAGTACTGTTGATAAATTCTGTCAGTCGCGCGGAGGACTTTGAGAGGGGTTTGATGAATTTGGTCGAAGAGAGCTCTCACCAAGGTTGAAACTAATAACTGAGGAAAAGAGGTTGCTTGATGAAGTAGTGGTGGTTGGCGACTCATGGCCATTGGGGCAGGTTGCCAACCTAAATTCATCTTAAATGAGCGAACCGGCGGTTGAGCAGTAAGCGCTTATAAATGTCTTTGGCTAAAAATAAGATGGAAAATTATAATTATTATATTACGTAACTGAACTTTAAAAATAATTCATATATTTTGATAATATTATTAAAATTTAACTTCATCTTGCAGAAAAAAATTATAATTGGCTCCTCAAGTCTTTGATATTTTAATCTGTCGATGCTCACTTTCACATTTAATTTTATGTTTAAATGACATTTAAACATAATAAAAACATCTATAATTAAAAAATTAATGACTTGAATAACGTTTTAGATCACCTATTATTAAAATTTTAATTTTATATTAAAAATGTTCCATCAAAATTTCAATATATCAGCATCTTATATCCATAAGTAACTTCACACTTAAATAATATTTAAAAGCATAATAAAATATCCATAATCAAAACTTCAGTAACTTAAGGATGTTTCAGTCACTTATACATAAAAACTTTTGTATTATTTAATTTATTAATTATATATTTTAATAATATTTAAAAGTATACTAAGCCCGTGTTTGGATGGAGAGAAAACTAGAAAGGAAAGAAAATTAGAGGAGAAAACAAAAGAGAAAATGAAATTTATCTTGTTTGGATGGAGAGAAAATAAGGGAGAAAAGAAAACTATAAGAGAAAATAAAGAAAAAAAAGTGGTGAGCCCCATACAAAAAAGTTTTCTTTTCAAAATCGAAGAGATTTCGAGAAGAAAACTCAAAGTGCTCTTTAATTTTTTTATTCTGATATTGACTGTCCAAAGAAAAACTGATGTATTTTTTAATTATTTTTAATAATGATATTATTATCATTATAAATTATCAACTTTTCTTTTCTATTTATTTTCCTTTCATCCATCCAAACAGAAAGAAAAGAAATATTTTCTCTCCATTTTCTCTCCCTCCCTTTTCTTTCCTTCCTACTTTTTTTCTTCGTCCAAACAGAGCATAAAGGTTTATAACCAAAACTTTAATCACTTAAATGGCATTTATGTCACTAATCATGTGATTTAATAATAAAATAGTCAATGGCCTATAATTGAAACTTTAATGGCTTAAATAACATTTAAGTCATATATAGGTACAATAATAAAATGGCCAACTTTTCTTCTAATTAATTCTAATTATATTTTTTTTATGATATTTTTATTTTGATTTTAGAGAACAACCCATATATGAATATAGGCATGATTAGTAGTTTTTTTTTTTTTGATAACATGCCTTTACATATGTATGTGCCATAAGATAATACATACATGCATACATATATAACTATTAGATGTATCTGATATTGAACTAAACAAAATTTATTTATTATTATTTATTAATTTAGATAAAAATAATTTATATTTTTTGTTTTCTAAATTTTATAGTTTAAATTTAGTTCTATCTTAGAAAAAAATCACAATGGAATCCTTGAATTCTGGGTGTCTTAAATCGTTTATATTTAAATAATATTTAAAAATATTATAGAAAACCCATAATCAAAATTCCAACGACATAAAGAACAATTAAGTCTCATATACAAATAGCATAATTATAAATAGCCAAAAAAAATAATCATTTATATATTAAACTTTCCTCTTTTATAAAAAAAAAAAGTATAACAAACTTTTCAAAGTCTCGTTGGCTCAATTTATCAACACCTTATTTTCACATGTAATTCTATATTTAAATAAAATTTAATCATATCTTATATATATATACAATAAACTTCTTAAATTTTAAACATCTCAACTTATCGGCATCTTGTTAATTTTATATTTAAATAATGTTTAAAAATAACATAAAAGATGTCCAATCCAAACTTTAATGATTTAAATAATATTTAAGTAATAAAAAATAATTAATTTTTATTCTTGAATCATTTCAGTTTTATAATATTATATATGCATTTACATATATATTAGATACTGCTATAAAAGGGCACACACTGTCAAGTGATTTTCCACCACAACAATAAGGCATGGGATTGGAACTGGTATGCCTCATGGTCCAGACTCAATTGACCCATGCCTGTTTTAGTTGGAGATAAGCTTTGGAACTGGTATGACTCTTGCATAGCTCGCTCAGGACAGTACAAGATAGGGATTGTTATGGGCTGAATGGATTAAGCAATTCCTTTCATGAATCAAGAATATCTTGGCTCAATCAGTGAAGCCAATGTTCCTAATTTTTATTCTTAAATTCAAAAATATCAACGAGTACCATACGTTATTTTATTCAAAAAATCATCATCTTGAAGGTCCCTCAGTGGTTTGGCTTCTCTCTCAACTGACACCTATCATTATTTCGAAATGATTGTCTGATGTTTCTTTTCACGGCTATTATTGATCAAGCTAAATTTAGAGAATAGAGAAAGATCAGTTAAAAGAAGATGAGCAAAGATGAGCAAAGCCACTTGTTTAAGCTCCACTCAAGCACTGCTAGCTTGAGATGCATGCAGTCAGTGGCCTACTCCTGAAGTGTCTCAGTTAAAACGAGAAGATATCATCCTGACATGTCATGATAAGTTTAGGACGAATGCAATTATCATCATGTTAGGACCGTGATGAATATTCTTGAGATACATTATTTCACTGTTAAGATGATGATGGGATTCAGTGAATACCATGCTAACTGACATAATAATCTCTGGTATCATTCCTTTGCAATTCCTCCTCCCTTCCAGTCTCCTATTTAGCTTCTTTCCCCAGTTGCCGAACTCAGCACGCAGACCCGATCTGGGACTCTTGGGTTCTACTCGAGTCCAGCGGCACCCACGTTAGCCAGCCATCAGCCATCATGCCATCAACCCTCTGGGCCCGACGATTGTCGTCCAACTCAAGCTACCACAAAAAAGCTCCGACCAACAACGGACCGTGCTGTCGCTTTGGCCACCGAAACGAATTCCAGGATTAACCATTCCTTTCTCTGGCCTCTCTTCGCCTGCAGCAATGCAACCCTCACCCATCAATAGACTCATTGTGATACCCAAGTTTAGTTTTACATTGAATAGAAAAGAAATATGTGATATGCTTATAGCTCAAGTCCACTTATTATTCATTAACTTCCACTTAAATTTTTGGACCACGTGGTTTCGGCCTGCTAACAAAGTTAATTGAGCTAGCGGATGAGCTTAGAACGTTACAAATGGTATCAGAGTCGATTCAAGTATACAAAAGTTGATGGTCGGATATGAAATTAAAAGATTATGACTAGCTTATACCGTGCAACGAAAATGTCCCATTATAAGGTCCATCCGCATAGGGATTGAGTTGCAATGCGTCCATTAGTGTTTCTTAGTACTTGTGTGCTTATCTGAGGAGTTCGAGTGCAGTTGTGAAAGTTGACGGCTGATAAGGCTGATGAATGATCGGGTTCTCAGTTTCTGTTTAGGGATGCTCGCTTTGAGATCTTCGCGAGGCGATTTGAATGAGTATGGTGCTTATTATGAGGAGCCGGAGCTCGATCATGTCGGGCTATGAAGAATGCTCGGCCTTGCCGAGGTATTGAGATCGCTCATCCCTGCCAAGCTATGGATATCGCTTAGCCCTATCGAGATACGGAGATTGCTTGGCCCTACTGAGGTTCAAAGATTGCGGTTGGTGCAATTATCCTTTTCTACAATAAGGAGTGGATCTCGCAGATGATAAGCTGTAGCCCAAGGTGGGTCCTGTCATAGGGAGTAGAGTCTTGGTGGCCTAATTCCATTGGTGGAATTTGAATCCATGGAGGTGCTTTATGATGGCTGCATAAATGCTGAGCAGTCATGCCATCATTTTCACTCATTGGATGAGGCAAGCCTTTTCGGTTTCCAATCGAGGATGGTTGGTGGAATGACACATGGCGGAACCAGGGTTTGCGGCACTTGAATCGAAGGTCCGCAATCCCTAGGGTTTTCTGCCAGTGATATTCTGCCCTTTTGCTGAGGTGGTTTAAAAGGAAGTGATCGGCGTCTTCTTTAGTTACGCTTTTCAGATATTTGGCTTTATCCTTCTCTGAGATTGAGTTTCTTCCGGCAGAAGAGCGTCATGGCCAGTTCATCCCTTGTTCACCCTGAAGACATGGAGCATCCGGCTTATATTCCTTAGTCCATAACCTCGATGGACATGGAAAGAATCCATCAGGAATACTGGATTCCCAGTGATTTTGTCCTACAGGTTCCAGGTAGAGGGCATCAGAAGCCTTGGCATTCGGAGTCTCTTTCTACGAAGAATGTTTCAAAGCTGGTCTCCGTCTTCCTCTCCACCTAGTCATCGAAGGTGTGATGAGGTACTACACATCTGTCCCTTGGCAGTGTCGCCGAACAGCTAGAGACACATTATAGCCTTTGTCTCCTTGTACAAGTTCGTAGGGGGGTGACAGCCACAATCCCCTTGTTTTGAGCCTGTCACAATATTGTTTTTCCCCGAGCTTCCTCGTGGCCTTACATCAGTCCTCAAAGGGCTTCAAAAGGATCTTAGGTGCCCCAACTTCTATAAAAGGATGGAAGTCCCACTTCTTCATTGTCCAGTGGAGCGATGAATGCCACTTCCCTCGGTCGTGGAGAGGTTTTCCTGATGACTTGAATAGAAGCCCGGCGTTGTCGAGGCAGGAGATCAAAGAATTGGATATCCTAACCCATGGCCCCGCATTGTCCGTCGGGATCCTGCTAGTCGAGGATGCCCTTTTCAATGCACGGCTTAGCAGTATCAATTCCCGAGGTAAGTTTAAACTTGATTTTCTGCTCCTCCAATTTCAGATGCGTTTTCTTGCGGTTGACCATTCGTTTACTCTGTTTGTAGCAGCCAAGTTAGATTTTGAAGCTTGGCTGAGGGAGGCATTGAAGAGTATATCGGGTGAGAAGGCCGGTGAAAAGAGGTCTCGCCCGAGCTTGTTGGGTCTTGCTAAGAAGAAGATCAAGTTCGGCTCTCGACCTTCTTTAGAAAGAATTAAGTAGGGTTCGGCTTCGAAGGAAGTGGAGCCAGAAAAAGAGCAACTGAACCCACCATTGGTTGAGTCCTCGGGACTAGGTTGCTCAGTAAATATATTTCAAGTGAGCGAGGGTCTTTCGACGACCATAGATTTCAGTAAGGGTCCTTACCTAGTCATCCACTCTCCGTCTCCTCCTACTCTCGAAGAACAATAGCGAATAAAGCGGATTATTGATTCCGAGGGTATGACGGCTGCTATTGATGCAAGTGGCCCACCTATCCATCCGCCAGAAGATCCTCGGCCAGGGGAGCGGGAGGAAGCGGAGAGGAACACCAAGAGCCAAGAAGGTCGCTCGGAGGGGGGACTAGGGAGCGCGAACCTCCAACCGACGAGAAACTTGGTAATAAGGCGACAGCTCAAAGTATCCAATCTCTCTTCCAGTCAGGAGCAGATGTTGTGACGACTGGACTTGTTGAGCATGGGACGGTCTTCGTCACCGTCGAGGAGATTGAGCTCCCTAAGGATATGGATAGATGGTCGTTAGTGGATGTTGATATTCTTTTGAATAACATGACTAATTCAACCTTCTGAGTAAATTGCTTGATCCTTTTCTTTTCTTTTCCTCTTCTTTTTTTTTTCTTTTTGCCTTACTATTTTTGTCTCGCTTCAGGCGATCATTCTCAAGAAGGTATTGCACAGACACCTGATGTCCGATATTGAAGCTCGCAATCGAGCCTTGACTAAGATCACAGAGCTCTAAAATAAGGAGGTTTCGACTAGTCAATTGTCCAAAAAGCTAGCCAAGGCTCGGGCTGAGCTTGACGAAGCTAATAAGTCGGTTGAAGTGGCCAATAAATCGGTTGAAGAAGCCCGAGCCGTATTGTCGAGGTTCTAGGCAGAGACCAATGAAGAAATTAATATGTTGAATAAAAAACTTAATAGTGAACACTGCAAGTTTGAAAACAGTCAAAAGCGGGTTGCGACGACCATGGCTGATCTTGCGACCGTGCAACATGAGGTGGAAAATGACTGAGCAAAGCTAGAGCATGCCGAGAAGAAGCTTCGCCAATACAAGAAGGATAAGAATAAACTCCAAGAGCAGGTCGTGGAGGAAAATGCTCATCATGCTGATGCAATGGTGGAGGTATGCATTTACACATTATGTATAGGTGGATGTGGCAATGATGGGACCCACCTCTGGGCTACAGCTTATCATAGTGAGATTCACTTTCCGTTGCAGAAAAGGATAATTGCACCAACTGCAACCTTCGAACCTCGGTAGGACCGAACAATATCCGTATCTCGGCAGAGCCGAGTAATCTCTATACCTCGGCGGGGCTAAGTGATTTTCATACCTCGTCAGGGCCGAGCGATCTCCATACTTTGGCAAGGCTGAACATTCTCCATACCCCGGCATGATCAAGCTTTGGCTCCTCATGATAAGCATCATACTCGCTCAAATTGCGCCTAACATCTCGAAAAATAAATCACCCTGATCGCGAAGATCTTGGAGCAAGCCTCTCTAAACAGAAACAAAGAACATATACGATACCTCCCCTCCATGATCAATGAGATCTCATATTCTTCGATCATTCATCAGCCTTATGAGCCACCAACTTCCACAACTGCGCCTGAGGAATCAGGTAACAATTTATCGTCTCAGTAGCGTATAAATATTAGGTCCCAAGACCCCTCAGGTAAACACACAAGTACTAAGAAACCCTAACGGACACTATTGCTCTCCAGAGACCTTCTCTAGGTTGTCCTTCTTTAACAACCTTCTCCACTCTATCCGTTGCCAAGGGTTTCCACTAACTTGGGCGTCGAAGAATCTTTCACAGGGGCCACCCACCTTAATTCCTGTGCGAGAATAATTTTACAGGTCTGCAAGGACGGAAGAACGCCATCCAAACCCGACGTGCGCTACCGTCTTGACTCCAGGCCGAAGAATGAAAATCTGCAGTAATACTACCCATTAACTTTCACTCGAGTTTTTGGACTGCATGATTTCGATCCACTAACGAAGTTAATTGAACTAGTGGGTAAGCTTGAGGCATTACACCCATACATTAGCTTGGTCGCTATGTTTACTGAATTATGGCTTATATATATATATATATATATATATATATATATATATATATATATATATATATCACAAGTTTGTCTCTATGTAATGGCCTTGAACTCCAACTCTCTCTCTCTCTCTCTTGCTTTGTATAGATCGATGGATGCTCGAGGTCATGGGCTGCATGACATAGGGAAGTCTGAGTCAAGGCATTGCACCAAATCCTCTTGCATCATATGAATCCTCTCGTGTCATGTGGGCGAGGCAGTAGGAATTTTTATGCAACCGAGCACCACTGTCTACCATTATTTGGCATGCAAATTTCATGCAACATATCCTTCTTGATTTTTATTTTTATTTTTTTTTAATCTATAAAAGTTTAATCCTGTTGAAAATTTTAAATTCTCAAACTGCATGAGAGATGCAGTAGAAGTGTTGGCAAACTGAAGGCATAAAGTGAACTGCTTCATTAATAATCCGGTACATATATATTTATAAGATTTGGTTGTCAGCTTTGTCTTTTTATTGAAGAATCCCAAACTTCGTATTAGTCTAAACAGGTTCAGCTTTCTTTCCTTTTTTTTTTAAATTAAAAAAAAACCAGCTTCTTTAAATGGAAAAGACCATTTCAGAGTCGTTGCAAAGAGAATTATCCCATGTACGAATTGTGTGCTATGGTATAATAGAGTTAGGCAGTGATCTAATTCATCTAAAGCCAAGATGGTTTCAGTCCATTTGAGTAATGTCCTGTTCAAAAGTTCAACGAGTTTGGGCATTGTTTCAACTGGATCAAGTTGGGTAATTTTAAATCTCTATTGATTCGGCCCATCTTACTCCAGCCCCACCCACAATGAGACATTTTAGGCCCTGCATTGAGCTTAGATTCACTCATTTGAGAAATCAAAGGTTCTATGATAAGTTCACGAAAAATAAACAATTCATGGACTCTAAAATACACATTTATGGAGTCCAAGATTCAGTGCAAGCCCATATGCTGTCCCATGACATGGACTAATCATGAAAACAAGCCAAAACAATCTCGATATTTGATTCGAGTAGGCAGAATTGTCCTGCTAATACCATCTTATATCACAATCTTTGGTATAAAAGTTACTTTATATCAAAGACTTACGGTACCATCCTACGGTGCAGCAAGCGTGCATCGAGTATACAGATTGGCCGCATGCCCATGTCATCACTTGTGCCAAGGCTCATCCGCACAAGCGATGATATAGATACGATGATATGGGCACATGGCTAATTCGTACGTCTAATGCACGCTTGCTGACTGGTTCAACAAAACTTTTTTCCTTTCAAAACTCCAGACCTTTTTGCTGCTCCTAAATATAGATCAACTTTGCAATGTCCAACCCACATCAACCGTACTCGCATAGGCCCAAGACATAAGCTTAAACTGGGCCGGGTTATGTTTAGATTGAACCGGCGCCAATGTCATTATGTTCTCTTTTTCACCCCTTATCTGCAAGTAAGCAACTGATTTTAAATTATTAATAAAAATTTATATGCAACCACAGACCATAACTTCTCCATGCCTAATCTTTTTGCCCAGCCTAAAATTAAAAGAAAATTAAAAAAGGAGCCCATAATTGCTTGTGGCTTAGGCCTTGAAAATTGAAGGAAAAAAAAAAAACAAATGAAATGAATAATGAGGTGGGTTTAAATATTATATAATTCATATAAAATTTTATACTCCTAGTGAGTACAAGAAGATAGTAAGTATAAATTTTTCTGGTAAACATGGGTATAAAGGAATTTTTCCTTGTATTCACTTCACTTTGTTACCATCCCTAATCTCTAATTATGATGGCACCTAAAACCAAATTAAATCAAAACACTACAATGTTACAAATGAAAAATTAGCATGCTCATGCAGAAGCAAAGTCGGACAAGGTTATTTCTCAATTATTATCTTAGATGGAGCTAATAATGACATTTTCTACAATATTATTTTATTTTTAGATAGATTATTTCATATGGCTGATTTCCACGAATAATAGCCTCTATTTCTGTTTTTGTTAGCACGTAATGGTTTTTAATTTGTTATTTTGGCTAGTACAGCCTGATATGATTGGTCAAGCTACGTTAAGGTTAACAGACAAAATTGATTGACAGAGCTGCAATCTAATAGACAACAAGAGTCACTTATCGGGGGCCAACGTGTCACCCCAGACAACGATTTCAGCATCGGCCTCGGCACCGACCCTCGAGTCGGTCTTGGCATCGATACCAGCATCGGCCTCGGCACTGACCCCAATGTCAGTTGATGCATGTCGTAGCGCAACGATTTAAACACCTTAATTTTACTATTAGGATAGCGAGAGTAAGGGATCGATTCCACAGGGACTTTAGCGATTATCTTGAAATTATTTTATAAATTTAACTAAATAGATAACTAAGTAGATAATTAATAGTGCAAAATAATAAGATATGGTTTATCTTATTAGAGCACGGCTCGTACCCGTAGATCACGGCCCGTCTCGTTTAAGAATAAATCAGTCTAAATTATTTTCACTTAAATAGAATTTAATATAATTTAACATGAATAGAAATTTTATTTCAATAACATCCAAGAGTGCATATTAAAATATAAAATAGAAGAGTTTTAATTTCTAACATGAAGAAGGTAATAAAATAGCAATAAAATAAACCTACGATCCAGAGCTCCTGGAAACAGCCGGACGTGAACAACCGATCTCCACAAACCACGGACGGCCTCCTCCTCCGTGGCACGATCGGATTCTTCTCCCGGATGCAGCGTGCTGGATGGAATTGTCTGGGAGCAGAGCAGAGCACGGAGGATGCCTTCTCCATGGCCTGTCACGGACGGCTGCAGCGCCTTCTACACCGAAACAAAGCCTTGGACGAACGGATCCTTCGAATAGAATATCTCCCAAGCCTTTGCTGCTATTTGTAGAGGCCCGGATGAGGTAAAGACGCATCATTGAAACGACGTTGCCAAAACAGAGAACGCGGAAGCCAAAACAGAGGATGCGGAAGCCACAAACAAAATCTGGATAAATCCTCCATAAAATTCAAATTCCTTCTAAAGGAATTTAATTCTCTTAATTTGATAACTTTCAATCTAATCTATTCTTTAATTGATGAAGGAAACGGTTAGAATTTGAATGGAGAAAATCGGCTGAAAGAAAACAGAAAAATGCTGAGAAGACGATGAAGTCGGCAATGTATTTGCCATTTTGCTTTGAAATCCATGCTAAATCCTTGTAAAATCGATTCCGAGCTCGTTTTAAGTCCGATTCGAGTGCCGTTTACGTCATTAAATCCCTAAAATCAATCTCTTTAAATTGATAAGGTTTTATTTATAATATTATATAAAATATTAAAATATTAACTAATAATAGATACATTAAATTATTAATTAATTGGTTTAGTAATAATTATTTATGCGTTTATCACTCCCCCAACTTGAATCTTACTCGTCATCGAGCAAATAAGAAATTTAGAAATATGTACCAAGCTAGTCCAAGAATTAATAGTTATCTTATAGTTCTTTTTTTTTTAAATTTTTTTTTTAAAGATCATAAAGGAGGAACTTCATTGAATTATTAAGTTTTTTTTAGTGATAAAGTGTAGTCCATAAGAATTTATAGAAGTCTTTCTTTACCAACTTTCTACTTCTCTAATTAAGTCTTCTAACTTAATTTGGGTTGGGTGTAATGTCTTTTGTAATTTTGATTCTTTATTTATTTATTTATTTATATGTAAAGTCAGTGCAATGTCCTAACCCCTTGCTTTCTAATTAACCCTTATAGCGAGCTTTAGGCCAATGGCTCCCAAACCAATTGGTTTTAGGGCATTAGGTATAAAATACCCCTCGGACTTACTTACTCGAGTTAAAAAGGCTTTAGGTAGGACTAACTTTATTTAGGTTCTTTTACATTCCCACCTTTTTACACGAACAACATCACTTTCTTAGGTGATGGGGCCCGGTTACTCAGTGAAAAATGCTAAGAACCTAATCTATTAACTTTAAGAGAGATTTTTTCTCTCTTTTTTTTTTTGAATAACATTTTCACCCATACCCTTATTAAGTAGATTGTACTATTAAGATCAGTGGTCAGGAGGGTCTGAAATTATTCTAAAAATTATTCTGGGCTAAACCCTACCTTTTATTAAGTTTTCTTAATAATTTATTCCTTAGTATTTCAAAATAATAATAATAATAATAACAATAATCTAACCATTAATTCATTAATAGACTGCTTGATTAACTTCAAATCGAAACACATCTGATTATAGTTTTACTCGAAGATTTATTTATTCATTCTTTTTCCTCCCCCCAACTTAATTTCCATTGTCCCTAATGGAAGAAAAATTAATTAATTACAAGGAAAGATACTACCTTGTAGAGTATTTGAAGGTTGGAAGTTTCATTGTTGCCATCTTCTTTCAATCTGCTTCTGTTGCTTTTCTCTGGTCATACTAAAAGAACATACTAAAAGAATAAAAAGTTAAAAATAACTAATAAACTGGGTTGCCTCCCAAGAGCGCTAAGTTTAAAGTCTTCAGCCAGACTGTGCTACTTATTATGATAGTGTTGGGTTCACAAGATCAATTGATTCAACAACTTCTCCATCATTAATTTCTTCTATATATGGTTTCAAACATTGGCCATTTACTTTGAATGTATTTCCCTGCTTGGGGTCTTTAAGCTCTACAGCTCCATGGGAAATACTTGAGTTACTATAAAAGGTCCATTCCATCGTGAACGAAGTTTTCCAGGGAAAAGGTGTAATCTTGAATTGTAAAGCCATACTTTTTGATTTGGTTCAAAAATTTTTCTACTAATAAATTTGTCATGATATGCCTTGGTTCGTTCTTTATAAATTTTTGAGCTCTCATATGCCTCATTTCGTAGCTCTTCTAACTCATTCAATTGGAGTTTTCTATTGACACCTGCATTTTTTATATCATAATTAAATTGCTTGATAGCCCAAAATGCACAGTGTTCTAATTCTACAGGTAAATGACAGGCTTTTCCAAATACGAGCCTATAAGGAGACATTCCTATGGGAGTTTTAAATGCAGTACGATAAGCCCATAATGCATCATCCAAACGTTCTAACCAATCTTTCCTATCAGGTCTCACCGTTTTCTCAAGGATATTTTTAATTTCTCTATTTGATATTTCAACTTGGCCACTAGTTTGGGGATGATAAGGTGTAGCTACCTTATGAGTAATTTCATACTTGTTCATTAATGCTTCGAAGTGTCTATTCGTGAAATGTGTACCCCCATCACTAATTATAGCCCTTGGGCATCCAAAACGACTAAGGATATTATGCTGAATAAACTTGATTACAACTTTATGATCATTGGTTCGAGTTGCCATGGCTTCAATCCATTTTGACACATAATCAACTGCCACTAGAATGTATTCAAATCCAAAAGAGGAAGGAAATGGGCCCATAAAATCAATACCCCATACATCAAAAATTTCTACAACCAAGATAGGGTTTAGGGGCATTATGTCTTTTTGAGATATATTTTCTGTTTGTTGACATTGGAGATAATTACGGCTAAATTCATATGCATCTTTAAAAATAGTTGGCCAATAAAACCCACTTTGCAGTACCTTTGCTGCAGTTTTCTTTCCACTAAAATGTCCTTCACAGGCAAGAGAATGACAGAAATTAAGTATGCTTTTAAATTCACTCTCTGAGATACATCGCCTAATCATCTGATCTGAACAGTACTTAAATAATTCAGGGTCTTCCCAAAAGTAATATTTGATTTGTGAGAAAAATCTATCTTTTTCTTGTTTTGTCCAGTGGGAAGGTACTTTTCCTGTTGCCAAATAATTCACAATGTGGGCAAACCAGGGAAGACTGCTATGGGAAATTGAAAATAGTTGCTCATCAGGGAACCTATCTCTGATTATTTCTTTATTGTATTCCACTGAGATCCTAGAGATATGATCTGCTACCATATTTTCAGAACCCTTCTTATCTAAGATTTATAGATCAAATTCTTGTAGGAGTAGGATTCATCTAATTAGTCTGGGTTTTGTATCCTTTTTTGATATAAGATGCCTCAACGCTGCATGATCTGAATAAACTAAAACTTTAGACCCTAACAGATATGATCTAAACTTTTCTAGGGCAAACACAACTGCTAGTAATTCTTTTTCAGTGGTAGTATAGTTCATTTGTGCATCTGAAAGAGTTTTGCTAGTATATAAATTACATGGGGTTCTCGATTGAGTTTCTGTCCTAGAACTGCCCCTACAGCATAATCAGAAGCATCACACATGATTTCGAAAGGTATGGTCCAATCTGGGGGCTTGATAATGGGTGCAGTGGTCAAAGCAGTTCGAAGAATGTTATAGGCTATTAGACAATCTTTATCAAAATTAAAAGAACTATCCTTGGTCAATAGATTACACAATGGTCGAGAAATTTTACTGAAATCTTCGATAAAACGTCTATAAAAACCAGCATGATCAAGGAAAGATCGTACTTGTTTAACTGAGGTTGGGAGTGATAGATTTGAGATCAATTCAATCTTGGCTTTATCAACCTCAATACCTCGCTCTGAAACAATGTATCCAAGCACAATTCCCTCACGAACCATAAAATGGCTCTTCTCCCAACTTAGGACTAAATTAATTTCCATACATCGTTTTAGTACCTTAATTAAGTTCTCGAGGTAGCTATCAAATGATGCACCAAAGACTGAAAAATCATCCATAAATACTTTCAAAAATTGACCAATCATATCAGAAAATATGGCCAACATACATCGTTGAAACGTGGCTGGTGCATTACAAAGACCAAACGGCATGCGTCTAAAGGCAAATGTTCCAAAGGGACAAGTGAAGGTAATCTTTTCTTGATCTGCTGGAAATACTGGGACTTGATTGTATCCTGAATATCTATCTAAGAAACAAAAGAAACTTTGTCCCGCTAGCCGTTTAGAATTTGATCGATAAAAGGCAAAGGAAAGTGGTCTTTCCTAGTCACGGCATTCAACTTTCGATAATCCATACACACTCTCCAACTAGTTGATGTGCGAGTAGGAATTGATTCGCCTTTTTCATTTTTAATCACGGTAATATCCGATTTTTTAGGTACTACTTGGATTGGACTGACCCATTGGCTATCTGAAATTGGATAAATAATACCAGCATCAAGCCATTTTACCACTTCCTTCTTAACAACATCCCTCATGTTTGGATTTAGCCTTCGTTGCATGTCTCTATGTGGTTTGGCTTTAATTTCACTATGAATGTGGTGCATGCAAACGGAATGATCAATTCCCTTAATATCAGCTATTGTCCATCCAATTGCCTCTTTATATTCTTTAAGTACATCTACCAATTTATCTTCTTGCTCAGAGGTTAGGGTAGATGCAATGATTACTGGAAGGGTATCATTGGGTCCAAGGAATGAATATTTTAAGTCATTTGGAAGAGGTTTCAACTCTAGTTGGGGTGGTTTTTCTAAGGATGGTATTAAAGGACTTGGTTTAGTTGGAAGTTGTTCATATTTTATAGTCCAAGGAGGGATGGTGTCGATCTTAGGTTGTTCTAATAACATGTTTATCTCTTTGGTGTACTCATCAATATCAAAGTCATCTATTCCAAAATGTGTAAGACATGTTTGTAAAGGATCCGAATCAATCAAGCTTTGAAATTTCTTATCTACTACTTCCTCTATCATGTTTACTTCATTTAAATCATACACAGGTGGTCCTTGGGAAGCATTAAAAATATTTAATCTCATCTTCTTGTTTCCAAAAGATACATCCATCACACATGTTCTACAATTTATGCATGCATTAGCAGTAGCTAGAAAAGGTCTTCCAAGGATGATGGGAATTTGGTTAGGATTATCACTAGATTCCATATCTAACACAAGGAAGTCGATAGGAAAATAGAATTCATCCACCTTTACTAATACATCTTCCAATATTCCATGAGGTTCTTTGACTGATCTATCTGCCAATTGTAGTGTTATTGTCGTGGATTTCAACTCTCCAAATCGAATAACTCATACACTGAACTTGGGAGAAGGTTTACACTCGCACCCAAATCTAATAATGCTTTCTTGATTGTGAAGTTTCCTATGACACATGATATAATCGGGGTACTAGGATCTTTTAGTTTGGGTGGGGTTATTTGCTGAACAACTGAGCTAACTTGCTCAGTCAAATGTATCTTTTTTGGTATTTGTATCTTGGCTTTCCGTTTTTGTGTGCATAAATCCTTCAAAAATTTGGCATAAGCTGGAACTTGCTTGATAGCATCGAGAAGAGGTAAGTTTATTTGCACTTGCTTAAATAACTCAAGCATCTCATTCATTTTTATATTCTTCTTATCTGAAGGCAAAGGAGATTCTAAAGCACTAGGGAATGGGGCTTTAGGTATGATTGCTTGATCATTGAATTCCTTTTCTTTTTCATTTCTTCTCTCTTCTGGTTTAGCCACTTCTAATTTCTGGGTTGGTTCAGGTGGGTTCAATATTTTTCCACTTCTGAGAGTCATGACTGATTTAGCATGTTCTGGGAATTTGTCAGGACTATTGGAACTCTCAGCCATGAATTGTCCTTTCGGGTTATCGATAGGCTGACTAGGTAACTTACCCTCCTCCCTTCTACTAAATGCTGTGGCTAATTGACTATCTGAGTTTCTAGTTTTGCAATAGATTGTGTGTGGGAGTGAAGGATTTGGGTATTCATTTCTAGCCCTTTCAATGCTTGTAACACTTTGTCTTCAAAAGTAGGCTGATTATTCGGTGGAGGTTGTGGGATGTTTGGATATTGTGAATATGGCATGTTTCTAAAATTGGTTTCTTGGTAATTAGGTCTGATCGATGAATTGACTACAGGTTGAGGTTTCCAAGAAAAATTTGGATGATTTCGCCAGCCAGGATTGTAAGTATTTAAAAATGGATCATTTCCTGTTCTAGGAGCTAATCGGGTTTGGGCTTGGTGGGCTTGCTCTTGAACAAGTTCAGAAAATTGGTATGCAGCTGGACATTCACCTATAGAATGGGTTGGACTCGAACAAATTATGCAGACCTCATGTAATTGAGTAGATGGGAAGAGATGTTTCCAACTTGTAGAATCTGGTCAAGTTTATGGGATAATTCATCTACCTTATATAGATATCTGTAGAATGACCTATTTCATATATTCCACCTCTTTTAGGTTCTACGGGAGGGTCTCGACGAGCAACTGACATATGATGTAATGAATTCTCACTCAATGTCTCAAAGAGTTGCCAAGCCTCATGTTCATTTTTTAACATAAATGTCCCACCACATGAAGCATCAACCATTTGCCTATGCTTTTCTGATAATCCATCATAAAAGCACTGAACCAGTTGCCATTTGGTATAGCATGATGTGGACATTTTCTAATCAGTTCTTTGAATCTCTCCCATGTCTCATGGAACATTTCTCCATCTGTCTGGGAAAAACTTGTGATAGCTTTTCTAATTTGATTCGTTTTTCCTATAGAAAAATATTTCTTAAGAAATTCTCTCTGAAGATGATCCCAAGTTGAAATTATAACAGTGTCTAATGAATTTAACCAATACTTGGCTTTATCTTTTAGGGAAAAAGGAATAACTTAAGCCTAAGTGCATCATCAGAGAAATTTTGAATCTTGACAGTTGAGCAAATTTCCAAGAATTCATCTAAGTGTTTGTAGGGATCCTCATTTGTAAGTCCATAGAAAGATGGTAACATTTGGATTACACTTGACTTAATTTCATATTGGGCAGCCTCTACTGGAGGCACTTGAATGCAGGGAGAGTAGGTATACCTTGAAGGAGTGAAATACTCTTTCAACTGTCTTGGTTGATTATTTTCGTTATTAGGATCCATAATTCTGAGTCTGTTTGCTCTAATAGTTCTTTCTATCTCAGGATCTAAGGGTATAAGGTTGGGTTGCAACGATCGGCGACCAAGCATACACCCTACCAATGACTCTAAAGCAAACAGTTTATTTATTTATTATTTTTGTAATTAAGTTTTTAATTTCCTAATAAATTATGAGATGTCAATGGAAGGGTTTTGAGTTTTGCAGAAAATAAATTCACCTAAGTCAATCTATAGCATAGAAAATAAAATAATTATTTTGTTTATATATTTTATTTTTATTTTTATAATTTTTTTTGTTTCCTTAAATTAATTATATTTTATGGAAGATGTCTTAGGGTTTTTTTTAGGGTTTTTTTAGGTAAGTTAATTAAAAGAAAATTTGATTAGGTTAAAATTGATTTGTGGCAAAAAGGAAAGTAATAATTTTTTTATGTTAAAAAGAAAATATGCAATTCTAATAATTAAGGAAATAAAATAAAGCGGCAATAACTATTCAAAAATTAAGAGAAAATTAATCTAATTTTTTATTTTATATTTTTTTATTTTTTTATTTTTTTTTTTTAATTTTTTTCAAAATAACACACTTAAGTCCCGGCAACGGCGCCAAAAATCTGATGCGTGTCGTAGCGCAACGATTTAAACACCTTAATTTCACTATTAGGATAGCGAGAGTAAGGGATCGATTCCATAGGGACTTTAGCGATTATCTTGAAATAATTTTATAAATTTAACTAAATAGATAACTAAGTAGATAATTAATAGTGCAAAATAATAAGATATGGTTTATCTTATTAGAGCACGGCTTGTACCCGTAGATCACGGCCGTCTCTTTTAAGAATAAATCAGTCTAAATTATTTTCACTTAAATAGAATTTAATAATAATTTAACATGAATAGAAATTTTATTTCAATAACATCCAAGAGTGCATATTAAAATCTAAAATAGAAGAGTTTTAATTTCTAATATGAAGAAGGCAATAAAAGTAATAAAATAAACCCACGATCCAGAGCTTCTGGGAACAGTCGGACGTGAACAGCCGATCTCCACAAACCACGGACGGCCTCCTCCTCTATGGCACGATCGGATTCTTCTCCCGAATGCAGCGCACTGGATGGAATTGTCTGGGAGCAGAGAAGAGCACGGAGGATGCCTTGGCCTGTCATGGACGGCTCATCGCCTTCTTCACCGGAACAAAGCCTTGGACGGACGGATCCTTCGAATAGAATATCTTCCAAGCCTTTGCTGCTATTTGTAGAGGCCCGGATGAGGTAAAGATGCGGCATTGACATGGCATTGCCAAACAGAGAACGCGGAAGCCAAAACAGAACGCGAAAGCCACAAACAAAATATGAATAATCCTCCATAAAATTCAAATTCCTTCTAAAAGGAATTTAATTCTCTCAATTTGATAACTTTCAATCTAATCTATTCTTTAATTGATGGAGGAAATGGTTAGAATTTAAATGGAGAAGAATCGGCTGAAAAAAAAACAGAAAAACGCTGAGAAGACGATGAAGTCAGCAATGTATTTGCCGTTTTACTTTGAAATCCGTGCTAAATTTTTATAAAATCATTTCGAGCTCGTTTTAAGTCCGATTCGAGTGCCGTTTGCGTCATTAAATCCCTAAAATCAATCTCTTTAAATTGATAAGGTTTTATTTATAAATTATATAAAATATTAAAATATTAACTAATAATAGATACGCTAAATTATTAATTAATTGGTTTAGTAATAATTATTTATGCGTTTATCATCAGCCTCAGCACCGACTCTAGCATTGACCTTGGACATCGCATCTGACAAGACCTAACCCATCTATCGTCTATGGCCCATCACGTCTAACAAGACTTAGCCTAGCTACAATCTGTGGCCCATCACGTCTGACAAAACCTGGCCCACCTACCAGTCGTAGTTGCCTGCAGCTGCCCATACTAGACAAGAAGTGGTTTATCAGCTCTGATATGCCACGAGAAGGGCACACCCCATCACCTCTCAGGTGGTGGCACCTTGGGACTAACAATTGCCCAAAAAAGTGTAAGAGAGACCCCTAACCAGGTATAAGAACAACCACTCCTACTCGCTCAGGAGAGGACTCTAAGTTTTCCTAAAACTTTCTCTTAAGCTCATTACTATAACCCAGTTTTCTTACCTAATCATCGGAGGGTCCCTGCCGGAATCATCGGCCCCTGGGGATTTCTTGTAGGACCTCATCCGAAGCAGAACGCTGAAGGATCCCATAGAAGTTAAGAAGACCATCGTTCCTTCACAGATGTTCAAGAGAGGTGATTTGGTATCAACAAATTGGCGCACCAGATAGGGGGATTGGCATGCAAAGAAGGCTCTAAGACACCAAGCTACAAGCCCCCGCTTCCCCTAACACAACAATGGTGGTGATGCGCGCCATGAAGCTTCCACCAATCATGCTAGGGGGCATCCCCAATGGACCGAGTAGTGGGAGGTCAGCCTCCCTGCTCCACTTTCACCACCACCTCGGATTGGTCAACCTGATCCACTCGCCACCCTCACCCAACAAGTCTAAGCGTTGGTGGCAGCGGTTCATGAACTACAAGAGCAGCACTCTGTGGCTATACAGCAGCAACCAAAGCCTCCCTTGCCATGCGCAGTAGCTGTTCATCCCAGTCAACAATCTAATTGCGGGAGATGTCCTCAGAGGGAGATTCATCGTCATCATGCCTCGCTTAAGCCTCACCACCGAGGGGCCCCCAAGAGGTGACACTCCCCTAGTTGCTTCTCGAGTAGCCCCTCTCCTAGGCGGCGATATGGGAAGGAGCCTAAGCAGAGGCATAACAATCGGCATCATTCCTCCCCTTATTCATCCCCCGAGTTGTCAGGGGAGGAATCTATCAGCGAGCGCATCAATCATCGGGCGGAGAGGCGTCTCGATGAGTACCATCAGCGGTTGGAGGAACTTAGTCGAAGACTTACCAATCAGTTGGAGGTGGACTATGACAGCCGTCCCCCCTCACTCGCCACATTATGAAGGAGCTAGTTCCTTTCCGGTTTTGCCTCCCTCAGCTAGATCCGTATGATGACACCACGGATCCACTAGACCATCTTGAGAGCTACAAGGCTCTTATGTAAGTCCAAGGGATGACCGGTGTCCTCCTCTGCATTGCCTTTCCATCCATCCTCAGGAAGGTTGCGCGTGCTTAGTACTCTCGCCTACCTTCACACAGCATCGACTCCTTTTGGCAGTTGGAGAGAGCCTTCCTAGCACATTTTGACGCATGTTGAAGGATCTCCTGGGTGCATGATAGCTTGTTCTTCGTTCGACAGAAGGATAGAGAATCACTTAAAGATTTTTTGGCCCACTTCAAGATGGCCACTTTCGAAGTATACCACCTCGACAATGCTGTGGCCACTCTAGCCTTGAAGTAGGGACTTTGTCCCTTATGCTTCACATATTCTCTTGACAAAAAGCCTCTAGCTCCTACGCCGAGCTTTTGAGTCATGCGTAGAAGTACATCCATGCTGACGAGGCTGACTTCATTTGAGAGAAGCCAATGGGAGAAACGACAAGAAGTTGGTCCGTGCAGAGCCGAACGAGACTCGCACTAAGAAGCCCAAACCCCTATGCAGACTGGACAACCGGTGTCAGAATCTTGCCTTTAGAGAAGGTAACTTCACCCCTCTCCTTGCCTCCATATCTCACATCCTTATGGAGATCGAGGTGAACCATATCTCCGATGTCTTGCTCCTCAAAGGCCAGGGGTTGCCCACGACAAAAGCCTCTCCTATCACTTTCACCGAGATTATAGCCATGACATGGAGGACTATCATAATCTGAAGCGTGCCATCGAGGAGCTTATCCAGCGGGACTACCTTAGAAAGATTATCTAGAGGGGCCCCCCAGCTGCTCCATGCCCGATGGGACCTTCGCCTACCTAAGCCAACGTCGACAATGCCTCAACCGAGAAGATGGTCGGCAAGATTTTTGGAGAGCAGCTCTACATCTAAGAGGCCACGGAGGGATGAGGGAATAGAAACTATAATCCCTTTTCAAAAAGGGATCTAGCTAGGGTGAACAATTCTAATGATGATAGCGTCGTTGTTTCCATGATGATAGCCAAGCATCTTGTAAAGAGATTTCTTGTTGATAGTGGAAGCTCAGCTGATATTCTCACTTACAATGCTTTTGTTCGGATGAATTTGTCTCTCAGCTCTCTCCAGCCCATGACTGCACCCCTGGTTGGCTTTATGGGAGACTCTATGAGGGTGAAAGATCAAATCACTTTTTCGGTCACAGCAGGGATACCGCCGTGCAAGAGCACAGTTTTTATGAAGTTCTTGGTCGTCCGAGTGCCATGGCCTACCAACACCATACTTGGGCGACCCAGTTTGAACCTCCTAAACACCATCATCTCCACCAAGCACCTTCTCGTCATATTCTCCACTGGTAATGGAATCAGTAAGATACGCGAAGAGCAAAATCCGGCATAGCTGTATTACCACATGGCTCCTAGCCCTCAAGAGGTGACCACTTCGCCGACTCTAGAATTGCTCAACCCTAGGGAGTCAAAAAAAGGGGAGAGCCAATTGAATGTTTGCTAGCCTTCCCACTGGGGAACGATCAGGCAAAGACAGTGCAGGTCGGTGAGCTCCTCCCTGCAGAGGCAAGAGATCAACTCCTTACCTTCTTATGGGCCAACGCAAATGACTTTGATTTATCCCCGTCGGACATGCCCATATACCCCCAAAGGTAATCACCCATAAACTCAACATTGATCCAAAATACCGATCAATCTGGCAGAAGAAGAGGAGCTTCACCTCAGAGCGATAGAGGGCTATCGACGAGGAGGTCAATAAGTTGCTGGCCATCGGCCATATCTGAAAAGTACACTATCCGGATTGACTGGCCAATGTGGTGATGGTTTGCAAAGCCAATGGGAGCTGAAGGATCTGCATTGACTTCACCGATCTTAGCAAGGCATGCTCCAAAGACAACTTCTTACTGCCCCAAATGACCAGTTGGTTGATGCCACATCCAGCAATGAGCTTCTCAATTTCATGGATGCCTTCTCAAGGTACAATCAAATAAGGATGGACCTAGTAGACGAGGAAAATGCCTCTTTTGTGACTAAGAAAGGAGTTTATTGTTATAAGGTAATGCCGTTTGGGTTGAAAAATGCAGGGGCCACTTACCAGAGATTGATGAATAAAGTCTTCAAAGATCAGATCTGAAAATATGGAGGTGTACGTGGATGACATATTGACCAAAAGTACCTGCACCACCAACCATGTCGCCGACCTAGAGGAAACCTTCAATAACCTTCGCCACTACTGAATGAAGCTAAACCCCGCAAGTGTGCATTCGGAGTCACCGCCGAGAAGTTCCTAAATTTTCTGGTAACCCAATGAGGGATCAAGGCAAACCTAGGAAGATCAAAGACATCTTCAACATGAAGCCACTAGCCAATAAGAAAGAGGTACATCGGCTTACTGAAGGATGGCTGCCTTGAGTTGTTTCCTATCAAAGTCGGCCAAGAGATGTCTGCCCTTCTTCAAATCCCTGCACAAGGTGAACAGCTTTGAATGGACGGAAGAGTGCCAAAAGGCCTTCGAGGGGTTGAAGGAGTTCCTGTCAATCCACCATTGCTGTCCAAACCGAGGGAGGGAGAGGAGCTCTTCCTCTACCTCATCATGTCCTCTGAGGTGATTAGCTCTGTACTCATCTGCATTGACCCTGATGGGATGCAGAAGCCGATATATTACACTAGCAAGGTACTTCATGATGCGGAGACTAGATACTCTAAAACTGAAATGATTATTTTTACATTAACAGTCTCTGCTCAGCATCTTAGGCCTTACTTCCAAGCTTATCCGAACATGGTGCTCATGACCAATCCCTCAAAGTGATCCTATCTCGTCCTAACACCTTCGGTCAGCTAGCCAAATGGGTAGTCAAGCTAGGGGAGTTCGACCTTTCATTCCAACCAAGGTTGGCTATGAAGTTTTAAGTCTTGGCAGATTTTCTAGTCGAGTGCACCTGGACGGAGGAGCAGCTAGAGGAGCCCCCCATGTCGCGCCTAGACACTGAACTTGAGGAAGCAGAGGAGACCTGGATTCTCCATGTGGACGATGCCTCAAACTCTCAAGGGAGTAGAGCGGGGCTCATTCTTGCAAGTCCAAAGGGTACGGTGGTGGAGTTTGCCCTTCGATTTCTCTTCAAGGCTACAAACAACCAAGCTGAGTATGAAGCTATATTAGCCGGTATAAAGCTTGCATGGAAGCTCAAAGTGAAACATCTTTCGGCCTTCACCGACTCCTAACTTGTCTCCAGATAGATCATCGGAGAATATGAAGCTGAGATCTCATCATGTCCCAGTATTTGAGTAAAGTTTGATCCTAAACCTCCTCACTAACTTATTTCAACATCAGCTATATCCCTAGGAACGAGAATGCTAGGGCCGATGTCCTGTCCCAGTTGGCTACCTCAGCTGACAACACCCTGGGAAGAACCTATATCGAGCATCTGGAAGCCCCAAGCATTGATGCCCTGGAAGAAGCTCTGCCAATCACACAGGAGCCAATGTGGATGGATGCCTACGTTCGCTATCTCACTGACAGCATCCTTTCCATCGATCGCGCAGAGGCTAAGCTGCTCAAGTGGAGAGCCTCTATGTTCATGCTACTAAAGGACAACTATACAAGAGGTCTTTCTCTTACCCCCTCCTCAAGTGCATTGGTCCTGCAAATACCGATTACATCCTCTGAGAGATTCATAAAGGCATTTGTGGGAACCATCTAGGAGGCAGATCATTGGCATACAAAGCCTCCACAGGGATATTACTAGCTCACCATGCAAAAAAATGCTGCTGAGCTAGTTCGGAAGTGCGACACCTGCCAGCAATACACCCATATCCAATGGTAGCATGCTTTCCTACTGAGCTCGCTCTCAGCTCCATGGCCCTTTTTCCAATGGGAATGATATCCTTGGACCATTTCTGCCAGCTTTGGATCAACGAAAGTTCTTGCTCATCGCCATTGACTACTTCACCAAATGAGTCGAGATCGAGGTACTAGCCAAGATTACTAAGAGCAAGATGAGGTCTTTCTTTTGAAAATCCATCATCTGCCGGTTTAGGCTACCCCACACTCTCATCACCAATAACGGCCAGCAATTTGACAACATCCCTTTCAAAGAATTCTGCGCCGAGCTAGGTATCTGCCATCGGTTCACTTTTGTCGGCCATCCACAGAGAAATGGAGAAGCCGAGGTCATGAACCAAACCATCCTTTAGGGACTCAAAACCCAACTAGATGAGTTCAAGGATAGATGGATGGAGGAGCTTCCGAGTGTGCTATGGGCATATCATATGACTCCAAGGACTCCAACTGAGGAGACTCCCTTCAGCCTTGTCTTCGGATCAGAAGCGGTCATCCCCATGGAAATTGGCCTTCCAGGCCCACAAGTGAAATTATAAATGAAAAAGATAATCCCACTCAGCTGAGAACCAACCTTGACTTCGTCGATGAGGTACGTGATCGAGCATGACTCATAATGGTTGCATTTTTCTAGTGAGCTACTAAATATTACAACGCCTAAGTCTACCCCAAGACATTCCATTATGGGGATTTAGTCCTCAAGCGGGCTAAGGTATCCAAGCCAACAGAGGGGGGCAATTTATCTCTGAACTAGGAGGGGCCCTATCGGGTTATCAAAGCACTTCACCGAGGAGCATATCGGATCGAAGGGCTTTATGGAAAGTCAATCCCCCACACCTAGAATGTGAATAACCTCCGCCGATATTACCAATGATGTATACACTTGGTTGATGAAAATAAGAGGAGCTTCAAACACTCTATCTTCTTATCCGACTCACTTCATAAGCTGAAGATCAATTCCTCAACAACCCCACGGACCGACATGAAGAAACCCCTGAGGTGGTTCAAAAAGGCTCTCAACGGTCTCGGCGACTCTCGAGTCACCCCTCAGGTCGGCACGAAGAAATCCCCGAGATAGTTCAAAAAAGCACTCGACGGTCTCAATGACTCTCTTGTCACCCTCAGGTCGGCCCGAAGAAACCTCCGAGGGGTTTAAAAAGGCACTAATGGTCTTGGCGACTCTTGAGTCATTCCTCGGGCCGACGTGAAGAAACCCCCGAGGTGGTTCAAAAAGGCTCTCGATGGTTGACTCTTGAGTCATCCCTCGGGCCAACATGAAGAAACCCCTGAGGCGGTTCAAAAAGGCTCTCGACGGTCTTGATGACTCTTGAGTCACCCCTTGAGCCAGCGTGAAGAAACCTCTGAGGCGGTTCAAAAAAGCTCTCGACGGTTTTGATAACTCTCGAGTTACCCCTTGGGCCGCATGAAGAAGAAACCCCCAAGATAGTTCAAAAAGGCGCTCGACGTCTCGGCGACTCTCGAGTCACCCTTCGGGCTGATGCGAAGAAACCCCCAAGGAGGTTCTAAAATATTTTTAAGTTGGCAATCATTAGGCCAATCCTCAGATCAGCTTCAACAGTCGTGAAGCCTGCCTCAACGATGCCAAGTTGGCCTCGACAGGCCTCCAAGCAGTGGCCCCAAAACCGCTAAGAGGAACCACCGCAGCCAATCAAGTAAGGCCTAAACTAAACTTGCTTGCATAGTGTAGGTTGATAGGCACCTCTGTTGGCCCAGATAGCAACCCAACAGGGGGGGGGGGAATTGTTTTTTTTAAAAATTTAAACTCTTTTGAAAACAAACCCCAGCGAAAATAAAACTTAGATTCACACGGATTAAAATAGAGTATGCACAAATAGAGAATTAAAGATAATGAGACAATCACGGCAAACACAGGATATTTTATAGTGGTTCGGTGTACCTACACCTACGTCCACTCCCAAGTATCTCTTGGGTCCACACTATAATCAATCTGATTACAGCAGAGTTATTTTGCAAGCTCACAACTCGAACTTGTTATTTTCCCGGGTGCACAACGAACCCAGCTGGTTTTCAAGGCTCACCAACAAAACCTTATACCACAAGCAAACTGCTTGCACAAGGCTATCAGCCTCAAAGGAATCAATCCTCCGATTGACCCAGCAAACAATAATTGTTTTTACAACACAACAGCTCCTCCAATGAGCAAATATACAATAATGAAACAAGAATAAAAAGATAGGAATCAAAGCCTGATTTGCAGATCTTGGTGGCTTGTCCTTCTCTTCTCTTGGATGGATCTTCCTTTAGAATGCTCTTGAAGCTCCGAAGATCAGAAAACTAGGGCTTCCTTCTTTTCTTGAGATTTCTTCAAAGTAAGCTATGAAGGCTTGGAATCTCTCTCTTTCTTTTGGGAAATCAGTATGATCTTTCCTCTCGAACCTTCCCTCTTTTCTTTTCTGACGGATTTCAAAGATTTGTCTCTATTCTTTTCTTTTTGCCTCTTACTTTTCTCTCTTTTTCTTCTTCCTCCTCTTTTTTTTTTTTTGATGCAGCAAACCCTCTTCTTATAGATCAGTATAATCCATAAATAGTTTAAAACTATATGTTAGAAATAAGTGTAAGAAGGATTAGATCCATAAATAGCAATAGCCGTTGGGATTAAAAAGATAAAAGTAAAGTTTAGAGTCGTTTGACAGTTCTGAAGTCGTGTCTGACATTCTGGAGTCGGCTCTAACTTTTCTGGAGTCGGCTTAAATTAAAAATCCCCAAATCGCTTGAACTGGAGTCGTCTCTGACTTTTTGGGGTCGACATAAAAATATTCTGGAGTCGACTCTAAGTCGTGGCCAGAAAAACCATCGTTCTATCTTTTCTGTTGGAGTCGGCTCTAACAGTCCGGGAGTCACTCTAAGTCTGTGCCATTTTTTGGAGTCGACTCTGCGATTCCATGTGTCGACTCTAATGTCTGCAATTCTTACCTTGACATTAGATTCGAACTAGAACTTGATTAGTCTTATGATTTTGATTAATAAATCAAATCATACACTGAAAAACTTAACCAAAATCATTAGTAACTTCAAATGTTATACTCAAATAGTTTTGTTAATCATCAAAATCAACAATTGGGTCAACAATCTCTCCTTTTTGATGATGACAAAAACTTTGAGTATATGCATTAAAAATTTATTTGAATTAAGAGTTATAGACATTGTTAAAGTTTTAAAACTTCCTAACAGAGAATTTGATGCCAATTTTCAAAATGAATCAAAAAAGATACTTGAGTTCTATTATAAACATCAATCAAGATAATTTAACTTTGTAGAAAATTATTAAGCTCCCCCTGCATTGAATAACTCCCCCTATGTAAATAAACTGAAATTGATTGATACAAATTGATTAGAATTTATAAATCTCAAAATTTTTCTCCCCTTTTTAGATATGCCAAAAGATTGAAATCTTATACTCCTTCCATCTTATATTCTTCATTCTTATTTCCTTTATGCATATACAATTTTCTCTCCCCCTTTTTTGTTATTAGCAATAAGGTAAATTTAAAAGCAATAAAGAAGGTTATCAGAGCGGGTTATTGGTTCATACAATCATAGAGATGGTAATTGGTTTTCATAGACAAATTGCAATAAAGGATAATTGTTTTTCAATGCAAGATCATTACACATGTCAAATCAAGTACATTCTCAGAAAAGTAACATATTCAAGTGTATCCACAGTAAACCAAAATTCCTAGATACATGCTATCAAAGTAAAGAAGGCTAGAAATCCTAAGAAACAAGCTAGGATAAGATAGGGTATCAAAATCAAACATGCTTATACACAATTTTCTTCAAGTGACCAATCATTTCCATAATTTCATCTTTTTGGTCTTTCTTAAATTTTTCAAGACAAGCTTCAACTTGAGCGACAGCAATATCAAGATCTTTCTTCAACTGACCAGTAGCATCCAAGTAGACTCTTGATCCATCTGCTATCCCTTCTAGTCTATCAAATATCTTTTGAAGCTCAGATGACATGGCATTCACTGATTTATCCAAAGTAGAACCTATCATGTCAAGCTTAGCAGATATCAATTTTATTTCACTTCTCATATCCGAATCATGCTCAGTCAGTAGGGCTCTGAGCTGATCAAGCTGCTCCTCAGAAAATCTTTCAGATACCAAGGCTGACTGATGTGAGGATGAAGGATGAGTGCTCGGTCCAGCCTCTGAAGGTCCAGCAGTGGATGGTCCAGCAGTAGATGGTCCAGGAATATCTTCAGTTCTGGCCTCCTCAGCTCTAACTTCTTCTGCTCTGGTCTCTTGTCCTCTTTTTATCCAAATATTATTCTCTTTTCTGAAGCCCATGCGGTGAATTGTAGAGACACTGTAGTAATCAGTGTGCCTTAACTTCCTTAGCGGCTCATTGTCCATTATTAGCACACCTTGGCTTCTAAAAACTAATGTCAGAATCATACCGTATGGCAGTGTTGATCTCTTCTTAGTTCCTGCTTCTGCCATATAGCCAATCATCATATCAGCCAAATTAACAGGCCTTCCGGTAATGATACAGTCCATCAATAAAATATCTCGCTCCGAGACATATTCAAACCTTCCAATTTTAGGAAACAATATTCTTCCACAAATATTGTGAAGTAATCCTGAGTTCCAAATTTAGTTGATTAGCCATGATTTCTTCAAACTCAGAAACTTCTCTCCCTAACATCCTAGATAGGGCACCTCCTCTATCTTCATGTTGATACTCAACAAGTCCAATAGTAGGCATTTCCAATAAATTTCCAAGAATCTTGGCTGTGATTATCACTTTGGTTCCTCTTACAAAACTCACTAATCCTCCCTCTCCTCTACATAAATCATTGTAAAATTCTCTCACAAGGGCAGGGTATGTAGGAACATCCAAAGAACAAACTTTCTCCCATCCCATTTCCTTCAATAATCTACCAATAGCAAAGCCCTCCGAAGCAAATAAATCAAATCTACTTTCCTTCAGTTGTAATGGCCTTACCCGCTAATTGGGCTACCCGAGGAGAAGATGGTGAAGGTGGAGAAGCATCTTGGGTGGCAGATGATGAAGATGACGGTGAAGGTTGCCTACGAATAGTCCTCTTTCTTGTGGGAACGGCCGAACTTCCAACAATCTTGGGAGCCATTGGATTCGATTGGAATGAGTTATTGAGAGATTTGAGGGGTTTGGAGGGTTGGAATCGGTTTGGAACGGTTTTGGAAAGGTTTAGGAGACGATAGGATCGTTTGGGTGTCGACTCCGCCTTTTTATTTTGACCTAGTTCCACTTAGAGTCGACTCCCGCAAAGCGAGGTGTCGGCTCCGGACTAGAAAATCTGTCAGCGCCCGAATTAGAGTCGGCTCTACAGAAGCCGAGTCGGCTCTAATTGCCCAGACAGAACATCAAAATATGAAGGTGTCGACTCCACAAACTGCAGGTGTCGACTCCACAACAGTTTCAGTGAAAAATTCGAATTTCAAGGATCTGAAACTAATCAAATTAATCATTAAACTCTAGATAAGTGTTCCTTAATCAATTGGGGAAACAATGAATCAAATTTCTAGATAAATTTCCTTATTGGACATAGAGGATTTTCAAGAAATTAATGAAGTCTAGATAGTTGTTGTCCTTAAGAGTTTCAGAAAATCATTCTAAAGGATCACAAACTCCTAATTCTCCTCTAAGATAACAAAATCTTTCCTCACTCAAAGGTTTGGTAAAAATATCAGCTAATTGATCATTAGTGTTCACATAATCAAGATAAATATCATTATTAGCTACATGTTCTCTAATAAAGTGATGTCTAATTTCTATGTGTTTAGTTCTAGAGTGTTGAATTGGATTCTTAGTTAGATTGATGGCACTAGTGTTATCACATCTAATAGGAATTTTATCAAGTGTGATACCATAATCTTCAAGTTGTCGCTTAATCCAAAGGATTTGAGCACAGCAACTTCCAGCTGCAACATACTCTGCCTCAGCAGTGGATAATGCAACCGAATTTTGCTTCTTGCTAAACCATGAGATTAAGTTACTTCCTAAAAGTTGGCATGCCCACTTGTACTCTTTCTATCTAATTTACAACCAGCATAATCAGAATCAGAATAAGCAATCAATTTAAGGTTGAGTCTCTAGAATACCATAATCCTACATTTTTAGTTCCATTTAAGTATCTAAAGATTCTTTTAACAGCAAATAATGTGATTCTTAGGATTAGATTGATATCTTGCACATAGACAAACAGAAAACATAATATCTGGCCTACTTGCAGTTAGGTAAAGAAGTGATCCGATCATACCTCGTAATGCTTCTGATCTACTTTCTTACCTTCTTCATCCTTGTCCAGCTTGCATGAGGGACTCATTGGCGTACCAAGAGGTTTAGCAGATTCCATACCAAACTTCTTGAGTATTTCCTTGTGTACTTTGTTTGGTTGATGAAAATCCCGCTTTCTCTTGTTTGATTTGAAGTCCAAGGAAGAAGTTGAGTTCTCCCATCATGCTCATCTCGAATTCTCCCTGCATTAACTTAGCAAATTCTTGACAAAGGAGATTGTTAGTAGCACCAAATATAATGTCATCAACGTAAATTTGAACAATTAATAAATCCTTTTCTTTTCTTTTTAAAAACAAGGTTTTATCAACATTTCCTCTTGAAAAATTATTTTCAATTAAAAATTTACTTAATCTATCATACCAAGCTCTAGGTGCTTGCTTTAAACCATAAAGTGCTTTGTGTAGTTTGAAGACGTGGTTTGGAAATTCATGATCTTCAAAACCAGGAGGTTGTTCAACATAAACTTCCTCATTTATAAAACCATTTAAAAATGCACTTTTAACATCCATTTGAAATAATTGAAATTCATATGACATGCAAATGCAAGTAGTAGCTAATGGCTTCTAATCTAGCAACAGGTGCAAAGGTTTCATCAAAATCTATACCTTCTCTTGATTATATCCTTTTGCAACTAATCTAGCCTTATTTCTAATTACCAAGCCATTTTCATCCAATTTATTTCTAAAAACCCATTTAGATCCTATTATAGGATGGTTTTTAGGTCTGTCTACTAGAGTCCAAACTTGGTTCCTAGTGAATTGGTTTAACTCTTCCTGCATTGCTAACATCCAATAACTATCTTTCTCAGCTTCCTCTATAGTTTTGGGTTCTATATGAGATACAAATGCAAGATGATTATTGATATTTCTCATTGATGATCTAGTCCTTACACCTTGAGATGGATCACCTATGATTAGGTCTTTAGGATGACCATAAGCATATCTCCAATCTCTAGGTAGATCTTTATCATTATGAGCAGTATCAATACCATCATCCTTAGGTGAGTCATCATCCTTAGCTTCAGGTTCTTGATCTGAAGATACATTTAATTTTTCAATACCTTTTTCAATCAAAGATGTATCTTCCTCATCATCAATTTTACCCGAACTTGATGCTAAAGACTCATCAAACACTATATGAATGGATTCTTCTACAACTAAGCTTCTCTTATTAAATACTCTATATGCCTTACTAGATGTAGAATATCCTAGGAAAATACCTTCATCAGACTTAGCATCAAACTTCCCAAGATTATCCTTACCATTGTTATGAATAAAACATTTACAACCAAATGCATGAAAATAACCTAAATTTGGTTTCCTATTATGCCATAGTTCATAGGGAGTCTTCTTAAGGATAGGTCTTATCAGGGCTCTATTTAGGATGTAACATGCTGTGTTTATAGCTTCGCCCAAAAATATTTGGAAGTTGGCTTTCACATAGCATGGTACGGGCCATGTCTTCTAAAGTCCTATTCTTTCTTTCTACAACTCCATTTTGTT
Source organism: Calamus simplicifolius (assembly GCA_900491605.1). Lineage (NCBI taxonomy): Eukaryota > Viridiplantae > Streptophyta > Magnoliopsida > Arecales > Arecaceae > Calamus > Calamus simplicifolius. The sequence continues at coordinate 339,743 of UESW01001907.1, forward strand.
GAGGTGTTCTAGGTGCTGAAAAGTTATGATGTATGCCTTTTTCAAAAGAATTTTTCAAATAAGTGATTTTCAAATTCAGTTCCATGATCACTTCTAATAGACACTATGGTAGTGTTTTTCTCATTTGTGACTTTCTTAACGAATTTCAGGAATATTGAGAAAGTCTCATCTTTGTGAGCCAAAAATATTACCCAAGTGAATCTAGAGTAATCATCTACTATCACTAGACCATATTTCTTTCCTCCTAGACTTGTGGTTCTAGTAGGTCCAAAAAGGTCCATGTGTAGTAGCTCTAGTGGCCTAGTAGTTGAAACAATATTCTTAGATTTGAAAGAAGTTCTTGTTTGTTTTCCAAATTGACATGCATCACAGATTTGATTATTTTCAAAATTCAAGCTAGGAATGCCTTTAACTAGATCCATTTTCAATAGTTTAGAAATTAGGTGTGTGCTTGCATGACCTAATCTACGGTGCCATAGCCAACCAATCTCATTCATCTTAGCATTATTAGCAACTAAGCAATGATTACTTGAAGATAAATTGCTCAAATCAATTAAGTACACATTGCCATAACGTTTACCAACAAGAATAATGCTATTATCAATGGGATTAGTAACAGTGCAAACAGAAGCTTCAAAGGAAACTTTGAAACCTTTATCACACAGTTGGCTAATACTTATCAAATTATGTTTAAGTCCATCGACATATAAAATTATCAATATGAGTAGATGGAGTAATTTGAATCTTACCAATACCCATGATATGGCCTTGACCATTATCACCAAAAGTAACTACTCCACCTCTTTTTGATTCAAGGGTGATGAATTGATCTTTGTCACCCGTCATGTGTCTTGAGCAACCACTATCCAGGTACCATTTTTTTTCAGTCTGATGGCTGCAAGACACTCCTGCAAAACATTCATGTCTTAATTTTAGGTACCCAAGCCTTCTTGGGTCCTTCATGGTTAGATGCATTAAATATTGTTCCTTTGGGAACCCAAATCATCTTTTTTTATTATGTGGAGATTTACACATATAGGATTTATGTCCTTTTTTCCACATTTAAAACAAGTAATATTTGATGATTTTTCAGCATGTACAAAAATATTTTTCAAAGATTTTTGCTTTTTAAGTGGATTATATCCTAATCCAGCTTTATCAAAAAGCTTTTTGATTATCCAAAATCATATTAAGTTTGATAGAGCTCAAAGTAAATTTATCAACTATAGGTTTAAGTCTATCAACTTCATTTTTCAACCTTTTATTTTCTTTCATCAAATTTCTTTTTCTACAACATGCTTTTCATTTTCTAAGATAGTTTTTGCATTTGATTTTTCAGATCTTTGTTCTTTGAACTTAAATTTGTAAAATCATCCATTAATTCATAAAAAGCACTATGCAATTCATCGAAAGTAAAATCATCAAGAAAACTCGGACTTACCTCATCATTGTCCGCCATGAAGCATAGATTGGCCATTTCACTCTTTTCTTCCTCTTCGGAACTTGAACTTTCGAATCACTCCATGTGGCCATCATTGCCTTCTTTTTGAATTTCGGGTGCCTTTCTTTAGTTGTGGGCATTCAGATTTAAAATGACCCGGCTTTTTACATTCAAAACAAATAACTTCTTTTTCTTTGCCCTTGTCCTCATCTTTTCTTGCAAAGGGCTTTTTCTTTTCAAACTTCTTCTTCTTCATGAATTTTTTAAATTTCTTGTGATGAGTGCCATGTCCTCATCATCACTCATCTTCAGATTCATGAGGCTCTTCCATATATTCAGAAATCTTAAGAGCCATAGTTCTCTTCTTCTTTGACTCATCATCATCAACATGTTGCTTAATTTGAAGCTCATGAGTCATCAAGGATCCCAATAATTCTTCTAGGGGTAGGGTACTTAGATCTTTTGCCTCTTGTATTGCAGTCACTTTAGCTTCCCAAGTCCTAGGCAAAGAACGTAAAACCTTTCTCACAAGATCAGAATTATCATAAGATTTACCAAGACTTTTTAAACCATTAACTATATCAGTAAATCTTGCAAACATATCAGTAATAGATTCACATGCATCCATCTTAAACAATTCATACTTATGAACTAGCATGTTAATCTTGGATTCCTTGACTTGATTTGTTCCCTCATGGGTAACCAAGTCTATCCCAGATTTCCTTAGCAGAAATGCAAATAGATATACGATTGAATTCATTTGCATCTAATGAGCAGTATAAAACATGCATTGCTTTGGCATTAAGTTGTGCCAATTTTTTATCATGTTCATCCCATTCCGTTTCGGTTTAGGAATCTCTATGCCATTTACTCTAGCAGTGGGTGTGTGTGGTCCATTGACTATAATGCTCCATAGATCATAGTCAAGTGCTTGAATAAAAATTTTCATTCTAGCCTTCCAATAACCATAGTTTAAACCATTAAACAAAGGTGGTCTATTTGTAGATTGGCCTTCGAAAAAGATGAACCAGCTTGAGTTGCCATGTGGATCTTTGACTCTTGATCGTTAGATCAAATCAAATGAGCACTAGCTCTGATACCAATTGTTGGCCCAGATAGCAACCCAAGAGGGGGGGGGTGAATTGGGTTTTTCAAAAATTTAAACTCTTTTGAAAACCCCAGCGAAAATAAAACTTAGATTCGCACGGATTAAAAAGTATGCACAAATAGAGAATTAAAGATAATGAGAAATCACGGCAAACACAGGATATTTTATAGTGGTTCGGTGTACCTACACCTACGTCCACTCCCAAGTATCTCTTGGGTCCACACTATAATCAATCTGATTACAGCAGTTGTTTTGCAAGCTCACAACTCGAACTTGTTGTTTTCGGGTGCACAACGAACCCAGCTGGTTTTCAAGGCTCACCAGCACAAAACCTTATACTACAAGCAAACTGCTTGCACAAGGCTATGGAATCAATCCTCCGATTGACCCAGCAAACAATAATTATTTTTACAACACAACAGCTCCTCCAATGAGCAAATATACAATAATGAAACAAGAATAAAAAGATAGGAATCAAAGCCTGATTTGCAGATCTTGGTGGCTTGCTCCTTCTCTTCTCTTGGATGGATCTTCCTTTAGAATGCTCTTGAAGCTCCGAAGATCAGAAAACTAGGGCTTCCTTCTTTTCTTGAGATTTCTTCAAAGTGAAGCTATGAAGGCTTGGAATCTCTCTCTTTTCTTTTGGGGAATCAGTATGATCTTTCCTCTCGAACCTTCCCTCTTTTCTTTCTGATGGATTTCAAAATTTGTCTCTATTCTTTTCTTTTTCCTCTTACTTTTCTCTCTTTTTCTTCTTCCTCCTCTCTTTTTTTTGGATGCAACAAACCCTCTTCTTATAGATCAGTATAATCCATAAATAGTTTAAAACTATCAGTTAGAAATAAGTGTAAGAAGGATTAGATCCATAAATAGCAATAGCCGTTGGGATTAAAAAGATAAAAGTAAAGTTTAGAGTCATTCTGACAGTTCTGAAGTCGCGTGACATTCTGGAGTCGGCTCTAACTTTTCTGGAGTTGGCTCTAAATCAAAAATCCCCAAATCACTTGAACTGAAGTCGTCTCTGACTTTTCTGGGGTTGACATAAAAATATTCTAGTCGACTCTAACAGTCCCAGGAGTCGACTCTAAGTCGTGGCCAGAAAAACCATCATTCTGTCTTTTCTGTTGGAGTCGGCTCTAACAGTCCGGGAGTCGACTCTAAGTCTGTGCCATTTTCGGAGTCGACTCTGCGATTCCATGTGTCACTCTAATGTCTGCAATTCTTACCTTGACAAGATTCGAACTAGAACTTGATTAGTCTTTGATTTTGATTGATAAATCAAATCATACACTAAAAAACTTAACCAAAATTATTAGTAACTTCAAATGTTATACTCAAATAGTTTTGTTAATCATCAAAATTAATAATTTGGTCAACAACCTCTATTGGGCCAGGGGCCACGCATCCCCGCTGTGGATTTGCGCAAGTATAAGGCACAAAGCATACAAAGAAAGGAAGATGCTACAAAAAAGCTAAGTACTCTATACTTGAAAAGAAAATTAACTTTTCATTAACTTTTAGAAAAGTTACAAAATAATCAACTCTAAGTCGGATTTCGATACAAAACTGAGATAAAAAAAGATACGAGCCTCAGGGCTCAGCGAGTGCCGAGTCTTCCTTTGCCGGTTCCCTTGCAGCTACCGATGCCTCACTACCGCCTGCTCCTCCTCATCAGGCTCGAGGTCGTCAAGGCCGGTGATGCCGAAGACATAGGTGACTTTTCTCTTACAATCGCTGAAGCCCTATAGGTATACACTGACGGAGGCCTCCGCCACTTCCTCCTCAAAACTAGGGGAGCTCCAGAAGTACTCCATAGCCTCGGCCGCCCTCTCCTCAGTGGCCCATGCTGCCACCTCAGCTTCAGCAACTTTTGCCCTGGTGGCATGTGCCTTTGCTTCAGCATTGATTGCCCTACTTTTGGCCATTCGGGTTGCCGATTCCACGATGGCAGCCCGCCCCTCAGCCTCCTTTGCCTTGAGCTTGGCCGCGTCTACTCGGGTGTTGGTTGTATGAAGTTGAAGCTTGGGAGCCTCCAATCTAGCCACAACATTAGCTAGATTTGCCTTGGCGGCTCGGGCGCGGTCGAATTCTGCGACCACCTTACTCTTTGCCTCCTCGAACTGAGCCTCCCACTCATGGTTCGACTCTAGGGTGGCTTGTAGATCTTCTGCCTGTTCGGCCCTAGCCGACTCTAGCTCACTCTCAGCCTTCTCGGCCTGGGCCCGAGCGGCAACAGTTTCTCTCTGGGCACGGATGACATGGTCGGCGGCCCAAAGAGTGATGTCTCGGATGGCGAACACTAAATTTACCGTCTGCATGGAAAGGAATCTTGTCAGTACATATAGCGACAAGAAGATTGTTTGAAGAAGCGAAGAAGCACTTACCCGAAGTAGGGCCATGTTCAGGTCGTCAAACATATCGATGGCCCGCTGCCAATGGAGTTCCTCCCAGAACTACGGGAGACATGCCCGGACCAATAGTTGCTCTGCCATGTGACTATGGTTCATCAGTGATGCCCTCGAAGAGATCGCTTCGAACTCGTTCGCCTCCATGGGTCTAGTGGTTGCCGTCGCTGCGGGGCAGGGCCAGGGATGGACGCCGCCACCTCATGCCCAACGTTTGGGGCAGCGGACTTCTCCGCCACCAGCTCTGGCGTCAGTGCCTCCCCTTTCGCCAGCCTATCCGTCGGCGGAGCTCCCTCTCGGACAGGACCCGTCTCCAAGGGGACTCTTTCGCCCCTCGGATCCTCTACCGGGGCTGGCTAAGGGGAGGGCCCGGCCGCTGAAGGCACCTCCTCCTGGGCCACCTGCTGGTCACATGGAGGAGGGATCGGGGGCTATGTGCATGGCCTCTTCTTTGGTCTCTCAACATCATCGATGGCCTGTCTCCTCTTCTTGATCGCCGCCCTCATAACACCCACAGAGACCCTCATATCTCCACGTGATGGAGGATCAGATAAAAAAATGCTCATCGTCGTTCAAGACTAGACCGGCATCTTGGAGGTTCTTCTTCGATAGAAGCTCTCGGTAGGGGGCATCCAGGAGGACAATAACTGGTCATAGACCTTTTGGTCATCCTGGTTCACTGCCAAGTTCCTATTCGGTTCTAAGTTTGGACTCCCCCAACTCTATCTTATCCCCTCAACGTGCGCAAAAAGACAACGGGATTTCCATCCCTTAATGGAGGAGGAAAGGTCTAGTTTAATGGCTCGATGGGGTCTGGGTGTCAATATCCACAACCCGATGTCAGATTGATGGCGGAGGGTGTATATACTATGGAACAAGGAGACTTGACCTACTATGCCATATGTTGACCCAATTGATGATTTTGATGATTAACAAAACTATTTGAGTATAACAATTGAAGGCTCTAATGATTTTGATTAAGCTTTTCAAATTATAAGTCGATTGAATGATCAAAATCAGGAGTTAAATCTTGTTCTGGATCGAATCTAATGTCTAGGTAAGATTGCAGACATTAGAGTCGACTCCGAGAATCACAGAGCCGACTCCAGTATCTGGCACGAAAGTTAGAGTCGACTCTGAGACTATGAGAGCCGACTCTATCAGAAACAATAGAACGTTAATTTTTCTGGCCCCGACTTAGAGTCGACTCCGGGTCTGTTAGAGTCGACTCCAAAAAAGTATCTTTCGACCCCAGAAAAGTTAGAGACGACTCCAGAATTAACGGATTAAAGTGTTTCAAGTTAGAGCCGACTCCCAAAAAGTTAGAGTCGACTCCAACCCATCTGGAATGAAAAATCAAACTGCCAGATCAGCTCTAACGATAATATTTCTATTTTACTTTATTTCTAACGGATATATTTTGTTGCAAGGTACACACCAACGGATAGTTTTCTTTCAAAAATGGTTTGAAAGACATCTATAAAGAGGGAAGACTATCATTCAAAAAAAAAGGAAAAAAAACGGAAAAACAAAGAGAAAAAAAAGGAAATAGAGAAATCCCAATTCAAAATCCGAAAAAGATAGAGCCTGAATCTCAAGAGAAAAACCTTCTAGCTCAAATCCACTCCACTCCAAAAAGCTCAAGAGGAATTCAAGGCATTCAAATCAAAGTTTTGGTGGATTTCCCAAATTGGAGAAAGAGGATCAGTTTCTTGCTTTTCAATCCTTCTCAACTGCTTCAACTGTTAAGAATCGGAGCTGAGGCTTGATTCAATCTAGCAAGGAGAAGAAGAAAAGAAGAAAAGAAGAAAAGCTTAAAAGCCAACCAACTACAAATCAGGCTTTTCTAAACCTTGTTCATTTACTTGTTTATTTGCTCATTGAGGAGCTGTGTACTTGAAAAATAATATTTCTTTTGTTTGTGTCTAGTTCAATCAGGGGGATTGAACTAGTGGAGGTAGTCTTACCTCGGTACAAGCTTGGTATAGCTTGTGTTAGGGTTTTTGTGCTGGTGAGCCCGGAAAACCAGCTGGGTTCGTTGTGATCCCGGGAAAACAATAAGTTTGAGTTGTGAGCTTGTAAAACAACTCGGCTGTAATCAAGGAAGATTATAGTGTGGACCCAAGTAAATCTTGGGAGTGGACATAGGTGTTGGATACACCGAACCACTATAAAATCTTTGTGTTTGCCGTGTCTCCTTTATCTCTATCTCTATCTCTATCTTATTGATTGTATTTTGTTTTTGCATCTGCATTCACTTTCACTCACACTAAGCAAACAAATATTTCAAAAGGTTTAAATTTTTTAAAGAACCCAATTCATCCCCCCCCCCTCTTGGGTTGTCATCTGGGCCAACAATTGGTATCAGAGCTGGTGCTCATTAGATTTTGATCATACGATCAAGAGCTAAAGATCCAAATGGTAGCTCAAGTTGGATCATTTGCTGAAGGTCATTCTACGAATAGACCTCCACTGTTTAATGGTTCAAATTATTCATATTGGAAAGCTAGAATAAGGATATTCATTCAAGCTTCTGACTATGAACTATAGGGTGTTATAATTAATGGACCTAGTACACCCACACATGTTATTGATGGCACTATTGTTCCTAAGCCCGAAAGGGATTGGAATGATAATGATAGGAAAATGGCACAGCTCAATGCTAAGGCCATGAATGTCTTATATTGCTCTTTAGACGCTAATGAATTTAATAAATCTCCACTTGTAATTTCGCAAAGGAGATTTGGGATAGATTAGAGGTTACCCATGAGGGTACCAACCAAGTAAAAGAATCTAAAATTAATATTCTTGTTCATAAATATGAGTTGTTTAGCATGGAACAATCTGAAACCATTGCATGCATGTATACTAGATTTACAGATATTGTAAATAGTTTAAAAAGTCTAATTAGTTTTGAAATCAGGTGTGTGCTTGCATGACCTAATCTTCGATGCCACAACCAACCAATCTCATTCATATTAGCATTATTAGCAATAAGCAATGATTATTAGTAGACAAATTGTCTAAGTCAATCAAGTATACATTGCCATTTCTATTTCCAATAAAAACAATGCTATTATCAATGGGATTAGAACTGTGCATATAGAAGATTCAAATGAAACTTTAAAACCTTTATCACATAATTGACTAATACTAATTAAATTATGCTTTAAACCATCAACATATAAGACATTTTCAATAAATGTGGAGGAGTTATTTGAATTTACCAAACCCCATAATTTGGCCTTTGCCATTATCGCCAAATGTAACAACTCCTCTTTTCTTTCAAGGGTGATGAATTGATCTTTGTCACCCGTCATGTGTCTTGAGCAGCCACTATCAAGATACCACTTTTCTTTGATCTTTTGGCCGCAAGACACTCCTGCAAAATAATCAAACTTATGTTTAGGTACCCAAGCTTTCTTGGGTCCTTATGGTTAGTAGCAATAAAAATTGTTCCTTTTGGAACCCATATTTTCTTTCCTTTAATATTTAATTTTTATTATTTTAAATTTTGCATTCATAAGATTTATGTCCTTTTTATTACATTTAAACAAGTAAAATTACTTTGGTTATTTACAAAATATTTTTCAATTTTTGTTTCTTAAGTGTTATACCCTAATCCAGCTTTATCAAAAACTGCTTTTTGATATTTAATAACATGTTAATTTTTGAGCTTAAGGTAAATTTATCAACTATGTTTTATATTTTTCAACTCTTTCTTTAGTTTATCATTTTCATTAAAATTGATTCTTTTTCTTTTAAAAATTTTCAGATTAAGTTTCTTAACTTCATTCTTTTCTTTAAGAAAGTTAAATTTTCATTTTTCAAAATTTGTATTTCTTTTTCAAAATTGAAATCACACAAGTTCATTAAAAGCATCAAATTTCATCAAATGTAAATCATCAAGGGTTTCAGAACTTACCTCATCGTTGTCGTCCGCCATGAAGCAAATTTGCAACTTCCTTTTGTTCTTCTTCTTCGGAAGAAGATTCTTCGCTATCACTCCAAGTTGCCATGTAGCCTTCTTTTTTTGTAGGCTTTCTTCAGGACAATCATATCTAAAGTGCCCCGGTTTTTACATCATAACATACTCAAGGGCTCTTTCTCTTTTTCTTTGTCCTTGTCCTTTTTTATCCTTTTCTCCTTCCATTTGCTCCAAATTTCTTTTTGTGGAAGGGTTTTTTCTCATAAACTTTTGAATTTTTTGGCTAAGAGAGCAGTCTCTTCATCATCATCATCATCATCGCTGCTGCTCTCTTCCTTTTGCAGCTTTGAGGGCAATTTTTTCTTCTTTTTGTTCCTCCTCACATGCTGCTTCATTGTCAGCTCATGGGTCATAAGGATCCTAGAAGCTCCTCTAAAGGTAATGTTGAGGTCCTTTGCTTCTTGGATGCAGTCACTTTTGCTTCCCATGATCTTGGTAGTGACCTAAGAATTTTGCGAACAAGTTCAGAGTTAGTATATTCTTACCAAGACTTTTTAAACCATTTACAATATCAGTGAATCTAGTGTACATGCATGTGATGGTTTCAGTTTGTTCCATGCTAAACAATTCATATTTATGAACAAGAATATTAATTTTGATTCTTTAACTTGGTTTGTACCCTCATGGTAACTTCTAATCTATCCCAAATTTCTTTTGCGGAATTACATGTTGAGATTCTATTAAATTCATTAGCATCTAAGGAACAATATAAACATTCATGGCTTTAGCATTAGCTGTGCCATTTTCCTATCATTATCATTCCAATCCCTTTCGGGCTTAGGAACAATAGTGCCATCAATAAGTGTGTGGGTGTACTAGGTCCATTAATTATTACACCCCATAATTCATAGTCAGAAGCTTGAATGAATATTCTCATTCTAGCTTTCCAATATGAATAGTTGAACCATTAAATAAAGGAGGTCTATTCGTAGAATGACCTTCAGCAAATGAACCACTTGAGCTGCCATTTGGATCTTTAGCTCTTGATCGTGAGATCAAATTCTAAATGAGCACTTGCTCTGATACCAATTGTTGGCCCAGATGGCAACCCAAGAGGGGGGGGTGAATTGGGTTCTTTAAAAAATTTAAACCTTTTGAAATATTTGTTTGCTTAGTGTGAGTGAAGTGAATGCAAAAACAAATACAATCAATAAGATAGAGATAGAGATAGAGATAAAGGAGACACGGCAAACACAAAGATTTTATAGTGGTTCGGTGTATCCAACACCTACGTCCACTCCCAAGATTCACTTGGGTCCACACTATAATCTTCCTTGATTACAGCCGAGTTGTTTTACAAGCTCACAACTCAAACTTGTTGTTTTCCCGGGATCACAACGAACCCAGCCGGTTTTCCGGGCTCACCAGCACAAAAACCCTAACACAAGCTATACCAAGCTTGTACCGAGGTAAGACTACCTCCACTAGTTCAATCCCCCAGATTGAACTAGACACAAAAAAGAAATATTGTTTTTCAAGTACACAGCTCCTCAATGAGCAAATAATCAAATAAATGAACAAGGTTTAGAAAAGCCTGATTTGTAGTTGGTTGGCTTTTGAGCTTTTCTTCTTTTCTTCTTCTCCTTGCTGGATTGAATCAAGCCTCAGCTCCGATTCTTCACAGTTGAAGCAGTTGAGAAGGATTGAAAAGCAAGAAACTGATCCTCTTTCTCCAATTTGGGAAATCCACCAAAACTTTGATTTGAATGCCTTGGATTCCTCTTGAGCTTTTTGGAGTGGAGTGGATTTGAGCTAGAAGGTTTTTCTCTTGAGATTCAGGCTCTCTCTTTTTCGGATTTTTGAATTGGGATTTCTCTATTTCTCTTTTTTCTTTTTTTTTTTCTTCTTCTTTTTTTGAATGATAGTCTTCCCTTTTTATAGATTTCTTTCAAACCATTTTTGGAAGAAAACTATCCGTTGGAGTGTACCTTGCAACAAAATATATCCGTTAGAAATAAAGTAAAATAGAAATATTACCGTTAGAGCTGATCTGGCAATTTGATTTTTCGTTCCAGGTGGGTTGGAGTCGACTCTAACTTTTCTGGAGTCGGCTCTAACTCGAAACACTTTAATCCGTTAATTCTGGAGTCGTCTCTGACTTTTCTGGGGTCGACAAGAAACTTTTCTGGAGTCGACTCTAACAGACCCGGAGTCGACTCTAAGTCGGGGCCAGAAAAATCAACGTTCTGTTTTTCTGTGAGAGTCGGCTCTAACAGTCTCGGAGTCGACTCTAACTTCCGTGCCAGATACTGGAGTCGGCTCTGTGATTCTCGGAGTCGACTCTAATGTCTGCAATCTTACCTAGACATTAGATTCGATCCAGAACAAGATTTAACTCCTGATTTTGATCATTCAATCGACTTATAATCTGAAAAACTTAATCAAAATCATTAGAGCCTTCAATTGTTATACTCAAATAGTTTTGTTAATCATCAAAATCATCAATTGGGTCAACAATCTCCCCCTTTTTGATGATAACAAAAACTTTGAGTATATGCATTCAAAAAATTCATTCGAACTAAAGATTATAGTCATTTTAAAGCTTAAAACATTTTTAATGAAGGATTTGATGCCAATATTCAAAGTGAACTTTTAAAATTATGCATGAGTTCTATATAAGCCATCAATTATGAACATTTAAACTAAATGTACAGAAAATTGCAATTAAGCTTGTTGTTAAGCTCCCCCTGCATTGAATAGCTCCCCCTATATATAAAAATCAAATTTTAATTGAACTGATTAAAATTTCAAGTCTCTTTCTTTTTGCATAAACAATCATTTCTCCCCTTTCTTTCTTTCTTTTTGCATATTCAACCATCTCTCATTAAAATTTCAAGTCTTTTTTTTTTGCATATTCAACCATCTCTCCCCCTTTTTTGTTATCAGCAATAAGGAGAGTATTAGATAAAGAAAGTTATTAGAGAAAAATTGTTGGTTCAATAAGACATAGGGATTCAAGCAGTCAATCATAGACAGATTTGAAAATGTGTAATTGCATTACATAAGTAAGAAACATTACATAAGTTGATTCAAGTACATTCCAAAGTGAGATACATTAGATACTCAAAATTCCTAAATACAAACTATCAAAATCAAAGTCAAATATGTTTGAATACAATTTTCTTCAAGTGACCTATGATTTCCATTACATCATCTTTTTGAGATTTCTTAAAATTTTCAAGACAAGCTTCAATCTGTGAGACTGCAAGGTCAATGTCCTTCTTCAGTTGACCAGTTGCATGAACATAAGATCCCGAGCCATCAGCAATGCCTTCCATCCTTTCAAAGATTTTGTGAAGTTCAGCACCAAAGGATTCAACAGAATTGCTTATGGAAAAGGAAATCATGTCAAGTCTCGAGTTAAGTTCTTCTTTTAGCTGATTGAAGTCTTCTTTTAATTGATTAATCTCATGAGATCTCTGACTGTCATATTCAGCAAGCAAGGCTCTCAACTGACCAATCTGCTCATCAGAGAATCTCCCAGAAGCAGTAACAGACAGATGTGGAGGAGAGGGAACTGTGCTCGGTCCAGCTTCTGAAGGTCCAGCTGTAGATGGTCCCGCAATAAATGGATCAGGGACTGATGGTCCCGCAGTGGATGGTCCAGGGATATCTTCTACTCTGGCCTCTTCAGTTCTATCTCTCTCAGCTCTTTCTTCTCGTCCTCCTTTCATCCAGATACCATTTAACTTCTTGAAGCCCATCCGATGAATAGTAGAAATACTATAATAGTCAGTGTGCCTTAATTTCCTTAGGGGTTCATTATCCATAATTAGCACACCTTGGCTTCTAAAGATCAATGTCAGAACCATACCATATGGCAGTGTAGATCTTTTCTTTGTAGCAGCCTCTGCCATATAACCAATCATCATGCCAGCTAGGTTGACTGGCCTTCCAGTTATAATACAATCCATCAAAAGAATGTCTCGCTCCGAGACGTACTCAAATCTACCAATTTTGGGGAATAAAATTCTTCCACATATGTTGTGTAGTAACCTGAGCTCCAGATTTAATTGATTAGCAAGAATTTCCTCAAACTCGGTTACATCCCTCCCTAACATTCTTGACAATGCACCACTTCTATCATCATGCTGATATTCCATAATACCAATTGTGGGCATTTCCAACAGATTTCCAAGGATTTCAGCAGTTATTACAACTCTAGTTCCTCTTACAATACTGACTAAACCGCCTTCTCCTCTACTCAAATCATTGTAAAATTCTCTCACTAGGGCAGGATAAGTGGGGATATCTAATGAACAAATCTTTTCCCACCCCATTTCTTTTAAACATCTTCCTATTGAGAAGCCCTCCGACTCAAAGAAATCAAAGTTGACCTTCCTTCCAGTTGTGATAGTCTTACCGGCTAGTTGATCTACTTTGGGTGAAGAGGGTGAAGGAGGGGAATCTTCTTGAGTGGCCGAAGAGGAGGATGGCGAGGGTTGCCTCCGAATCGTGCGTCGCCTCGTGGGAACGGACGCTCCTCCGACGAAACCGCGCCTCTTGGGTGCCATTGAGTTGATTGGAATGTGTAATCAAAGGTTTTGAGAAGATTGGGGAGGTTGGAAAGGCTTTGGAACTCCTTGGAGGGGTTTTGGGAGACGGATAAAATGATTTGGGGTCGACTCCGCCTTTTTATTTTTGACCTAGTTCGACCTAGAGTCGACTCCCGAAAACTGGGTGTCGGCTCCGAACCAGAAAGTCTGTCAGCGCTCGAATTAGAGTCGGCTCTACAGAAGCCGGAGTCGGCTCTAATTGCTTAGACAGAACATCAAAAACTAAGGTGTCGACTCCACAAACTGTTAGAGTCGACTCTAACAGTTTCAGAGATAAAAAATCAAGTTTCAAGGATCTGAAACTATTCAAATTAATCATCAAATTCTAGATAAATGTTCCTTAGCAATTGGGGAAACAATGAATCAAGATCTAGATAGATTTCCTTATTGAATATCGAGATTTTTCAAGAAATTGATGAAATCTAGATAGTTGTCCTTAAGAGTTTCAGAAAATTATTCCAAAGGATCACAAACTCCTAATTCTCCTCTAAGATAACAAAATCTCTCTTCACTTAAGGGTTTTGTAAATATATCTGCCAGTTGTTCTTCAGTATTCACATAATCAAGACAAATTTCATTATTGGCAACATGTTCTCTTATAAAGTGATATCTAATTTCAATATGCTTTGTTCTTGAGTGTTGAATTGGATTTTTAGTTAGATTGATTGCACTTGTATTATCACATCTTATAGGTGTCTTATCAAGTGTGATACCATAGTCTTCAAGTTGTCTCTTAATCCATAGGATTTGAGCACAGCAACTTCCAGCTGCAACATATTCTGCTTCAGCAGTAGATAATGCAACCGAATTTTGCTTTTTGCTAAACCATGAGATTAAGTTACTTCCTAAAAATTGGCATGCACCACTTGTGCTTTTTCTATCTAACTTACATCCAGCATAATCAGAATCAGAATAAGCAATCAGATTTAATGTTGAGTCTCTAGAATACCATAAACCTACATTTTTTGTTCCACTAAGGTATCTAAGAATTCTTTTAACAGCAATTAAATGTGATTCTTTAGGTTCAGACTGAAATCTAGCACATAAGCAAACAGCAAACATTATGTCTGGTCTACTTGCAGTTAAGTAAAGTAGGGATCCGATTATACCTCGATAATATTTTTGATCAACCTTCTTACCTTCTTCATCTTTGTCCAGCTTGCATGAAGGACTCATTGGTGTTCCGAGGGGTTTGATTGATTCCATACCAAACTTCTTTAGAATTTCTCTTGTGTACTTTGTTTGGTTGATAAAGATTCCCTCTTTGCTTTGTTTGATTTGGAGTCCAAGGAAGAAATTGAGTTCTCCCATCATGCTCATTTCAAATTCTCCCTGCATTAACTTAGCAAACTCTTGACATAGAAGATTGTTAGTAGCACCAAATACAATGTCATCAACATAAATTTGAACTACAAGTAAATCTTTATCTTTTCTTTTCAAAAATAATGTTTTATCAACATTTCCTCTTGTAAAATCATTTTCAATCAAAAATTTACTTAGTCTATCATACCAAGCTCTAGGTGCTTGTTTCAAACCATATAAAGCTTTGTGCAATTTAAAAACGTGATTTGAAATTCATGATCTTCAAATCCCGGTGGTTGTTCAAATACTTCTTCATTTATTAATCCATTTAAAAATGCACTTTTGACATCCATTTGAAATAAATTAAAGTTCATGTGACATGCAAATGCAAGTAATAGCCTAATGGCTTCTAATCTAGCTACAGGTGCAAAGGTTTCATCAAAATCAATACCTTCTTCTTGATTATATCCTTTTGCAACTAATCTAGCTTTGTTTCTAATTACTATGCCATTTTCATCTAGTTTATTTCTAAAAACCCATTTTGATCCTATAACAGAATGATCTTTAGGTCTTTCCACTAATGTCCATACATTATTTCTAGTGAATTGATTTAATTCTTCTTGCATAGCTAACATCCAATTATTATCTTTTTCAGCTTCTTCAATAGTTTTAGGTTCAATTTGAGAAACAAATGCAAGATGATTACTAATATTTCTCATAGATGATCTAGTTCTTATTCCTTGAGATGGATCACCTATAATCAATTCCTTGGGATGACTATAAGCATATCTCCAATCTCTTGGTAGATCTACATCATTATGATTAGTATTAATAACATCAGCATTAGGCGAATCATTATCTTTAGCTTCTTGTTCATGATCTGAAGATACATCAATATTAAGTTTTTCAAGATTGTTTTCGAGAATGTTTGTATCTTCCTCATCATCAATCTTTTGGAACTTGATGCTAAAGATTCATCAAAAACTACATGAATAGATTCTTCAACAATTAAACTTCCTTTATTGAACACTCTATATGCTTTACTAGTTGTTGAATAACCTAAGAATATTCCTTCATCAGATTTTGCATCAAATTTACCTAAGTTATTTTTACCATTATTATGAATAAAACA